>CM076582.1:997334885-997624119 GCA_034641835.2 Pinus albicaulis
TGAATCAAAATTACCAAGCCAAGGGGATTGAGAATAAACGTCAAGAGACATGCTCGAAGGAGCAGAATCAGGGGATGAAGTATCCCATGCGGTGATGAGTTCATAATAATCAATTTCAATCAAACTCAATGGCATCGAATCTATGAAAGAATCGATCTATTCAGGGGAAGGGATAACCCATGGGTCATCGGTGCAAGAAATCATGTTGACCTTAACGGTATTTGGTGGTGGAAGAGGAAAAATACCCATGAGGGTAGGATCCTTGAAAAGGCCTGGCCCTACGCTCTCATAGGGAGTCAGAATCTTATCCACATATGACATGTTGTTCTCAGAAGAAGAAGTGAAAAAAGACAATTAATCGACAGTAACAATCTTCCCTTCGTGCGGGAATTTCAAAACACGAAAGAGAGTGGACGAAACACATAGCATTGCATGAGTCCAACTATGACCGAGGAGAAGATTATAATTGAGCTTAGCATCAACAACTTCAACTTTGACATTGACTATCTTCCCTTCTAATGTGATCAGTAAACTAGCAAGAACACCAAGAGGTTTAGACTCTCTTCCATCAAATGCTTCAAGGGCATTGGGTGACGAGGTAAGAGCCGGAGAACTAATGTCTTTCCAACAAGTAGATGACATAACATAGGTAGATGCACCCTCATCCACGAATTCCCGGTGAATTTTCAAATCATTTATACCAACTTGAATGATGAGCGCAATTTGGTGTGGGAGTCACAGGACAAAATTCTCTAAATTGAAAGCAAGCAAGCTAGTATCGGCAGGAACAACCCCACCTATCACAGATAATAACGTTTTCCGTTGTGACGGACAACTCTAAAGTACTTATAACGCAGACATTACGTATGGCACCTAAGCAAAATCCTCAACAATACTATAATGCTGAGCAGCATGGGCGTTAGGATTGAACGAAGACTTGTGGAGCACACCTTTGGAAGGTGGTTGCACAAAAAATTTAGTATTAGGTTGTTTAATCTCAAGATGGCCAGAAATATGTGAAGGAGGAGGACCATCAGAAACCTCCTCCCCAGTTGCCTGACGTGAACTAGAATAATCTTTCGATTGAGTAGTAATAGAAACGGGTGTAGAACCGTTCATCATAAAAACCTGAGAACCAAATGGGGTAGAGAACTGAGGTTTCTCTACCATATGAGTTTTCTGAGTAGGAAAAGGTTCTTTAAGAACAACCGGAGAGCCTTGAGTGCCTTTGAGCAATCGGCTCACTTCGGACTGTCGAGGACTGTCTTTGGTAAAGTGCTCTTCGTCACAAATCAAACAAGGATACTTCAGTTTACATTGAGAACTATCAGCAGAATGAGGTTTCGACGAATCCTATTTTGAGGTATCAGATTTGGCCTTACCTTTACCCTTCTTCTTACCTTTAGAAGCATTATCCGTAGGATTGGCCTGAACGACATTCACTTCTGCGGGTTTGCTAGAATTTGGATTTGGTTGAGAAGCAACATGATCGGAAGAAGTAGCCTTTTGCTTCCCAGAATTAGATGGAGACTTCTAAGGAGCTTGAGATACGGAACCAATAATACTGTCAATGGATGGAGTCGCTGGAGGTTTAGAAGTTTCAGGTTGAGGAGCATCAGGAAAGATATCATATAAAGCATTGGATTGAGAGTACACAAGATCAAGGTACTGGGCATAAGAAATGACTTGTTCCTCAGTTACACATGCCCCCATAGCTATGTCTTTGGAGATCTGATTGGCAAAGCAGGTAGTGAACCAATGAGTTAGAAGTTGATCAGGAATTTCAAATTTGATCATGCGACGACGTCACCTCCACTCATGAATATGATCTGAGATATGAGTAGCTCGGTCCTGTTTCAATGAAGTGAGGAGGTGTGTCCCAGTCTCATAGTATACCGGCAACTGGAAATGTGTAAGGAATTCCATAGCTAAAGAATTCAAATCTTTAAAAACTCCATGAGACAACTCAATGTACCACTTTGCAGTAGCATCAGTAAGAGTACGCTAGAAAAGATGGAGCCAAATAGAATCGTCAACCTAAGAGTTATGGAACACCACAAGTGGTAATTCATAACATGTGTTTGGGGGTCTTCACCAGGTTTACCCTCAAATTTAGGACAATCACTAGGAATCTTGGTCAGAATTAGAGGCCAGTACGGATTATGAAGAATGGGATCATTTGTCAATTTGGACACATCAGGTAATTATAATGTAGCAAGAAATGGTAATTGAGTATTAAAAGTCATTGGAGGTCTTTGATAAGGACCTATGTGTACATTCCACCCAGTCCAAACGGGATTCTATCCCCATGCATTATGTCCCGAAAGATTTGGATCATAGGGATTAGAAGCAAGATAATTCGGTTGATACTGGGATTGAGGACTAGGATATGGATTCGAAGTAGACCACGGAGGTCCGTGTTGAGCAGTATAAGGATTCTGTTGTGGAATGTAAGCATGTCTTTGAGGTTGACGATACAAAGGTGGATTTTGAGGGTAAGGAATCTGAGGCGCGCTATATACCGGTTGATATGAAACTTGAGGGTAGTAAGCGCCCTGCGGTTGAGCAGGTTGACCTTGCAGAGTAGGTTGAACTTGTGGAGCAGGTTGAGCAAGCTACTGAGCAGGGTAAATAGGTAGAGCTGGCTGCGGAACTGAAGGAATCTACTGGTGGGCAGGTTGAAACGGCTGCTGAGCTAGTTGAAACGGCTATTGAAACTGTTGTTGGGGACCAACAGGTTGTCCTTGTGGGAAAGGTTGGCCTGATGGTTGCAACGAACCAGGTTTTCCCTTATGTTTGACTCGGAGAAGGACCAAAGGGTTGTCTTGGTTGCACAATATTTGGGCCATACTGAACGTGTGGTTATGATTGAGGTGCAACAGGTTGTCCCTGCGACGGATAATTTTTCCCCCCAGGACCAAAAGATGATCCTGGTTGATTCAAAGGTTGACTTGAAAGACTTGAGGGTCATCCATGTTGGGCCAAAGGCCGACCTTGTGAAGGTTTTCCTTGTGGACTGTATGGATGTCCCTGTGGACTAGAAGCAGGGCCCTGCTGAGGTAAAGGTTGTCTCGATGAGGGTTGTCCTTAGAAGCTAGAGGGTTGCGCAGGAAGAGTAGGTCCTAAATGAGTAACAGTATGATAAGGATCATAAACAGCCTGATAAGGATCAATAGGAGGAAAATAGACTGGATTAGCATACACATCATAATGGTGTGGATAGATATATATGGGATTACCAACAACATCATACTGATGTAATCGAGGATTAGCAGGAGCCTGAGACTGCTGAGAACACTGAGAACTCTGTTGCTAAGCAGCCAACAGATATTCTTCAAAAGTAAGACCACCAGGAATCACAGGAGGAGTGGAAACTGAACTAGAAGCCACACAAACCGTTGGTTGAACTGGAACAGATGTGACAATAATCGATGAACCAGGAGTCGAAGGTGATAGCCCCAATGAACGTAGGACCGAACTCGGAGGAGGAGTTACTGTATTGGATTGCGCACTGGAGGATACACCAGATATGATCTAACTCAAGGATCTATATCCAAGCGGAAGTGAGACCAACGGTGGTGAAGATTTGGTGGAGGCACGAGAGAGATCTTTAGGAAAGAGTTGATATTCTCCCGTCGCAATAGGCATTCTTTCACTGCCAACAGGACTGGAGGAGTCCATATCTGAGTCCAATGTAAGATCTTCGAAAATAATATAGGGACTAGGAGGAAATTATCCTTCTTCCCCAAAACTAGACAAAGCACTTGAAGGACGCCAATTGAATTTAACTGGCTCGTCAAGCAGAGATCGAGTAGCAAGGAGTTGGATAAACGAAATAATAGGCTGCGAGAACTTGATAGACCTAGTGGATTAAGGGGCTTAAAAAAAATGTCTGGAAAAGAACCACCACTAGGAGGTAGTGAGGACGACGAAACTAGATGTTCCGCCACTTTGACTGTATATTAGAACAGGAAGGAAAATAGATAACCAATCGAAGGTGACAAAACAAGAACCAAAGAAATCAATCAGGCCAAGCACGAAACTTTTAATGGGTGTGTGATCGCAAGTGATTAATTTTATAACATTGAAACCAAAATTCACTGTTTCATGTTTTAAGAGTCGAGAAACAGGAAAAAGATGACTCTAGTCACTTTCAATTTGAAACAAGCGTGAAAGGACAAGTGCTTGATGATCTCTTCTCTTGTTTAAATAGTCACTAAAAGATCGAAATGACTTCTCAGGAATTCTAAGCAAGAGGGTGTACCAGATTTTCGTGAACTTCCATATACACATTGGTGATCAAATGAAACAAAAATGATCAAGGACTTGACTTACATGCAGGTAGTTTCCTTGAATGTTGTGTTTAGTGTATCACGGTTACAAGGCGACAGACTCGGCTTCCTATGGATAAAAGGATTGCAACCTAGAGGGGTCTCCCTTTATATACGTGACGGTAAGGGGAGCACAAGTCCATACTAGCTTTTTCTGAAGCCAACAGGCGAGCAACAACTACTAGGTTTTAAGACGCCGGAACACGTCTCTAGCCTAGACCACTAGAAATATTGTGTTAGGTTTCAATGTTGCCTTAGGTTCATTGAGTAAATTTTAAAGTTAATCTTGAATCAGGTTTCAATTTCCAGGCCCTAATGAAGTTGGAGCTCAACTTCCTAAATGCAAACTATATGCAAATGAACATCATTTCAGTTCAATGAATGCTAGTTATAAGAAGGATAGAAATCTTTCAAACAAAAATAAAGAAACAAAGGCAAAGAAACTTCTAATGCCTCTAATGCAATCAATTGAAAACGAAACTCCTTCCTAGATTGACAAATGCTAGTTATGTAAAGGAACATTTCAATTTCAATGCAACGAAAGAATGCATTTTTTTTTTTAAAATTTTCAGTGAAATGAAACACACATTGTACTAATTCAATAGAAAACAAAAAAACACTAGATTGAATTTTGTGAATGTAGAGACTCGGAATTGAATGATTCAACTAAGACAAAACAAATGCAAAAAACATTCAAGTTAATGTAGAAAACTTTAAATGAAAAAAGAGTTTCCCAAAATGATCCAAACAAGCAACGTAACCAGTGCTCAGAGCAAGAAGAAGATAGATTAATCAATAAAACAAAAATACCATTCAAACAACAACATACTCAAGAGGATCAAGAAAAACTCAGCATAATGATTTCAAAATGAGACTAACAACAATCAAAGAGACTTGTTTCAAGCAGAAGGCTCAGTGTACCAGAACACTTAGAAACTCTAAGGTCTCAAATAACACCGACAGGAAAATGGACAAACGACTGAAGGAAACAAGTCTACAGTAGTCGACATAGTCCCGAAAGGCTTCAATCACATCAAAAAGAACCTAGAAGCAAGAAAAATGACCAAAATACTCATTAATGAGGTCAATCCAAAACCTACAGGGGTTGGCGTGACTGTACGGCTGTAATCCGTGCCATAAAGAGGTTGGCGTGAGTGCAAAGAGAACAACCTACGCCAATTGGCACGACTATTTAGACAAAAAATGCGCCAAGCTAGATACCTATGGGAAAAAGAGGAAAAACCAAAACTTAATGAGCAGAGGCCAGCCTTGACACTTTGGATCTAAACAGAGGATGGAAATTAAGTAAACAAACCAGAAGACAACAAAAAATGAAATCAATAATTGAAACTAACCCAACAGGAAGGAACGACAAACTCGCACTGATCCCCAATGGAGTTGCCAATTTTTTGTCCAGGTAAATCCCCTCTGCAGACAGAGGCAATCCCTCTAGCCCTAGGGTGGATCTAGCAACTACGAGAACATACTAACATCTACCTTCCTAGATTGTAAATGAAATTTAGAGCAAGGAATATGACCTACCTCGTTCTAATGCTATGTTGTCGTCTTCCATTGAAGCTTCTTAATCTGTCACTCTTCTCAAGCTCGATACACGCAGCTACCAATGGTCGATTACCTGTACAGATAGTCAAGACACCACGACAAACATAAAACCATGAAAAACATAAAATAATTACAACCTATCTAACTGATCAAGGAATTCTAGAAATCTCATTATAAATGTAAACAAGAGTGGAAGATAAACATCAGATGAATTTTATTATGATAAAGACAAGGGGAGTTTACAACCAAGCCTTGATGTTGAGGCTCTCCTTCGGCAAGTCTGTATCCAAGCATGTTTGCAACACCCTCATGAACAAAGGTCCAAGATCTCACTATGTTCTCAACACACACAAAAAATCACACTCTGCACTATCCTCCCGAAGCTATGATTTCTTCTCCTTTCTATGCGAGCTTTTTCAGCTATTTGTTCAACTACCACATCAATGGAAGAAGGCTATATTTATAGAGGAGAAGAAGAGGTTGGGATCCCTACAATAGTGGAAGGGAGGCCTTATCCCTTGGGAGATTTCCCCATAAGCTAGAAACAAGAGGCCAAAGGAGGAAGGCCATGGTTATTGAGTCGAACCACTCCCTATGACTCATCCATGAAGTTGTTGGGATCGATTAAACTTAGCCTCTATTTTTAAACAATTTCCATAAACAGATTGGTGCGGGAATCTAACTGAGACAGAGTGCCATCTGGCACGGGGGCCAATGTTCATCTGCCTCATTGGCGCGAGGGCATAATGAGCTACCAGCGCCAAGGCAAAAACAGGTGTTTTTAGTGGTCTTCTTAGGAAATGGTCAACAAAAGGAATGTTGTCCTCATGGGAAGGGATGTAATGATGGTATTTTCAAGGCATGACACTGCTTATTGATCACATAAATGACCCTCCAATGGGTGATATGGGGATTGCAGGGACAGTGAAAAAATGTTTTGTAACACCATGTACCCTTATACTTGGTTCCTTTATAGCTCCATGTTGGTCCATAATGATTTTGATGACAATCATGGCCTTTCATTGATGACCTTTATCTCTCATAATGTGTGGGAAATTATATACAAAATCCGTAGCTATTGGTTTTCATTTTTTAAACTCTTCAACATGAAATTCATTTAAGTGATGTATCTCAACACATTCTTCTTCCTTTTTATGCCCTTCTATAGGTTATTGATGAGGTGTTTTTGGAGACCCTTCGTTAGATTCAACCTATAAATTTTCATCCCATGTGTCTATTGGTGTTGCAATTAATTCCCTTGAAGGAAATCATTCATGTTCCACCTCGGTACCTATTCACTAACTAAGAAAAATATCCTATAATACTATATTTTTTCCCATTACACCAAAGATTCACAAATCTCTTTTTCACATAATATTAATTTTACCTAATGAGTTCATCCAAGGATCTAAGAATAATATCCACATCCTCCATATCTATAGCATGAAAATCCAAATGAAAAACATATTTTTCCATTGTAATCTTAGAATATTTAAAATTTTAATAATTCTTATCCTAAACCTATGTGTTTTAGATATGCTTTGCGACGGTCTACAATATTTTATGCAATTCAACATTGATGAAATTATGCTTGTTGAAGACATCCATAAACCTATAGTAGGAAGACGTAAAATGAAATAAACCATGTGCTCTTTGTATCCTTATTCATAGCATGATATTATATATCTAAATATTCATTTTTCATATTGTTCATCTAAAACTCTAAATATCTCCTTAGGGTAGAGTGATGCACCCCATGTGGCTACTTCATCCCTTAAATGAATGTATAGATTTTGTTTACAAAATTGTGGTGTTTTTGAGTTCATATATTTTTCAATACTAATATCATCACATTTTCTTATAAAATAATATTACCTGTGAAAACCTAAAGTAGAACTAGGTTTTGAATAAATAGCATACTTTTTAATGTATCCCCTTTATGTGGCTATGGTTTCGAGGTTACAAAATTGAAATGGTATCCTCAACATTTTTTGAAATATCTATTATGACCTCAATTATGAAATGCAATGGCCACCCTACTTTTAATGGCACTAGTATTGTTTCAATATTGGTGCATAAGCAAGAGCTATGTGTGCCACAAGAATTTCCATGAAGAAATTTAAGTCCTAAATCAAAAGAATTAACTTTTGTGATACTACTCAAAAACACTATTATGACCCTAAATTTGAAATGTCATAGTCACCTTCCATTATACTTCTCTTATTTTTTACTATGCTACAAATTAAAAAATGACATAACCACTTTACTTTAATTAACATTGGTCTACCCAAAATTTTGATGACCAGCAAAGACATATTCTCTACAACACTTGAAATTGTCACTGAAAAATAAAACAAATACAAAACCCTATAATAATTTGTTTTAAATTAGCAATATCTTAAATTCACATCATCCTATTTCAATTCTTCTTCGTATTCTTCTTTAATAAGACCTTATTTAAAATAGATGATATCTTCACTCCCCATATAATTATTGAATGACTCTTGTTCTTGTTCTTCCTTTTATTTTTTAAATGGGTGTATTTTCAAGAGGAACTCTGAGCTGCAATTTGTTTCTTTATATTCTACACAAAAACCTTGGAAATAGATATGAATTTCATTTTCCTATTTCTCCCTTGGAAACTATTTGACAAAAATAAATAAATAAAAATATTTACTTTAGCTCAAGAAATATATTATATACCACTTGTATTCAACCTTGGTAGATAAAGATGAGAACCCTTAACTTGAGAAAAAATGATCACGCACAAATAAACATCAATAATGTATAGAAACCCCTTGAGGTAGGGTAACAACATCAAGGAATCACTTCACAAGGTATAATTGTTATAATACATTCCTCTCTCTCTCTCTCTCTCTCTCTCTCTCTCTCTCTCTCTCTCTCTCTCGCTCTCTCTCTCTCTCTCTCTCTCTCTCTCTCTCTCTCTCTCTCTCTCTCTCGCTCTCTCTCTCTCTCTCTCTCTCTCTCTCTCTCTCTCTCTCTCTCTCTCTATCTATATATATATATATATATATATATATATAGATAAAGATGAGAGCCCTTAACTTAAGAAAAAATGATCACGCACGAATAAACATAAAGAATGTATAGAAACCCCTTGAGGTAGGGAGTAACAACGATGAGAATCTTCAAATTCTTCACAAGGTATAATTGTTATAGTGCATTCCTCTCTCTCTCTCTCTCTCTCTCTCTCTCTCGATATGTATATATATATATATATGTATGTATATGTATATATATTCCCATGAACATTCCCATGTGTCTATACCAACTACCCCTCATTATTATATTTACTACTTATAACAACATTGTAGACCTTCTTATTATCCATCAACTATTAAGTGAGCATTATTCCATAATTAGGACCACACTACATTAATTATTCCTCTGAGATACCTCCCTAGGAACCTCATTATCCCCCATACATATGCATTACAAAGGGACAATATCTAGCATATGGAATTGGAATTTTAATACTAATATATTCCTATCCACTTAAAGGAAATGTGTTGTGACATACCTCTTGTGTTCAATTGTGACCCACCCTATAATGACTTTATTACCACTTGTCCTTCATTATGAAAAAAATACTTCTATGTTGATTACTCTCCCTTAAATCAACTTCCCTTAAACTACATGCAATACCACATTTGAATGTCCAATACTTAGGTGGGGTTCCCTTATTATATCTTACCTTTTGTTTAGTCCTTTTTCACTATTCCAACTTTATTAGAAATTTTTTGGCACAAAATTAGGGGTATTTACCCATTAATTGGGTCCTCTTTAGGGTTCTGTTGTAGCTTCTACAACAACACCCAAAATTTTGAGCATATACAAAATTTCAGGTCCTCCTTTTCTCGCTCATCCATTAAGGTTATGATTTGGTTCTTGATTGATTAATATCCCATGACTCACTCTTATCAAACCCTAACGGTGCACTCACTCATGCAATTGTGTTATGCATATTGCATTCATTTATCATGTTAGGGTTTTGGAGGGTTGACTACTCTCCCATGACTTCAAAATGTGTCCCTATGTGATATGTCTCTCAATCAATGGTGGCACTATGCATGGACAAGCAAGAATTCAATCTGACTATAATTATGTTGACCATGCTAGGGTTTAGGAGAAACCATAATTTGGAAAGAGAGTGATCTCCTTCTTTTTTTAACCTAATTCACATGCCTCTAGGGGTGCATTCTCATTAGCATCGCACAACATCATGGTGAGATTCAGTGCATAACACATTCCCCTAGGTTCTTTACTAGTCCTGCACCTCAGCATGTGCATTAGGGTTTGCGAGAATTGTATGCTCCCCTTGCATCCTTGTAACCCTATACGTACGTGATTGAAGGCCCAACCCTACGTTGAATTAATTATCACTCCCTGTGGTGCTTATCGCATTCACTTTCACATCTTACCTTGAAATTTTATCACTCATACATGTTAGGGTTTATAAGGTACCTCATACCACATTATTCCTCATCCCCTTTAATTTGATTAGGGTTTGGGTAGGCAATATGGTATTAGGTATTATCTCTCTATTTGTATACATTTGAATTATACAGGGATATTTTTGTGCCATCAGTTATATTGCGCATGTGCCCTTGAATCTTCGAGCACTTTCAGGTGTAGAAAGGTTGTTTTTTTGCCCACATTTCTCGAAACCCTAAATCCTCATGATGAAAGTCTCGAGTTTATGTATTCTCACCCTTTAACATGATTTCTCTTGAGAATTCTATAGGTTGTGCCTATCATTCCATCAAGTATAAAAAGGTAACTACATATTGCATCATTTTCAATCATCAAGTTTATTTTGGGGCCCAACTGGAACATTGTTGGAGAAAATACCCTCTTGGGGTATGAAAGTATAATCTTGCAAAACGTCACCAAATGCTTGAGGTAGCCACGTATAAAAATAAATTGAAAACATACATATATCCCTTAAATCTTGCATGCACATGATTCATTATTTTTATGCATCTTAGTTTAATTTTAAATATAAGCATCACCTTTCAAAAAAGGTATACAAATAAGTATTTAAACCTTTTTCACTAATTCCATGTGATATCATTTAATTAACTTATGGCCACTTTGTGCCATGCAGGACGAACAAAAGCAATGCACTCAAGACTCTTATTAAGGCACAATTTAAGGTTATATCCCTATACACATGTGATGGGGAATGTGTAGGTAAAGGCCCTACATAAAGAAAATACCTTCTATAACCTTGTGCATGGAGCGATTTGTTCTTTGTATATATTTCATCCAATGTCGTGGAGGATTCTATATTAAAGGGGCATGTTAATGGTGGCAACAGTTTTGTGGAATGGGTGCAACCCAAATCATGGGATTATTAAAAGGAGTTAGGACAAAGTGTCAAAGCCTTTAACAATGCCAATTCGTTTAAGCCTCCCATTAATTATATGATCACTTCAATATACACATTAAAAACAATTGTCAAACCACAATCATGGAAATCCATACATTGCCACCTTGCAAATAATTAGTTGATGATTATTTTAAAATAAATTGAGGATGGTCCATAAACCCATCCAAAGAATAACATATCAACAAAGGAACATTCTTTGATGTAGTTTATGGTTGGTCGTGGAGTCAAATAAAAAATTAGGCATGTTTCTTGTTGAAAGGATTATTTTAAGGAAAACGCAAGCCTTGGTGTTGGAATTATGATCGTGTCAGCGCACAAGGAACAAACACCTATCAATAGATACATAGGAATCAAATGGAGTAGTCATGCTTACCCATAATTCAATGTGATGCATATATTGGAAATATAACCAATTTAGCTTCATCTCGCTATTTCCAAGGAGAATGCTTTCTGAAGACTGTATTTCAAGACCTCCACGTTCATCAACAATACATTGGAATCACACCTATGGAAGTCATGAATAAATTTATTTTGAACCATAAATGTCTCACCTAGTGATGTCGTGTACTGAAGGACCACACTAAGCACCCAAAGGCAAGGAGGGCACAACCCGAGGTCAAAGTTAGGGTCATATTTTTTAGAGTTATTGTGGTAATTGCAACACCTCTATGTCATATTGAAAGGATCATTCATTGAGGTGTCATGTGACAAGGACACCCATACCAATCCTTCGTGGCTACACCTCAATGATACGTAAACGATATTATACTCCACTTTTTTTATGGCACTAAACCAAAAGTGGAATAGATGGATGCATCGTAAGATGAAATCGCCATATATTAGGTAAATATACATATTAGTGAGTTTTAGTGAGGCTAGGGTTTTGCATTGTGCAATGATAAAAGGATACCATCTTCCATTGTTGGGTTTTTACCAATTGCAATATAGGTACTTGAAGTTGCAGCAACATTAATAAGATGTTCTCTCTATTTGAAACTAATTCTCGTGCTTACTCATGGTGGTTGTATTGATTGTCTTATACTTCACTATATTTTTATGTGTGCTTTCATATAAGAAATATGTTAAGGATTGATTCATAGTGGTTGCATTTATGTTTTGATTTTGAATTTGTGTTTACTTGTTCCTCACCATGTCAATGACTTATTCTGAACTACTTTGCAATTAAGTTCTGGCATGTTCTTGTTCATTTATGTCTGATTTGGTTTTATCTCATTGATACCTCTAATGGCATACCCCTTCTTATTGCTGCCAATATTTTTTGGTACTTCTTTCTATATTTTTTCAATCTTGGGATAATTTTGTCTCACTGTCTCGGCATTTCATTCTTGTCGTCAATTTGAAACATCTTCATTTGACAACCAAGAGCAACAACACTAATGGTGGAATCTGGGCCCACATACTAGATGGGGTTCCTATCCCAAACGGTGTGAGGTATAATTGGGACTTCACACTAGGGAGACACCCATTATTGTTGGCGGTACATTCCAATCCATCAACAAAATCGACGCTAGAAGGAGGGTCAGATAAAAAGTTGATACCATGAAGGAAGGCTACAATTTAGCCTCATATCTCTAAATGTCTCCATCCAGAATCTTAATCCCAAGGTGTTTCTCTAATTTATCCGTTGGTCAATGTTTAACCCTGATAATCCTCTTTATCACTTATCTTATTTGAAGTTTGATGGTGAGGATGGAACTTCCTTAGCCGAGCATATTTCAGATTTCCTTATGTTTTGCAAATCTTACGAGATCAATGATGAAGAGTTTGCGTGTGTGATTTTATTCCACCCATGAAGGTCGCTTCAAGAAATGGTGCCACACATTGCTAACAGCTTCCATCCATTTGTTCAAGAAACTCATCAATAAGCTTCAACAATATTTTCAGAGGTATGCTTTCCAAGATGTGTTAATAAGGATAAATGAGCTCATAATGAAACTTGAATAATCATTAGAATATTTTTCTATTATATTTGTTCATCTTTGTTTTGAATTCCCTAAAATATATGTCGATTGGGTGTATTTAAGTAAACAATTTCAACGGTTGGTTTTTTTTCTCTAAAACACCCTCAATCTGAAACAAATCCTAATTCTTATGACTATGATGATAATCTACAAGTTTTAAACTGTCCATCTCTTTCCCCTAATCTTATCTTTCCTATCTCTCTGAGTCGGGAATAAATTCAAGCTACTGAGGAGGAAATTATTGTTTGTGATATTTATCATCCTCCTGATTTATTACCTAATGAAGTTTTCGTCACAAATAGTTTAGGTGATGAAAAATGCTTGCAGGAAATGTACCAAGTTGCATTTCCTCTTAAGCTCCCCTGCATCTAGTTGAATTCAAATTTGAAAATCAAGTTGATTTACCATCTCTCCCTATTGACGAAAACCATCTCAATTTAGTTGAACATATGTGTAGGTCTAATCATAAATCTCATTCACCTATTGGAAATGACTTGGGTCTTCTCCCAGATGAAGCTGATTGTCCTATAAAACCCATGGACCATGACATGCATGTGGATTAATTTCTTCCTCAGGATGAAACTAATGTGTGGGATGAGGATACTGGTACGATTGCTACCCCCTCATTTGAATTGTTTCATCCATTATTCCCTGATTCATTTCATGAGTCTACCACACTAGTGATTTCTACAAATCATTCAGAATGTTCTCCTACTGGTGGTGGTTGCAGTGATGAACACGAGGGTGATGTTTCACAATTGCAATATTATAATGATGAATCTCCTATTCATGGTCTCTTTCATCTGCGTTCTTTAACCGATGAAGAAAGAGACCTTGCATCTCAAAAAATTAGAGATGGTTCTTTCCTTAATTCATCTTCACTGTTAATCCAGCAAGACCCTTTTACGCCAAATATCCAACCTTGTCAAATTGGTGGCTGTAGTGATTGTCATTCACTCACACCTTTGCTGATTTTCATTCCAATCGATCTGGTGATATTGTGAAGCCACCATAATTTGATTATTAACCTTTCAAATATTTAGGGACTCATCAGAAAGTTGATGCACTTCAACTTCTGTCATTGGTTATGTCATGTTCTCACGATCTTGATGAGAACCCTGAACCACGTCAGATTAGGGTTTTTAAAATTAGGGTTTCTGAACCCCACTCTTCTCTCAACACCATCTCACCAAATGTAAGCTTACCTTCAAAATCCTCTGATTTGAGTGATTTTTCTCTGAGTACATCTTCCCATCCCCTATCAACCGATATGCATCAACCTCTATACCTTAATTTTTTTGTTGAAGGGCGTACACCAACCATTGTCTCAAATATTTTTTACTGTTGCTCAACCAACATAGATTGTGAACATGAACAAGAAGGTGATTTCTTAGAATCCACTATATGTGGGGGTACCAATCGCTTAACCTATCCCTTGCATGAGACTCTTCCAGTTGATTCACATCATACTTGTAAATTTAAAGAATCTGATATGTTGAACTACCAATCTATCAGTGGTTGAACATTTGATCAAATTAACAATACATTCACTGATAGTTATCTTGTCACCGCTAATAATGAACATATGCATTCACTAGTTAATCTCACAAAACCACTAAAATTTGATAGATCCCCATTTTAATGTCCATAGTTTTTCCAGGGCGATGAGGTACTTCAGCTCCCGCTGATGATTATGTCAAGTCCTCATGTCCTCGACAAAACCCATGGACAATTTCAAACTAGGGTTTTTGAAATTAGGGTTTATACACTTGAATCCTCTGGTATCTTAATTTCACTTAGCGAATGTCTATATGCTCCATGTCATCAAATTTATCATCCTCAATGTCATGATAATTTTGTTGGTCTGCTTGAAGCATCTTATCCAGAAAATTTCTCTGCAAGCAGACAACATCTTGCCTCACTTGCATCATATTTAGAGTTAAGCATGAATTGATGCGTGTCGCGGCTAAATGATAATAGATTTCAAGTGTATCATTATGTCAGGATTGGATTGCATGTTCACTTGAACAATCTTTTATGGCACGTTTTCTTGTAAGCAGACATGACCTTATTTCAATGTTGCATTTTTCACAGGTGAGAATTTTGGTTTGCGCACAATTCTATTTATAATTATAATCACTAACATCTTCGCTTTTACAGGTCGGTAATTGCTACGATTGTTGCATTGGAAGTTTGATTTCACTTGACCCGATATCTTCTTTGGTTAAATTAGTGATTTAGGTTTAGGCTAGCTAGGGTTGTCGATTAAATTTTTAATTATCTGAGTTTTCTTATTAGGGTTTATTTCCTAGGATTTGCTTTATGGTTTAAAATATGTTATGTTGTATTTTATTTACTGTAGGTAGTTTATTTTTAGGCATTATGACTTTTCTTTAGCTTGCATTCATATTGTTGAACATCTCATTGCTGCATATCTTGCATAAAATATTTTCATGGTTCTTTTGTTGCATTACATAATGCATTTATCTTCTAGCATAACATATATTGGTCGATGACCTAGCCTTGCCTTTTCCTACATGTTGCATGCCATTGAATGAGCGTTCTCAAAAATGGAGCCTTCGATCTTTCGAAGCCATGAATAACTTTCTTACACCTATTTGTACATGATCAAACCCTAAGGGAGATCGCTTTGACCTCTTTGAACACGTTGAAACCTTAGGAGAGATTCCATAGTCACCTTTCCCTAGTATTAAAACCATAGCTCTGGTGATTTTATGTGGTTGTGATGGTTACTCCAAGAGGTAGCTTCTCTTAGAACCAGTCATAAAAGTTAAATCTGGTATATATTTCCTATGAGTCTAATTCATTAGCCAGGGAAATATGAACATGTTACTTGTGGGGAACCTTAATCAATTTGAGTGACCTATATCCATAACTTGAAACTTGTGCTCAGCCTGGTATTCAATATCTCAATGGCTTGTCTTCTTGTTTCACCTATTAACTAGAGACAAGATGTGGAATCTTAGCATGAGGGAAACCCTAAATCATAATACCTTCAATTTCTTTCAAAAAAGAAACAACCTCTCTTTCCCATAAAATAAGTCGAGATCCCTCATCTGCCCTGGCGCAATGAATGCCTAATAATAAGTGATAATGTGCACATAAAATAAAATGAAATTGAATAAAAGTTAAAGGATAGATAAAGGCTTCCTACGTAGAGAGGTAATGCAATGAATCTGTCGGGGTACTGACCAGGCTCACAGGCAGCGAAGAAACATTTGTGATTTCTTGAAGTGACTCCCTCGGGGTATTTTCTGTGCCTGCTAGTAGCAAAGTAACATTGGAAAATTATTTAAATTTTTTTTGAATATGATAAGCTCTTTACCTTTTTCTTTGCATCGTTATTAACTATTGGCATACGTGAACTAATAATTGGATGTTTACTGATTGGCAGGACCTAGATGAGACATAAAGGAAAGGAATATATTTCAATTTCAAGGTAATGCAAGAGGCATCCATAGTGATTTCTCAATATTCCTTCCATCACTATCAATACTTGAACTATTGTAGGGATGTTGGTAGAGATGTTGAATTATACCAGTGGTTCGCCAATTCTTGTAGCTGCTACAACAACACCAAAACTTTTGGGCATATTTAAAATTTTGGGCCCCCCTCTGCTTGCACAACCATTAAGGTTATGATTTGGTTGTTAATTGATTAATATCCCATGACTTGCACATATCATACCCTTTCGGTGCACTCACTCATGCAATCATGCTATGCATATTGCTTTCATTTGTTGTGTTAGGGTTTTGGAGGGTTGAATGCTCTCCCATGACTTCAAAATTTATCCCTCGGTGATATGTCTCTCAAACATTGGTGGCACTATGTGTGGATAGACGAGACTTCAATTTGACTATCATTATGTTGACCATGCTAGGGTTTGGGAGAAACCCTAATTTGGAAAGAAAGTGATCTCCTTCTTGTTTTAACCTAATTCACCTGCCTCTACGAGTGCATTCTCATCGACATCAAACAGCATCATGGTGAGAGTCAGTGCATAACACATTCCCCTAGGTTCATAACTGGTCCTACCCTTCAGCATGTGCATTAGGGTTTGTGAGAATTGTATGCTCCCCTTGCGTCCTTGTAACCCCAGATGTATGTGATTGAAGGCCCAACCCTGTGTTGAATTAATTATCACAGCCTAGGGTTATTATCATATTCTCCTTTTCATCTTACCTCGAAACTTGATCACGCATATGTGTTAGTATTTAAAAGGTACCTCATACTGCATTAGTCCTCATCCCCTTTAATTTTATTAGGGTTTGGGCTAGAAATATGTTATTAGTTATTATCTCTCTATCTGTCACACATTTATGAGAGATAGATATGTTTGCACCATTTTTCATATTGCGCATGTGCCATTGTATCTTTGAGTACTTTCAAGTGTAGAAAGGTTGTTCTTATGACCACATTTCTTGAAACCTTGAATCCTTATGATGAAATTCTCGACTGTATGTATTCTCGGCCTTTAACATGATTTATCTTGATCATTCTATAGGTTGTACCTATCATTCCATCATGTAGGTAAGGAAACTATATATTGCATCACTTTCAATCATCAAATTTATTTTGGGGCCCAACTCACACATTGTTGGAGAAAATACCCTCTTGAGGTATGAAAGGCTAATCTTGCAAAACATCACCATATTCTTTAGGTAGTGGCATATCAAAATAGATTGAACATATATGCATATCCCTTGAAGCTTACATGCATGTGATTCATTATTTTCATTCATATTAGTTTAATTTTAAATATAATCATTATTACGTGATATCACTTAATTAACTTGTGGCCACTTTGTGCCATGCAGTGCCAACAAAAGCAATGCACTCAAGACTTATTAAGGCACACTTGAAGGTTCTATCCCTATACACATGAGATGGGGGAATGTATATGTAAAGGCCCTACATAAAGAAAATACATTCCATAAACTCATGCATGGAGCAAATTTTTTCTTTGTATATATTTCAGCCAACATTGTGGAGGAGTCAAAATTAAAGGGGCGTGTTAAAGGTGACAGAAGATGTGTGGAATGGGTGCAACCCAAATAATGGACTATGAAAAGGATTTAGGACAGAGTTTTGAACCCTTTAACAAAGGAAAATGAATTTAAACCTATCATTAATTATATGATCGGTTCAATATACACATTAAAATAATTATCGAAAATATCACACCACGATCATGGAAATCCATACATTGCCACCTTACAAATAACTAGTTGATGATGATTTTAAAAGAAATTGAGGATTGTCTAGAAACCCATCAAAATAAAAAAATGTCAAAGAAGGCACATTATTTGACGTAGTGTATGGTTTGTCGTGCAGTCAAATAAAAAGCTAGGCATGTTTCTAGTTGAAATCCATACACTTCCACCTTACAAGTAACTAGTTGATGATGATTTTAAAAGAAATTGAGGATGATCTAGAAACCCATCAAAAGAAAAAAAATAAAGAAATGTGTTTACAAGAACTTGAAGCAATACTTGAATAGGCGGTATCTACAATTTGTGGATCTTTATACAAGGGAGACTTTTTGCAGGCTTCTTCAATCCTATGTCTTTCAATGGTGGATCTCCTGGGAAAGGACAGGACAGTAGAGGATTGATCTTCACGGATGTTGGCAGAAGTGATGCATTTTTCAGAGATGGGTTTAGGATTTTGAATGACCCAGTGTTTTGGGAAAATTAGATCTTCCCATTTGATTGCTTGATGTTCTACCTTTTGATTCTTTGAATCGGTGAGAACAACAACACTCGCTTTTGAATCTCTGCTGGGTGCATGGAGGACAGCCGGATAAAGGGTGTTTGTGTGTCTAAAACAACCCTCAGTCTGGATGGAAATATTGTTTCTTTTCTTTAGCATGTCAAACCCGGGAGTCTGTATTTGGAGTTGTAATATTTTATCTATGGTTTCATCAAATACATAGACTAAAAAATTAGGGCAGCAGTCGAACCAAACAGGACCATTTTACAATGGGGCTACAATCCCTCCAATGATTGAATCAATGTATTTATTATGAGTGAGATCCCTCACAGTAGCTAGGACATATGTATCTAGTCCTTGATGTGTGAGAGCACTGATTCCAACTCTGATGCATCCTAGATGCAAATATTGTATTTTTAACTTTCTAGCTTCTGCGTGAAGCTGCTTGGGGTCAAGAAGGCATATTATTTGATGTAGTGTATGGTTTGTCATGGAGTCAAATAAAAAACTAGGCATGTTTCCAGTTGAAAATAGTATTTTAAGGAAAACACAAGGCTCTATGTTGGAATTATGACTGTGTTAGCGCACAAGGAGAAAACACCTATCAACGGATACATAGGAATAAAATGGAGCATTCATGGTTTTCCATCATTCAATGCAATGTTTATATTTGAAATAAAACCAATTTAGCATCATCTCATAATCAAATGGACCAGGCTCAGACGAAAAACAATTTTCCCTCACCAGTCGCTAATTCGCACTCTAAGCCCTCATGGAAACAACTAGAAGTGTGATATTTCCCCAATTATGACAATGCAACCTTTGAGAAGTCACATTTCCTCCCAGGTCATTGAGGTGAAGAGCTTTATAAGAAATCCAACGATGTGACTTGCACTACTTTGCGGCCATACAACCCCCATGAGGTTGTATTTCCCCTCATGTCGGTGGGTCGCATTACAACGCCTTATTCAAGAAGCCAAGAGTGCGACCCACCCGAAAATGTGACTATGTAACCTCCTATGAGCTTGATAATTCACATAATAATTCTTGGAATAAGCCAGGGGTCGGTGCAACTGGCGCAATTATGTGACCTTGTCAGTTGTAGTCAATTTTCTTCCCACCAAATCGCAAAATCGGTTAAAAATTATAGATATTAAGAGCACCAAAGTATATTTGATCATTATTGGGTGAGATGAAGAAGATGCCTCACCACACATAAGATGAAATCGGTGAAATTAGTATAGCATGTTGAATGGGATAGATGGAAACAATCAAGTGCATATAGTGATCTTGGAGGGGAAAATACAAATTTCCACATGGAAATAACACCACTATTCTCATTCCAAAGCCTCTCCACGCATGAAAAAAATCACAGTACTGGATTTTAGGTGGTTATATAATACTTCCATGTTCTACTTGACCGACAGGTATCCCTCAATGTGCCTCACCCAAAATAGGAGCAAACAACTCCTCTTCTTAAAGGGCCACTGTAGAAACCCAACACTTTGTGTATAGTGATCTTGGAGGGGAAAATACAAATTTCCACATGGAAATAACACCACTATATTCTCATTCCAAAGCCTCTCCACGCATGACCAAAATCACAATACCGGATTTGAGGTGGTTATATAATACTTCCATGTTCTACTTGACCGAGAGGTATTCCTCAATGCGCCTCACCCAAAATAGGAGCAATCAACTCCTCTTCTTAAAGGGCCACTATAGAAACCCAACACTTTGTGTGTGTGGTATAATAATTTTTTATAACTAGGATTGTAAGCATCCTTAGGCCACTTTCAGTATTCCCACACACATTGACAATTCCACAGCACGAGGAAGCACTATCCAAGGGTCCAAATTCTATTTTGTTTTTCATGATTATTTTTTATTTTGTAGTGTTATTATTTGATTACCGATATGTATGACTATTGTAACTTGGTTACAGGGTGAAGAAGGAAAATAATTTCGACCTATGTGAGAGAGAGCTAGGGTTTCTCACAAAAGTTGCAGGTTGGAATGGTGTTTCAACATATGCTCTAAGAACCAATTAACCACAACAAAGGCACCGCATCAAAAGGAAGAAGGGGGGAAACAAGATGTTGGTATATCAAAATTGGATCCATTTAGGCTACTAAAATTAGGTGGCAATATCAGGCACACAATGACAGAAGATAAATTGATGCAAGCGAGGAAAAATAGCAAGAGGTTCAACCGTTCATGCAAGTCTTCGTGGTTTCACAACAATATGGAAATGAGAACCAACCCGAGGGTTTCTCAAAACTTCTCTTTTCTCTCCTAACATTATCTCTCTTATCATTATTGAAAATGTGCTCAGCATGGTGTCAATAGTTATCTTGAGATAAATTGAGCACGTACCAAGCATTAGGCCTGAGAGAGCAGTGAGGAATTCCAAGAGTCATGAAGGTAGGTAAAGGGTCAAGGTAGGTGAAAAATCACCTCGTCTCTATAAATGTGCCCTCATGCCTCATTGTAAAGGGACTTTTAGCACTTGAGATGAGGCTAGGATTAGATATTTCATTTTTTCTTAAGAGCTAGAGGCACTCAGCTCTTGATAGCTAGTAGAGTGAATTGTATTGAGGTTATGTTTTTGCATAGGGAAATGATTTAAGGAGCCCATGCTCCGCTATTGGGTTTTGACCAGTTGCAAGATATAGAATTGAAGTTGCAGTAGCGTTAATAATATTTTCTCTTTATTCGACACCAGTTCTCATGCTTACTCATAGTGGTTGTATTGGCTATCCGATATTTCACTACATTTCTATGTGTACTTTCATATAAGAAATATGTTATGGACTGATTCATAGTGGTTGCATGTATGTTTTTTTTTTGAATCTTTGTTTACTTGTTCCTTTCCATGTCAATGGCCTATTGTCAACTACTTTTAAATTAAATTTTGGTATGTTCTTGTTCATGTATGTCTAATTTTGTTTTAGCTCACTAATCCCTCTCATGGCATACCATTTCTTATTTTTGTCAAGACTTGTTTGTACTTCTTTCTGTAGTTTGAAAATCTTGGGATCATTTCGTATCACTGTCTGGGAATTTCATTCTTGTCCTCACTCTAACACATTTTCATTTGACAACCAAGAGCGAGAAAATTCATGCTGGTAGTTGGGTCCACATACCATATGGGGCTCCTATCTTGAACGGTGTGAGGTGTAATTGGGACTTCACACCGAGGAGACCCCCCTTGTTGTTGGCAGTACATTCCATCCTATCAACAAAATTGGCGTTAGAAGGAGGGACCGATGACAAACTGAGCCCTTGGAGCCTTCACTTTAGTCTCATATATATAAATGGCTCCATCCATAATCTTACTCCTAGGTTGTTTCTTTAATTTATCTATTAGTCAATGTTTAATCCCCAATGAGCCTCTTTATCACTTGTCTCAGTTAAAGTTTGATGATGAGGATGGAAAGTCCTTAGCTGAGCATATTTCATATTTCCTTATGTTTTATGAATCTTATGAGATCGATGATGAAAATTTTGTGTTTGTTCATTTCTTCCTCACCCTTGAAGGTCGTGTCAAGCAATGGTGCCACACGTTTCCATAAGCTTCCATCCATTCATTCGAGAAACTCATCAGTATGCTCCAACAATATTTTCACATGTACAATTTTCAAGATGTGTTAATAAGAATAAATGAGCTCAGAATGAACCTGAATAATCATTAGAGGATTTTGTTTTTAGATTCATTCATATTTGCTTTGAATTTCCTAAAACATATGCCGATTGGGTGTATTTAAGTGAACAATTTCAACAGTTGGTTTTTGTTTCTATTCAACACCTTCAATTTGACATAAATCTTGATTCTTATGACAATCATGATAATCTAAAAATTACAAATTTTCTAAATCTTGCCCCTAATATTGCATTTCCTATCTCTCTGAGTAGAGAACAACTTCAAGCTACCAAGGAGGAAATTATTGTTTGTGAAATTTCTCATGCTCCTCCGGATTTGTTACCTAATGAAGTTTTGGTCACAAATAGTTTAGGTGATGAAAAATGCCTGCAGGGAATTGAACCAACTTGCATTTCCTCTGAAGCTCTCATGCATCGAGTTGAATTCGAACCTAAAAATCAAGTTTATTTACCATATCTCCCTATTGATGAAACCAATATTGAGTTCGCTGAATATATTTCTAGGTCTAATCCTAAATCTCATTCACCTGTCGTAAATCACTTGGGTCTTCTCTCGAATGAAGTTGATTGTCCTATAAAACCCATAGACTGTGACATGCATTTAGATTCATTTCTCCCTCTGGTTGACACTAATTCATGGAATGAGGGTGCTGGTACGATTGGTGCCCCCTCATCTGAATCGTTTCGTCCATTATTCCCTGATTCATTTCATGAGTCTACCACACTAGTGATTTCTACAAATAATTCATAATTTTCTCCTTTCTGGTGTTGGTTGTAGTGATGAACGAGAGGGTGATGTTGCAAAATTGCATTATTAGAATGATGAATATGATATTCATGATCTCTTCCAGCCATAGTCTTTAACCAGTGAATAAGGCGACCTTGCATTTCAGAAAATTCAAGATGGTTCTTTCACTGATTCATCTTCATTGTTAATCTAGCATCAGGGAAAATTTTAGGGATGAATTTTAGCCCAAGGGTGAAATTTAAGAGGTTTTATATTTTAGAGGGGAAATTTTTTTATATAAAACCTATTTTGTATAGTTTTGTATAAATAGCCCCAAAATTATTTTAAAAATAAATAATTATTATCGTTTAGCCAAAAAAAATAAGGGCGGATAAAACAAGAAATGTTGGATTCGCCTTTGATTCACTGGTCTGTGATTGTATTGGGTTGTATTTGCCCCTGATTTACTAAGTTGGAGGGTTTTGGATCTGCATTTGCCCTTGATTTATGTTGATGATGAGGGTAGTGGAGGGTTTTGGGTTGCCAGATTTACGCTGATGATGCTAGTTTTGGGTTGCCAGATTTACGCTGATGATGTTGTTTTTGGGTTGCATATGCCCCAGATTTATAGGGAAATGGAGATTTACACTGCTGTTGTTGGTTTTGGGTTACATATGCCCCAGATTTACAAGGCAATGGAGGGTTTTGGGTGGATTTTTTTTGGGTCCAGAGATCTCTTGCTTGCTCCAATTCTGATTCATAGGTATTGTTGTTCTTACCAATGATTATGAGTGTTTTCAAATTGTCTCGTATGACTCATCAATGTTTATATTTGAATTTTTTTTGAAATATGCTTGCAGGAGCGAACAGGGCGCATTATTTTCAAGCTTTTTGGGCAGCATCCAAGCAACTTTCCTGTGGAATTGCGTGGGCAGGTGAGCTTTCTGGGGCAACATTCTCCAAGTTTGTGGTTCTTTCAAGATTGTAATACTAAATGTGGTTTCTTAATGGATGCAGATTCTGGAATGGCTCTCTCACAACCCGTCTGACACGGAAAGCTATATAAGGCCTGGATGTGTGATTCTCTCGATATTTTTGTCCATTCCATCTGTGAGCTGGGAACGGGTATGTGTCCATATTAATTCCATTTGGCCATTCCCATTTTCCATCATTAACTGTAATAATGAACTTCGAAATTACTGTGGAATCTCGTTAAGTGACATGAGAAAGACCTGTAAGATAGAAGGATTAGGAGATCTTCAAGCAGCTAAAGGATTAGGAAATCTTCGGGCTTTATCTTAGAGATCTATAGTTTTAATTTAATTGATCAATGCTGAATAGAAATGGTTTTTTGAAACTCTTACAGCTACGAGAAGATTTTCCACAATGCCTGAAACTACTCGTTGAAGATTCCAAGACTGATTTCTGGAGATGTGGTAGAGTATTAGTGCAAGTTGAGCATAGATTAGCCTCTTCCAATGATGGTAGTTAACTAGTGCTAATGTATATATGTATCCTGTCAATTTTGAATCCTCATTGATGTAATTTCCATCAACGTGTCTTAACTTGAATATACCATTTTTTTACAGGTAAAGTTAGGTTCTGCAGCTCTTGGAGGTTGTGGGATGCTCCAGAAATTTATTTTGTTCAGCCTGTAGCTGTTGTAGCTAGCCAAGAGACCACTATTACTTTGAGAGGCCATAATTTGGCTACTACTGGCACGAAGTAAGTTGTGGAATTATAGTTGTGCAATTGATAATAATTGCATTGATTTGCTAGACTTATATTTTTTGTTGTGTTCCGGATGTAGAATTCTTTGTGCTTACAGAGGAAAGTATACTTCTATTGATGTTCTTCCCGAAGAAAAAACTTTAGAAATCATATCGACTCATCATATGGTGCAGAAGTTTACATTTTCAGGGGGGGCACCTAATGTTTTGGGCCGTTGTTTTATAGAGGTAGATTGAGCTTGAGGAATCTCTTTCAGTCATGTTTTCTGTGGCTTTAGCATTAATTTTGGGTGTGCAGTTAATATGGTGTTGGTGTAAGTTCTCTGATAGTGGGCCTGTTTGTGGTATTATGTAGGTGGAGCATGGTTTCAAGGGCAATTTTTTTCCTGTTATTGTTGCGGACCCTACCATCTGTAGAGAGCTGCAAAGCCTTGAATCTGAGATTGAAAATGAGTTCTCGAATGACAAAACAAGCTCCCTAAAAGTTGAACGTTCACAAGAAAATTTTCAATATTACAGTGCAGTAAAAACTAGGGAAGAATTAATCAGTTTCTTAAATGAGTTACGATGGCTCTTTCAAAAGAATAGAGGGTGGCAAGTGGAGCTAAGCGTTGTGAAGGATGCTTCTTTTCTTGATTTTTCATCTGATCAGTTCAATTTTCTTTTCATATATGTTGTAGAAAGGGACATGTGTGCTCTTTTGAAGAAGCTTTTGGACATATTTTTTGAAATGAATTTTGGGCAGGAATCTTCAGCTCCAGAGTCATCCAAAAAATTGCTTGAAAGTAATTTATTGCACAGGGCAGTGAAGAGAAATTGTAAACAGATGGTAGATTTTCTCCTCCACTATGCTCCCTCATCGAATAACATGAATTTGCAAACAAAATATTTCATCTTCCCACCCAATCTGGGCCTGCAAGATCTTCTATCCATTGAAAAAGTTTACAAGTCTCTGCATGTTGTAGTGAAAGATGATCCTCATCTATGGGAAACTATACATACAATGAAATCCACTGAATCAATTATGTAGCATCCCTTGCACCACCAAGTAGAAGTAAGAGGGTCCACAACCATCATAAACAATCTCCAAGAAAAAAATCAAGGTTTGTGCCATTAGCATACTTGTGAATTACCCTTGCAAAACTTGTCATGTGATGAGAATCACAATTTATTACTCATGCCAATATGAAGGGTAAGAACCATCACAATGATTGACCGGCTTTGGTCACCAATCATCATCATAGTTATAAGTTTTCTTTATGGTTTATTCACAACCAATCATCATCATGAGTCCAAATCCATCATACACAATCTCCAAGAAAAAATCAAGGTTTGTGCCATTAGCATACTTGTGAATTACCTCTGCAAAACTTGTCATGCAATGAAAATCACAATTTATCACTCATGCCAATATGAAGGGTAAGAAGCATCACAATGATTGACCGGCTTTGGTCACCAATCATCATCATAGTTCTAAGTTTTCTTTATGGTTTATTCGCAACCAATCATCGTAATGAGTTCTCTATGGTTTTCCCTCAACCAATCAAGTCCACAATAGGTGGTCAATAAGATATATCATTGTCTTCCACCCTGCCATGTCTTATCCTCATTAATCTAAATGTTTAAAATGTGAGAAATTTGTGAAGCATCTAATAGAACATAAATCATGACTCATTAGCCGAAATGAAGTTTATGATAACTTTGTATTTCTTTTTGCATTGAAAATTTACCTTATAAACCTTTACATGTATTATGTGTGTGTGTGTAAAAATTAAGTGTTTTTATATATGAAATGATATGAGTATTACTATTACATATACATAATACATATAGCTTCTTATTCCAAACTGCATGACATTTTTAACTCAATTCCCATTTTGGGCATCACGACACTATCAACGTCAAGCACTAGTGGGTGAATGATAGTTAGGGCAGATCTCGGAGTGAGCACAAGGGGTACAAAATTTAAAGAATACAAAGTGGTAGTGGAAATTGATTTACTTTACATATTTTGAAACGCAAAAATTGCAAGACTTCCTATGATTCTTGGCGTCTTTTTTCCAGGTGAGGGGTCCATTTTGGTTTACTTAGGAAACATATATGAAATTGATCCATCTCCAAGATTGATATGTCCAGTAATATAGCATGGGTGTGACACTTTGATTTCATGTGCCTTTGTTTTAGTAATGAAGTTCCTATTCCTATGGCTAAATATATTAATGTGGTTTAACAAATTTTGTTGTTGAACTTGTTTCCTTGTACAAGGTTTTTGTTGTTAATCTTTTCCCCTCTATATGTACTTATTCTAGAGGTAAATGATTCACTCACTATATGAGGTTACCCTCTTACAAACTAGTTTTTCCCATTTCTTGTTTAACCACAAAACCAAGTCCATCATTTCCTGTCCTTGTACTCGGATCCATGGGCTTTCTAACTCTTTGCCCATATTTTCCTAGACCTTTGCTACCATGAAATCTAATCTAAGATTGGAATCAATTTATTTGGTAGTTTTTTCAAAATACCCTATGCATTCATATTTAATGTTTGGTACGTCATTTTCAGAAGTCCCATATCATGCAAGAGACACATCATCATTATTAGTAACATCAAGCAAAATTTCAAGCTTTTGAACTATGTCAAAGGTGTCACAAGAAACACCTTTCACAAAAATCTCCTTGAAGTCATGTTTTATGATCTTTTGTTTGTTTAAAAACATTTTTATAGAATTTAAAAGAAATATATCTATGAACCAATTCTATGTATAGGTTCTTGGTATTAAATATTTTGTTAGCATCTCATGTGGTCCTCCAAGGTGGTCTTGCCACAAGAAAATACGTAGGCAGAAATATAGTGACTAGTGCCTACTGGGATGTGAATTTGTTTTGTGTAAACGCATTGTTTATTTGGGTTAATGTTTTTTATGTTTAGCTTTCGTTCTGATAGTTTTTTGTTTTATCCAGTGATGGTGAAACTTTCATACCAGTGGATGACCTAAGAATAAACTTATGGAACTTGGAAATATGTGATCAGATTTTCAACATTGTTGATGTCAAACCTACCAACATGGAAGACCTGACTGGTAATTGTTGCTTTCCTGGTTGCAAAAAAACATTGTTTTATATGTATATGATAATTATTTGGAACTATTGCTTTAAGATGTAGCTTTATTGTCTAAAAATGGTTTATGTCTGTTTCAATTTATATGTGTGAACTTATTGATAAAATTCCCAATAATACCTCTTCATTTCACGTGTGTGTTTTTACCCCATATTCCAAACAATAATTATATGATCAGGACATCCTGTAGTGTGTTGCACTTGTTACCATAAATATTTTGTTGGTAATAGATTTTCTACTTATCTCTTTCATTGCCACAGGAGTAGCTTTGTTTTTATTCCATTTAGCTATTTTCAAACATGTAGTGGGGAATTTCTAGTGCTATACCATACACTAAGCCAGTGACCTATAGATTTTTTATAAAAGTTTCGTTCACATTTCTTGGTATGAAACTCTTGAGTTTTCTAGAGATAAGGAATTTTGTGTGTGAATTTTGTTTCTGACAGTAACATCAAATGGGTTATATGTTGAATTTATCCCTTTGTTTGAAACCATCGAGGTATTTCTGCAAATTCTGTATGCCCTTATCCTGTTGGGTACATGAAATATTGTGCATTTCTTTGTTTTCTGCACCATATTGATCTGTAGTTTATGCCGTTAAATTTTCTTTTACACCATGGCCATTGATGGTCCCTTAAATAGTTCCTTGGTTTGTGTTTTCTCTACCCAGTGCATACTGTGATTGATGCAAGAATAAAAATCCAAGTCTATTATGGAAGGAAGAAGTTAAATGTGTATTTTTGTATAGAAAACATGTTTGAAAGGTTCTATATAACTCAATTTGTTTGAAAGGTACTATTTTTTAAGATGCTTCCAATTATGAATGTGTGGCAATATGTTCATGCTCAATATGGAAATATTATAATGTTGTATAGTGGGATTACAACATTCAATGGAGATCCCTTCTAGTAAGAAGCGGCAGGTGGGTGGTATATATTTTGGCAAAGTCATCTAGGATTTGCATCAGGTCTCAACTACTTCAGATGGAATGTTTACAGAGGCAAGACTCCACCTAAGTGGTGAAATGTGTCTATGGGGGATTTGACCTTTCTGGGGGGTGTGAAACATACTCTACCTTACCATGTACTCAAGCTCCTATTGGCAACAAAAGTACTATTACAAGGAAAGTACATAATATATTATCAAAATGATATGATTTGATTTAGAGAAATTGGAAAATATTATGATTTGCATTATAGGAAAAATGAAGATATTGTAGAAATTCATGGTTGGCTTACCTCTTTGTCATCAATTTAGAAATTGGACCATTAATATAGTATATACAGGCCAACCAAAATAGGGAAAATTTGGAGTTTTGCAAACCATTTAATTCTGGATTTTGAAAACAACCAAAATCCATTTTGTAGTCTGTACTATTTGACACAACTGCTGGGATTTCTTTAGAAAAGGTATTGAAATCGTATCTACACACATAGATGTCCAAAATTTCAGAGACTAAATATTTTATATGATACACGAAGGCAGTGTACCAAGTGTCTCTAGTCTATATCTAAGTGTGATAAAGGAAAACATATAGTAAGAAGCATGATCACTAGTGTAATTTCTTCTGACATTCTTAAGGACTGTATTGAACAGCTCTAAGATATTGCAACATATTACGTATGCCTCAAACTTATTAAGCATGCTCAAGTTAAGGAGCACTAGTCGCTGAAAATGTTATCTGCAAGATATTGTGCTGTTAGTCTAGAAATCATGATAATTATTATGTACAATGTAAACATCAAGAGGTCAAGCTTGCTTATGTGGCTGACAACTAAACCCATGCCCCTAGTTTAGAAGCTCCCATCTCAAACTCTAGCAAGACTCCTCCCTTTCCAAGGATTGCTTAATGTGAAATACGTCATATAAAAATACAAATAGTTCAAGATAGACTTAGCAGTCTGTTTGATCTAGGAATACTTGAGGTGGCATTGCTCATGTAGGGTTCCTATTTGATAATGGCTTCCCTAAGTCATGTCAGGGTCAACATGGATGCAATTATCATAGCACCTAAAGTATTTCTATATAATCCTACTTGATAATGTCTCCCCTGAGCCTTGTCAGGGTCAATGTGGATGAAATTATCATAAGAACATGTTTGTGTACACATTCACCAATATTTGCATAATATTTGTATGTGTTGTTTGTATGGATTCAAGCCATGTGGATCCTTTGCACTGAAACAATTTTTTCATTTTAGTATTTATCTTGATTTCTTGCATTTCTTGACAAATTTGGCCAAAATGAGTTTGGTCCTTGGAGTATATTTTCTCTCCCATTTTTAGATCAAGTTGACTCTTCTTCTTGCCTATGGCATGTTTGTTGCACGTCAACTGCCAAACACAATGGTGGCTGTTAACCTTGAGGGGCTTGACTGGATTGGAAATTTGTGACCATTGACTCCACTTTGGATAAACATATCTTGGACAATGGTGCAACCGATTGAGCTTACTCATGGAAGTATTTCAATTAGTTTTCCTAGAAATAAATAAAAAATGTATGTTGCCTTTGTCAAATTATATATTGCTTGAAATAATTAGTTTTTGATATATTGCTTGAAATAATTATTTTTTCTTGTCCAAGTAGTGCTTGGAATAATTCCTTGCCAATGATAAATTTATGCATAAAAGGTGTCATATTAAGAGTTATGCGAGGGTTCATCTTACAAGGAAACAATTAGTGGGTTTTTCAAATATTGTTAAACCCGGTTTTGGGTCAATATCATAGAGATGATGAATAGCTGTTACTACCACCATAATGGGATGCTGTAGAATACATTTCAAAAAGTGCATCCTGATTTGATGTAGCTACTAGCCATATACTTCGCTTCTCTTTCTCTTCACTTTTTTTCTTTTCTTTTCTATTGCTTTACAATTATAATAGATTAGATATATTTTTATCTAGGAGCTGCAACTAATTCTCCTAATTTTCACGTAGCTTATAAGCAGAGTGCTTCCCTTAAAATTGTTGGGTTGTGCCAAACGATTTTTGTCATTACCTTGTGAAGTTGTTTCTTATATCTGTGATAGAGTGGTCATTCATCTCTCTATCTCTCTCTCTCATGGAAAGATACTCCAATTGTGATGGTTCTTACCCTTCATATTGGCATGAGTGATAAATTGTGATTCTCATCGCATGACATGTTTTGCAGGGGTAATTCACAAGTATGCTAATGGTACAAACCTTGATATTTTCTTGGAGATTGTGTATGATGGTTGTGGACCCTCTTACTTCTTATTTGTAGTGCAAGGGATGCTACATAATTGATTCAATGGATTTCATTGTATGTATAGTTTTCACTTAATTTCTACATTCAAATTGATGCATTGTATTTTCATAATCTTTGACCCTTTGGAATTATTAACTAGTTTTTTCCAAGCATTTAATGGTCTGCTAATGGTGGTTGTGTGCATTAGTTGTAGCATAGTTAATTGACAGAAGACAAGGGTAAAGGTTTGTTGTGTGTCTTGCATGCAGCACAAGGTATGCTGACCAATGTTCGTTTCATGGGTCTGGTTGATTGGGATACTTGTGGAGCCCAGATTAAATATCCAAGCTTGTTTCTTGAAATTGTTTGGTATTGGTGTGTAACTCAAATTCCAAGTCTCCTCCCTTCATCTTTAGAGTTTCTTGCTGTTGGGATTCCCTATGAAGTGGTGATTTCCTGCTTGACATGGAGTTATATTGGTCATGCGATCATTTGAATTGGGTTTTGCTCCTTGGCTCTAACTGGTACATATGATCTACCAGTCAATAAATATTTTAGCAGAGACTATAATTTATCCTATTTGAAGAAAAATATCATCAATTTGTCAAGGTTGGAACTAGGTTTTGTCTTTTCCAGTCGAGAACCCCTGCAGTCATGTTCTTGTCATTGTCCACTTGGTCACATTGGTGGTTGTTGTTACCCCTAATGTTGACATGATTGGTAAATGCATATTTCAGGGGTAACTTGTAGGATGCTCAAGGGCTACAGACACACACTTATTTTTGGTTGATAATAGTCCTTCATGTGATGATATTCCTGGATGTTCAACATAGTGATTCTCCTTGATAATAATGTGGTTGCCTTGGTTGGAATGATGATTCTAGCCTTCACAAGGTTAGATTATCAGTGGAGGTTGCTTCAATGGTGCATAATGTTCTTCATGAACCAACATCAAGGTGGTCAAATAATCACATCTTGGTCACTTTCACCTTGTGCTGCATGGTTACATCATAAGTATCCTCTGATGTGGTAATACACTTACCTACTTTCATTCATGTTCATGCAATTTTTCCATAGTGTTACCTAGGAAATTTGTTTTACCTAGGCAGGGAAGACTTGGGAAAAATTGAAAGAAATTTTGAAGGGCCTAGCTCTGTGATAGACTTTTCTTCTCTTTATATATACTCAATTCCAATTTTATCAAAGTTGTGGGCCAACTTGATACCTGGAAGCTGCCGAAAGACATATCATTCTGGAATAAATTCACCATAATTCTTTCTGCAACAATTAGACAAATCATTAAGATGAACGACGAATTAATTTTTGGGTCTAGGTGAAGAACAAGAGTTGCACATATTTGAATTTAATTCCCTTAGTTATATGTTGAGGTTGTTTGTGTAAGGACCAAATTTACATTCATAGATATTTACCAGATTGAAGACTGAAGTGCATAGTTTCTACTGCTGAGGTCCCCATGAAGGAATTGGATTGGAGCAATCTGACTTTTTAGAGCCGAGTTAAGAAGCAACTTTGTGATGACAATCCAAATATATCATGTCCCTTGAAACTTGTGTAGGAATTACCTAAAAAAAATTTCATTGAACCCATACCTCTCAGTGAATAACTTAAAGAAATTAGAGCAGTTTTGCTTGTTCTAGAAAATAGTTATGAGTGTCCTCTTAATTTTTTAATAGGCATGCCTATTGGAATTTGGTTGTTGATGGTTTTGGGAGACTCAGTACAATATAACCAAATAGATGTCAATGAATTTGAAGGAAATTATGGAGTAAAATCTGGTTCAGTTACTTTTCCATTTAATGTTGTGAAAAAAGATTCATCATGTTTGTTAGAAGTTTCCATTATGATGAAATGCCACTTTGAATTTGGGAGATTTCTATTAAATAGATTTCATACTAGCTCAAAACGAGAACTTATTTCACTATCCCATGATAGGCTCCATTTTTCCCTTTGGTATTTGGGCCTGCAAGATCTTCTATCCATTGAAAAAGTTTGCAAGTCTTTGCATGCTGCCGTGAAAGATGATCCTCATCTATGGAAAACTATACATGTGGATGCTCCTTCTTGGTTTAAACTAGCTCCTCCATATGCCATTGTTGAATAAGGTATGCAGAGAAGAGGGTGTAGATAATATTGATTTTGATCGCAGACAATCAAGATTTCCTACACAGCTATCCTCCCACAAGTGATGGTACATATTCCTATCTCTTCTTGTTTTTGCCACTCTTGACCATATTACTCTGCACAATACATAAATTTAATATAGGAAAGGTAACAGTTCTGGTGCAATATTGGTGCATGATTGTACTATTTTGGCATATTTGATTGCATTATTTTGGTGCTACAATCAACGATTGTGTATCATGTATGGTAATGTGTTTGGCCCGAATGGTTGTGATTACAATTTGGTATCTTCGCATTTTTAAGTAAAAACAGATCAAACATTTTTTTTGTTTTTATGAATTTATGTTTATTTTTGGTCCAGTGGAGATGATTGGTGACTTGGGTTCCTTTTAATCAGGCTTCACCATGTGGCCTTACCTAGTGATATACAACTCGTCTCTTGATGTTTTCTTCCCTTATAACCATGTCACATTATTCATACCATAGCAAAAAGTACTGGTGTAATACTGATGGATGCTTGTACTGTTTTCGACATTTCCGAGTGCTTCATTTGGTGCTACAAACAAGTTTGGATGTGTGTTACTTAGTTTGGCACGACTTGTGAGTGTTTGAGATATTTTGTTTGGATTGAATACTTTGATTACAATTCAATTCTTCTAGATATGGATTATTTCAAGTATTGAATTTACTTCAACATCAATTTAGAAACTGATAGAACCCTGTTGTTTGTTGCTTCATTTTTGTTTAACTATCTCTTGCAACATCTGGTAGATATTGATATCAATATCTGTTTATCTATTGCAGGTCAATGAGATTGATTCCAATGTAGCTCTAAACATGTCTGGGTAGACTTTGGAGATGACAACTTTACCATAAGCAGTTGGGAACATAAAGTGATGGTTCGCAGAGATGGACAAATGAAGCTATCAACTGAAGTATTTTTGCTTCAATTAACCAACGAAGTGAACGTGCTGTAGGGGAGAGTGCTTTTATTGCTTTGGTAGCAATTATTGTTGACTAGTTACAAAACAACTCCAATTCTATGCCAATAAAATCATAGTTTGACACATTGACATGTGAAGGATATCTGGAGTGGAGGAAGCTATGGGAACTAGAGGAATATAGAGAGAGGTTCCCTGATGGACACTTTTATTTGGAAACAATATTGCAGTCAAACACGTTTTATAACTAGCATTGAACCTCCACATATTTTTAAATTGTGGAAATTGTCTTAAGATTAGATTGGGATGCAAGGGCTCTGAATTGGTTTTGCTTGGAAATATTATTTATTTTAACATTATTGATTATGCATACAAGTGTCAAGGCTCTTGTGTGATGTTCCAGTGATATTTCAGTATTGTTTGTAAAAAAATTGTTTTAACTATGAAAGTTGGCATCCCCTAAAAGTTAGACAAGAAGGTGGGTTGGAATTGTTGGCGGGCTATGAGACTTGACAGTGCCATAATAATACGAAATAGAATTAGATGTTAGTAGAATAGTATTCTATAATGTGATATTTACATATTAATACTACTGTGTTGTTAAATAATAGACTTTATTAGACAATAATGTGGAATTTAAATAAAATCTTTTTCAATGAAAAACTTTTGAAATAATTATTTAGTCTCATATTCTACTTTAGTTTTTGTGATCCTTCGAGTGGCAAGGCACCTTCTATTAAGAAAATTTTCCTCTGTGACGTATCATGCTTGTAAGTTAATCATAAATTTGTAGGTTTTTTTACTTACTTTTGATGATGGGTAGTTCCAATAAATGGAAATGTTTAGTTGGGTTTAGTGTTTATCATCTTTATATAGGATTGACTTCTGATAATAGTGTTTTATGCCCTATATAGAAATTTTTCACTAGCATGGAAATGCTTAATGGGTAAGGCTTGGTGTTGTTCTTTTGAATGTGCATTGTAACTCTTTGTAAAAATACATAATGTTTTAATTGTAATTTTCACTTCGTTGATCTATTTGCAGGGGCAGAGTGGTACCTGCAACTCTTGAGGTGCATGAGGATGAATGTGGAAGTGATGATGATGTTGGTCATCAAAGACTAGCACCGAAGAAGCAAAATAAGTGTCTCCTTTGAATTTCGCTATGTTTCTATCTATGCACTGTAATTCATATGGTAAGCTAATCTTTAATTTAAGAAATCTGGTATATAAACTATATATACTCCTACAATCTAAAGATCATGGATAAATATTCAAAATTTCAAACTCATGAATTTATTTTGGGAAAAAGGTTTTATAGATGCTTTTATTTGAGGCATACTTGTGTGTTAATTCAACATTCGAATTTATTTGCAAAATTATTGTTTGTAAAATCTATGTATTTCTAACTATCTCTTCAGGTAAAATTTAGATATATTAAAGTTATAACATATTATAGCTTTTAAGTTGCACTAATCTATCATAAAACACTGGTAAAAAACAATATCTTATGTCAAACTCAATGCCATTTATTGTGTACAACATGATTGCCACATTCATGCTTTACCCAAATCTCGTTTGTTTTATATGCATTCAATATCATCGATCAAGGCATGAATGCTTATAATATATTGAGCCCTAGTTCTGAACTATCCTCTCTTCAATTTCTTTGTAAAGATTGAATACAATATAATTGCATAAATTATAACTGGGGCAGAGTAATAAATCAGTATTAAAATACATCATAAGCATTAATTGCTTCAAAGTATTATAAATGCATTTTAATATTAATTGATTTTCCATGCTTATATGGAACATTTTCGAGAGAAGGAACTATAACAACAATGGATTTGCATGAAATCTTTATAATTTTTTCAAACGTGAAAGTTGTGATGCATTACTAAGTTTCTTCATTATTTTATAGATCATTACACGTCAAACCGACTTTACTCCTTGATTGGCATTAAATTCAACATTGTGCACAAGTATGATTTACATGTATCAATCAAAAGTATGATTTTATCTATATTTGATAATGCAAGTTGAATACATCATACAATACATAGGAGTGCTATGGCTATGAAGTTCAATATGAAATAATCTATTGATTGCTACTATTACTATTATATATGGGGTGCTCTTCTAATGGCCATTTATTAGCTATGTGAGAAGGCTTTGTGGAATTTGTATTTACTATAAGATTATGCATAGCTGAGTTGCATACAACTAAGTAGAATTTGGTAGGAAGTTTGGAGTATGTGTAATTCATAATGATCTTGTCTTCTCTTCATTGATGAATTTTCAATGTGTGAGTTTTGACCTACGCCATTGCATTATCAATGTGTCAAGGCTCAAAACTCTACCTATATGTCAACTACTTATGATCATTCCTAGGAACATGAATCCTAATTTTTGTAGGTTTAAAATTTATTACAAGTTTGCTCTATTGTGGTCAAATTAGTGGAGGTTATCTCAAAATTTATTGAAGGTACCATGGATCTAAATTTCTTATGAACTTTCAACACTATAACAAACTTTGGTGCAAATTGTCCATCAATTCTCACTTGGTTAGGGTTATAGATGTTGATGAAAATTTTGTGTGCATGCATGAGAGTTGGGTGCAAATGCAAAATGTTGTGTAGCATTAGTGTGATAAATATGGGATAGTGAAAATCATAGTTTTGAATATTAGTCTGAGTTGACTCGTACCTAATCAACTCAGTTAAGTTGATTGTTGGTTGAACGGTTAATTGTTGGTTCAATGGACATAAGATCTTGTAGGCCCAAATAGCAAAGGGAAAAATGAAGCCCATCATGGGGTTCTCTTTGTAATTCTGCACCACTTATACCTTCCATGCTTCCTCAAACTCCTCTCCAACCTCCATATTAGTGCTAGTAGTAGCATGAGAAACAACACTACGCTTAGTAGAACTACAACACATTTTCCAAACTGCACGAGAACTATTTCCCTCACCAGTCACCATGTGCCATGCTTGGTCTCAGTGGTTCACTTCCTTCAACTCCTGGTTCAACTACCATATATTCATTAGAACCAACACCCCGAACTCCACTAGACAACGATTCACCATTTTGTACTAGTGATTCGCCATGATTTTATAAGATAATATAATCTCGTGAGAGATTCGCTAAAAAATTATATATACATATTATATTATTAATAAAATCACCTTCCATTTTTCCTATGTATCATGGGGATTCGCCAATTTATTATATATATAAATTTAGGGGGTTCTTAAAATTTTCCCTGTCTAGCATGACCCTTGTATGCAAGATATCCAGGCTGATCAAATTGGTGGCTTCAGAGATTGTCATTTTATCGAAAACATATTCTCTCACACCTCTGGTGATTGTCATTCTTATCCATATCTTGATCCTACGAAGCCACCAGAATTTAATGATTCATCTTTCAAATATTTAGGGACTCGTCAATAAGTTGAGGCACTTCATATTCTGCCATTGACTATGTCAGGTTCTTATGATCCTGATGATACCCCTGACCAAGTTAGATTAGGGTTTATGAACCCCACTCTTCTCTCAACATCATCTCACTGAATGTGGGCTTACCTTGGAAATCCTCTAATTTGAGTGATGTTTATTTGAGCACATATTCCCATCCCCTATCAACTTATATGCATCAACCTCTATACCCTGATTTGTTTTTTGAAGGGATTACACTAGCCATTGCCTCAAATATTTTTTACTGTCGCCCAACCGATATGGAATGTGAACACGGAAAATAATATGATGTCTTACAATCCACTATATGTGGGGTTATCAATCATTGAACCTCCCCCTTGCCTGAGAATCTTCCGGTAGATTCACATCATACTTGGGAATTTAAATAATTTGATCTATTGAACTTGTTATGAGGAATTGTGATCTATGGATAAACCAAATTCCCTAAGCGTGGTGCTAGCCACTTAGAACAATAGAGGAAATAATTACTATCACTTTCTATAAAAAAAAAGCAGATATACAGAATGGTAAAGGAGCCTACTTGTGGTTCAATCGCTTCTCCTTCTCCTTCTGTCATTGTTGTCGTCGCTCTCAATCCAACCCAAAATGCAGATTGATTCTTGCAAACACAAAGAGAGAAAAACAAACAACCTGAAATATACAGATATCTACTTATCTTACTCAATCAAAATAATTAGATATGAAATACATACAACATTCAAGAATACATTACACAAGAAATAGAGACATATGTATGGGAAAATGAACAACAATCCTTGTTATAGAGTAGAAGGGGGAGGTTACAACTAATGGACCGATTTGTTGTCAACTAACTCTAGTTTCATTCCAACCTCATCATATCAACATCATACCAGCATCATATCAGTGCTTTCACTCTCTTATCACATGAGAATCCAACAACATAAATTTACCAAATTTCTCCCTTTAATAGCACTAGAATGAGTGCTCAATTTATAGGGAAACTGATGGTAGTTTCTCAATGAATGACTTTATAATAATAGGAAAGACATGTTCCCAAGTTCAGAGGTGTTAGATGGACACTTGGATTTTGACACATATGGACTCTTCTAGAAGGCACTAACCATGTGGAGATTCCTGGAACAATGAGAATTCCGCTCCTAGGTGAATAACACACTGTTGAGTGTCAGGAAGTGCACTACAGTGCACCCTTGAATGGAGGATTTATCATTTGGCTCTGCAATGCAGTTAGTCCCTTTAGAGACTGTTTTGGTGAGCCAATAAGTGATATAAAATATACTTCAAAACTTGGAAATCTCACAATAGAAGCAATGAATGAAATGTTCTTCTCTTAGGGCATATAGAAATTGAAATATGAGGGGATGTTAAACCCTATTTCATTGGTCCTAGGGATGATGTCCAGTTTGACCAGGTCATGGGGTATGATGCCCAAATTTACCTATAACAGCTGGCCCCTAAAGCATGAAGTCAAAATAATAATAACAATATTTCGATGAGATGCTTTATGATGTGATGAGCTGGAACTGAAGTGGACGGTGACCTACATCAATCTTTACAATACATTACATCAAGATATTTTCATCTTGATAAAGAATTACTGAGGGAGGCATTCCCATGCTTAGCACATAAAATATCTAATAACATGTACATAGTTCAGAAAGTCGTCTACATTGGAATGTTTCCCAATATATACATGCCTATAGATATACTCCCATGTTCAGATGACGATCTGTATGTAAGTTCATCTTACAGATGATGTGTAAAACAATCCTGAAATCATAGCCCAGATGGATAAAAATAAATCCAAGGTCTTATTATCTCATTCACTCGATCATTCAGCTACAAGTCTAGCCATGCGAATATATGATTTGTAGTCTAACATGGGAAGACATTGTTTGATTACCGGCCACTGATGTGAGTTTTTAACAAATGTGAGAGAACCACCATTAATGTTAATGGATCTCAAGGTACTGCAGTACAATTTGCAGGGTGTGAATAGTTGATTTGATGTCAAACACCAAATAAAATATTTCGGTCAAAGGAATGGAAGCAAGAAACTTGACGATGATTTAACAAGCCTCAGGGTACTGGAAGATAATATTTCTAAGTAAAATTCCAAGATGATGAGCTGATGTCGACATGAAGCCACTTTATCGTGAAATGGGAGTTACTGATTTCAGAGACAAAATGTGACTTGATATAGCAATGTTCAAGGATGATTGTCATGAAAATGAAGGTTTATGAGTATGGCAGAAGTATGAGTATTCACTGGATGACTTGTCTTGAACATATCGGTGACACTGAGATGAGTTGGAAGCATTGACCCAAAACCAAAGTGAAGGTATGATAAACCATAGGTATGAATGAACCGTCAAGAATATTACCTAACCCAAAAATTCATGATGATGGAGTGAAAGTGTCATGTTCAAGAGCGACCTATTACCATAAAGTGTTATGTTCGCTTTCCCAAATTTTCCCCAGTCATTTGTCAACCAGTACCTCTTTATTTTTTAACAAGATTGAGGAGGATAACATATGCTTGATTTATAATTCAAACCTTCGGGCGAATGCATCACTATTTAATAATTTAACGAGTCTTGCGATAAATGAAACTCGATTCTTGCCATGATCGACAAGCCCATCACTATTTTATGTTTTAACGAGCCTAATGACAGTGACAACTCGGTCCTTTTTCATATTTAGAGAGTTTGAAAAAGAGGACAAAAGAAAACTCCATAAATCCTTTTTCATAAATTTTGTTAGAAAATTATATATATTACAAAGTAATGAAACACATTAAATATGCGAAAAACACATAAAATCAGAGAGACACAAATATATGTGGTTCACCCAGTTTGGGCTACGTCCACCCTGAACATCCAGTCCTTCCTTTTTATTATCCAACAAAATTAATTGACACAACCTACAGTAGATCCGCTATAATATCCTCTGTTCTCTCTCACAGTCTCCCTATCAGTTTCTTGCTCTGAGAATACACATATAATACATATCCGCAATACAATACCCTCATACAAAATGAGGGGTTGCCTTCTAAGGAAAAAAACCCTAAATTAGACATAACTTCTAACGTCAGATCATCCACCTAATGAACGACCCATATTGACTAGAAATTACTATACTTTTACAAGGAAATTTTACATCTGATTTTAGCTTCGGGGGTGTCGCCCCTGAAACCCTCTGCCAGGGGGGGGCTCTATAAACCCCCTAGACCCCCCAGGAAGTGTTTAATTATGGGTGGCATTTCTGCCCCATTAAGATACATGGGTCCAATGCTGTGATACAAAATAAACAAGATAATCAGGCTCCACACCCAAAAATCTCCCACATGGAGACTGATTGTAGCAATTCCAATGCTGCTTCATTTTCTGGACAATGTCTCCACTTTGTACCTGGATATTTCTCATCTTCATCATCATACTTGAAGACCAATTGAAACTGAGCATAATCTCAGTTTCTCCCTGGTTACAACTCTTGTTAGCATATCTGCGGGATTCTGGCTAGTGTGTATCTTTTCCAACTTCAATTGTTCATCTTCCAACACTGACCGTATAAAATGGTACTTGAGATGTATGTGTTTAGTCTTGGAATGAAATGCTGAGTTCTTTTCAAGATGAAAGGAACTTTGGCTATCATTGTATAACATGCCCATATCATGCTTCTTACCCAATTCATCCATAAACCTTTGTAACCAAATCATTTCCTTACTAGCCTCTGTAGCAGCAACATACTCTGCTTCTATTGTTGAAAGTGCAACAACACTTTGAATTTTTGAAACCCAACTGATAGTTGTTCCACCTACAGTAAATACATACCCTATAGTGCTCCTCCTGTTATCTCTGTCACCTGCCATATCTGCATCAACATATCCCTGTAGAGCAATGTTTGAACCACCAAAGCATAATGCTTGATTTTTGGTACCTCTCAAATAAATGAGAATCCATTTTACTACCATCCAATGTTCTTTTCCTAGATTATTCATGTACCTACTTACAACTCCCACTGCATGTGAAATATCAGGCCTTGTGCAGACCATTGCATACATTAAGCTTCCAACTGCTTATGCATATGGAACTTTAGACATATAATCCATTTCTTCTTGTGTCTTGGGGCACATCTCCTTACTAATTTTTAAATGGCTAGAAAAATGTGTACTAATTGATTTTACATTCTACATATTAAATATTTTCAACACCTTTTGAATGTACTCATTCTGAGACAGTGTTAATTTGCGATTTTTCCTGTCTCTAGTTATTCTCATACCAAGGATTTGTTTTGCAGCTCCCAAATCCTTCATTACAAATGAATTTTCTAGTTTTTTTTTAGCACATTTATTTCCTGCATGTTAGACCCTGCAACAAGCATGTCATCTACATACAATAACAATATAATATAACTGCCATCATTTTTCTTTTTCAGATAAACACAATGATCAGAGTGACATCTAGTATAACCTTGTTCAAACATAAACCTGTCAAATTTTAGATACCACTGCCTTGGAGCCTGTTTTAATCCATACAATCTCTTCTTTAACGTGCACACTATTTTTTTTTTCCCTTTGACCTCATATCCTTTTGGTTTCTGCATATAGATCTCTTCCTCCAAATCTCCATGGAGAAATGTTGTCATTGCATCTAATTGTTCAAGATGCAAATATTTTGTTTCTAGAAGACTTAAATTAGTTATGATTGAATTCATATTAACAAAAGGAGAAAATATTTAATCAAAATCAATACCTTTATTTTGTGCAAACCCCTTCACCATAAGTCTAGCTTTGTACCTCTGTTTTCCTCCGTCTTCTTCCTTCAGCCTGTAAACCCATTTATTCTACAATGTTGTTTTACCTACAGGCAACTTGAATAAGTCCCAAGTCTAGTTATGTATTAAGGATTCCATCTCTTCTTCCATGGCTAGCTCCCACTTCTTCCTGGTTTCAACCTGAATTGCTTCTTCATAACATTTGGGTTCACCAGAATCAGTCAACAATAAATAATATAATGAAGGAGAGTATCGTTCAGGGGGTCTACTCATCCTGGTAGATCTTCTGACACCGCTTTTAGGTGTTTGAGGTGCCTGTTGATGTTGTGGTGGTTATTTTTGTTGTGGCTATTGATTATTATTATTTTCAGGCACCTTTACTTTTCTGTGATCTCATCAAGAACTGTGTATTCTTTGTTTTCTTTTTCTCGTTTCTTTTCCTGCAACTGATTCTTATACACAACCTTTTCATTTAATATTACATCTCTGCTCCTAATGATTTTGTGATTTTCATAATCATATAAGTGATAACCAAAATCATTAACACCATATCCAATAAAGGTACATTTCTTTGATTTTGCCTCAAGCTTTGTTCTATTTTCTTTATTAATATGGACAAAGGCCTCACAACCAAAAGAATTTAAAAAAGAGTAGTTTACCTTTTTACTTGTCTATGCTTTCTCTGGAATACCACCATCCAAGGAACTTGAAGGCCCTCTGTTTATTAGATAAACAACAGTATCTATAGCATCTGCCCAAAATTGTAAAGGCAGTCCTGCATGCAATCTCATGCACCTTGCACGCTCCATGATTGTTCTGTTCATCTTTTCTGACACGCCATTTTCTTGTGGTGTTCTTGGAATTGTCTGCTCTCTTTGAATTCCATGCTCTGAACAATACCTTTCAAACTCTTTGCTGCAGTATTCACCTCCATTTTCTAATCTGAGACACTTCAACTTCTTTCCTGTCTCAATCTCAACGAAAGCTTTCCATTTCTTGAAAGTATCAAATACATCATATTTATTCTGAATACAATAAATCCAAGTTTTCCTAGTTGTGTCATCAATAAAAGTAACATAATAACGAGAGCCATCGAGAGATGATACCCGAGCAGGTCCCCATACATCTGTATGCACAAGCTCTAATTTTTCACTCTTCTTTTCTTTCCCAACTCTGAGGAATATGACTCTCTTATGTTTTCCATAAATGCAATTCTTATAGAAATCCAAATCAATATTCTTCAAACCCGGAAATAAATTTATTGAGTGAAGAATATTCATCCCCTTCTCACTCATGTGTCCAAGCCTATGATGCCATAATGTTGCATCTTCTCCTTTTGAAGTTAAAGCATTAACAGAGTTAGAAATACCATTGCATAAATACAAAGTACCAACCTTTTCGCCTTTTGCTATTACCAGGGCTCCTTTGGTGACCTTCCAACTTTTATCTGTGAAAGTTGTCACACAACCTTCACCACCTGACTGCCCTATTGAAATCATATTTTTCTTCAAATCTGGAACATGCCTTACCTCCTTTAATAGCCATTGGTTTCCATTCTGCTGTTTTACAAGAACTTTACCCATTCCAAAAAATTTGCAAGGTTTATCGTCACCCAAAAGGACTTATCCAAAATCTTCTTGAACATAGTCATGAAAATATTTCTTATCAGGTGTGGCATGGAACGAGGCCCCTGAATCTACCACCCAAGAATTAGTAACATTTTTGAAAGAAAGAATCAAAGCGTCATGTAACACATCACCTGTCACATTTTCTTCGTGATTGTTTTCTTATTGTGTGTCTCCTTCTTTTCGCTTTAGAGATCTACAGTATTTCTTCAGGTGTCATTTCTTTCCACATTTCCAGCACACTATCCCTGATATAGACTTGGATCTGCCTTTCATTGATTTAGTGCGATATCCCGAGCTCTTTCCTCTTTCCATTTTTTTTCCCTGAGACTCTGCACTCAAAGCATTACCCGATGTCTCACCGGAGCTTTTCCATCACATTTCCTCGCTAAGGATAGCACCAACAACATCATCAAACTTTAAAGTACCAGATCTAGAGACAGAGTTACTAATGGCCATAACTAAGCCATTCCAACTTTCTGGCAATCAACACAGAAATAACAGAGCCCTAACTTCATCATCAAATTTTACCCCTACAGAACTTAACTGATTGGTAACTATATTAAAACCATTTAAATGGTCTGCAACAGATCCACCTTCTGACATCTTCTTATTAAATAAATGTTTCATAAGAAATACCATGTTTGAGGCCGATGGTTTTTCATATAGTTTCACCAATGCCTTAACCAAACCCTCTGTTGTTGTTTCCTTCGAAATATTGAGGGATAATAATGCCGCGAGACACAACCATACTATTCCAAGTGCCTTTCTATCGAGAATCTCCCATTCTACGTCTGTCAGAGTCTTCGCCTTCTTTGTTTTTCCGCTCAATGCTAGGTGAAAATATTTCTGAAACAAATAAACTTCCATCTGCATCTTCCACAGTGGGAAGTTTTGGCTGTTAAATTTCTCGACCCTAAACTTATCATCTTCCACCATTGCTCCCACTCGAACCAGGAACCAGGAAACCTTAGGGATGTCAAGAAAGCAGTCCTTAGGGATTTTGATATGACCGAGACTCTTGCTAAGATACAGTAGGATATAAAGGGATTGACTCTCTGGATTCCGGATTGCCAGATTGAAGAGTTACCCATGAGACTACAGCGCCATACTATTGGAATTCCTAACCGTTGGATGCGGTTATTTCATAGGATAGCTAGATCAGTAGCTTTTTATCACGAGCATCACTAGTTTACTTTGACATTTTGCATACATTTTGAGGTCAGATGACCAATGTGTCTTGGGCACAAATTTTTTAAAAGCATATAACTATCTATATATTTGTTTTCAGTGTTTTCCTAAGTTTATTGCGCAATCCTATTCAATTATGTGATGTGAATTGAAAATATGTCTTTACATGTGTTGCAAATGTCTGTTCATAGCATAATTCACTAAGGAATCAGTTAATGTGTTCAAGTTTCTGGAAATGTGTTGATATTGAATGAAATCAAAATGTCTTTCCAAAAGTTGAACTCTTAGGAACATACGTTGCAGTGTTGGATTTTTGACAGTATAAATGCTAGTAAGTTGCAGTACAACAGGTTGTGAGTCTAACCTAATGATGATCTGGTTAATGCCAAATTAAATGGAATCAAAGAGAAGTTCAATCAACACACTATACTCAGCGATATTGTTTGTAGATCGACCGATAAAAATCCCTTTAAAACTCATTAAATCATTGTTTGGAGTGAAAATTTCCTACGCTGCAGAGGATAGATTCTGCGTACTACAACTAGCACCATCATCATACCCAACAAATGGTTCCAAAGATTCATACATCTGCGATGAATTGTAAATCGAATTACTAACTTCAAGAAAACTCTAGAAATATAAAATAAGACAGTAAATGCAAATCAATATCATATATACAATATAATACAAAATTTTACTACACTCATGTTTAAGCATAGTAACATTTGAGATACAACCCATTTCAGGGTTGCACCAATGCAATTCCATCATAATCTACCAACTCGTAGGCACCCTTAGCAAGAACTCTTTTGACAATATAGCAGACATGCCATAACGGCTCAAATTTCCCTATACCTATTACATTAGCTTCCTGATGATAAAGTAAGGCCAAGTCACCCTCTGAGAAGATGCGAGGCTAGACATGTTAGTCGTATTGCACCTTTACATCTCATATGCGCTTCATTGGCCAATGCGGCTTCATGACGCATTTCATCAAGATGGATGAGGCTAAAAAGACATGCTTCTTCAGAAGAGGTGTCAGGTAACAAGTCATCGGTGAGTTTTAATGATGGTTTTTCATATTGGATAGGAAAGATAGCCTCCAGGCCATACACCAATTGAAAGGGGATAAATTTGGTTGCGTTTCTCACCGAGGTTCGGTATGCCCACAAAGATGAGTACAGGATAAAATGCCAGTTTTTTTACGAACTCCTATCATTTGTTGAAGCATTCATTTAAGAATCTTGCTAGTAGCCTCAACTTGTCCTTTGGATTATGGATAATAAGGAGTAGAACTATCATGCGACAGTCCTAATTTGGCAGTCAACTCATTCATCATGTGATTGTGGAAATGTTTACAATGATCTGTAACTATAGCCTATGGAACACCAAACTGTGAGATGACATGATTGAAAAAGAATAATGCAGTTGTTCGGCTATGTTATTGAATGTAGGCATCACTTTGGCCCACTTGGTAAAGTAGTCTACTACGACAATAATATAACCATGCCCCCCGAATGAACGAGGGTTGTAGGTCATGAAGTCACTGCCCCATTTTTCAAATGGTCCCACAGTGATAACAGGATGCATCAACGCTAGCAGTTTGCAGATTTTACGATCAAACATCTGGCATGCATGACAATTCCTGACCACGAGGATACAGACGTGAAATATGGTAGGCCAAAAGTAATGGGCACTAAGTATCTTCTGCACGGTAACGTATCCAGACAATTTTCCACCACAAGCTCCATCATGACAATCATTTAGAACCATTTCAGTCTCCTCATGAGTGAGGCACCTTCTTAAAATCGTATCGACACCATGACGATAAAGTGTATCACCGACGATCATATAATATTTGGCTTGGTATTGAATACGTCGTTGTTCAGAGTGAGAGGTATCGGGCCAAAAAGTCTGGTTTTGGAGATAAATAATAAAATCCCCATACCAAGGATCAAATGATCTGATCAGAAACATAGACTCATCAGGAATAGATGGTTCTGGTGTAGTAGCAATACTATCAAAGGGAAGGTCGTAGAGAATCTCAGCCAAAACTAAAGACTTATTTAACTAGGATTTTATTAATTCCAAATCAAATTCTTGTAAAATGACAATCCATTTTGAATACTTTCCCCCCAGAAATTGATGTGACAGAATGTAAGTCATGGGGTTGCAATCCAAAATGAAAATGGTCTTTTAGAACGGGATATAATGGCGACATATTTGGACAAATTGAATGGCTGCCAAGGCGATATTTTTGACGGATGAATTTCAATTCTGTATCATTGAGATTACAGCTCAAATAATATATCGGATGTTCTATCCCATCTTCTACTTGGACCAATACCATAGAAATGGTCATATCAGCCAAAATGATAGATAAGAAATAATCACTCTGATAATTGGGGGGATACATTAATGGCACTTGGACAAGTGTATCCTTGACAGCATCAAAAGAATCTTGCGCAACCTTATCCCAATGGAAGGGAATCCCCTTTTTCAAGGGACGAGTAAATCCTTTTGCAATTTTGGTGTAGTTGGGTATGAACCTCCTTAGGAAGTTAGGCTTTCCTTAAATTTTTTGTAGCTGAAGAAAATTTTGTGGCGCGGGAAAATCAAGAATGGCCTAGACCTTCAGTGGGTGGATTCGAATTCCTTCTTTTGAGACGATGAATCCTAGAAAACGACCAGAACCAACAAAAAACACACATTTATGTGGATTGAGGCGTATTTTGTAGTGTCTACAGTGTAGAAAGATAGCTCTCAAATGCATCGGGTGATCAGTCTGGTTTCGTGAATGTGCGGGTATATCATATAGATAAGGTTGAAGAATGTGCTTGATGTCATTGAAAGCATAATCCATTGCTCTCTAAAAATTTTCCCCAGCATTCTTTAAACCAAATGGAGTTTTTGATAAGCGAATATGCCCTAGGGACAGATGAATGTTGTCTTGTATTGGCCCTCTAGGCATATATTGATTTGATTGTAGCTAGATAATCCATCCATGAATGAAAAAAATTCACATCCAGCATAATCGTTAATAATCTAATCGATAAAGGGAGTAGGATAGTTGTCTTTTGGACAAGCGAGATTGACATCCTGATAATTGATGCACACTCTGATTTTCCCTTCTTTCTTCATGAAAGGAACAATGTTGGAAACCCAATAAGTAAGTGGAGCATGGTAAATGAAACCAGCACACAAAAGTTTTTCAAATTCTTCTTTAATGGAAATGGCCTTCTTCGGATGAACAGGACGAAGGCATTAATGTCCCGGTTTGACATCAGGGTACATTTTAATGGAGTGTTCAATGATACTAGTATCTATGCCTGGCATTTCCTCATAAGACCAAGCAAATATATCATGGAATTCACGAAATAGAGAGTGATAAGTTTCTAGTTCTGATGGAGAAAAAGACATGTCGACGTGAATGTTTTCTACAATGCTAGGTTTTGTCTAAATATCCATAGAAATGGTTTCTTCAATATTTGATAAGTTTCGCTCGGATTTGATTGCATTAATGGGAAAAGAATTAGAAAAAAATGTTTTTATTGATGGGTTATATAGTTCAATAAGATTATATTCTTCGTAATACTAAATATGGGAACGATGATGATGACCTTCCCATGGTTCTCCTTCTGGCATCATGGATTCCAAAATGCTCTCATCAGTCAAGAAAATGGATGAAAAAGGATCAGAATGAGTACCAAAATCTAATGAATATCAACCCAAATGACCGGTGACGATGATTTTAGATTCGCCGCCCAAGCCATGTAGATTGATTTCTATGCCAGCTCAATTGGGCTAGGTGGCAGAAATTCATCCAACGTAACAACTTCAGAATCACCCATAATCTTCCTTAAGCTAGATGGAGTGGAAGATATCATGTATCAGGTCTCTATGTTTGCAATTTCTGTCGACGTCGTAGGTAGCGATAATGAAAAGGTTCCCATTAGGGAAGAATATTTTAAGAGTCCTACACCAATGTTCTGAAGTGCTAGTTGGGGTGTGTGAACTAACAGAACACTTCCAGTTACCTGGGAACTCGAGGTAAAGAAAGAGAGTTGATTGATGATTGTGATAACACATTTATGAGGAAAGGTGATCATTCTAAAATATGTAGAGATGATCACAATCATAGCATATACCCATGGCCTTCTGAGTAAAATGTTGTAATCAAGGGGTCCGTCAACGACCTCAACTTCAACGTTTACTTTTTTCCCCCCTAGTTCGACATGCAGGTTATTGATGATACCACAAGGCTTATATGTACGACCGTCAAAATTTTACAACGTCGTAGGTGATTGATATAGGCACAATGAGCCAAGTGAATTCCAATAGTTTAGAGACATAATGCAGGTAGATGCTCCCTCATCAATAATAGTACGATGAACGAGGCGATTGAGAACATTTACTTGGATGGAGAATGTCAATTCTGCTAGTAATTGTGGCACATATCCCATATGATTAAAGACAACAAGATTGGAATATTTCAGATCGATTCCACCAATTTCTGACAACAAATCCTATTTCTGGGAGGGACCAAATCTTCAACTATATTATAATTTTTATCAGCTCGAGCTCGAGGATTGAAATTCGATTTATGGATGACTCCCTTCAGTGCCTTTATTGTTAACTCAGGAATAGCAGTTGGCAGAATAGATTCTGTAGATGGATTCTTGGACGAGGTAGTAGGTTGATCAAAAGCCTGAATACCATAATATTTATTACGTGTTGACACCAAAACAATAGTTGTTGGCTTCATGACAGATAGCATAAGCACTTGGGAACTAGAAGTTGGATCCATAGCAACTAGATTTGTGTCTGGATTCAGAAATGGACCTGTCAACACAGTGGATGCATGCAAGGTCTTAATCAATTTTGAGACTTCGGCGCGGTGAGGACAGTCTTGAAAAAAGTGCTCCTCATTACAGACTATGCAAGGGTAACGAGGTTTCTGATTTCCAGTTTATTGATCAGATGATTGTTCCTGTGTGGTAGAATTTTTATTTTTCTTTGATTTCCCCTTTTCTTACTTCCAGGTTGCTTGTCACTTTTTCCTTTTTCAGATGACACGACATGAATTTCAGAAGAAAGTGCAGGATCATATGAAATATAGTGATGTATTCTTGCAGTATTGATCATACCATCATCGGCATGAGAGTCTTTAGATGGAGGAGGAACAGTAAAATTATATCGCAGCGCGTTGGGAATTTTATCGTAGAGCATGCTAGACTAAGTGTAAATCAAGTCTAAGTACTAGGCATGAGCAATGACCTGCTCTTCAATGAAGACACCACACTTAGCTACATCCTTAGTTATAGATGGTAACAAGTACTTGATCAACCACTCAGCAAGGAGCTCATCGAGAACAAATGTCTTGACCATTCTACGACGGCGATGCCACTCATGAATATGATCATAAATGTGAGTAGAAATAGTCTGTTTAAAATTGGTTAGGAGTTACGTTCCAGTTTCATATCGTATGGGTAACTGGAAGTGGGTCAGAAAGGTAGTATTTAAGGAAATGAAATTATCAAATGAAGCTCATGGTAACTCAATGTACCACTTCGCGGTTGGACCAGTGAGCGTACGCTAGAAAAGACGCAATTGAACGGAGTCATCATTTAAGGAGTTGGATGAACATCACAAATGATAAGTCATAACATGTGTCGATGAGTCTTCCCCGGGGTTTTCATTGAACTTAGGAATATCCGACGGTAATTTATGTGGTATCATCAGCCACTAAGGAGCATAGTTGATTGGATCATTTGTAAGCCGGTTTAAATCAGGTAATTATAAAGTTGCAACAAAAGGAAACTATCGATTTAAGTCAGGTTGAGCATAGCCATGGTATGATGGAATTTCTTGGGAAACAAGCCTTTGAGAACCAACATAAGGAATCTGTTGCTGGTAACCCAGATAGGGGTTTTTTTGATAAGTAAACACTTGAGGATTCTGTTGAAAAAAACCTAGGTAAGCTACTTGTTGTTGGAATGATTGATGTGGCATTTGCGCTTTTGGCTGCCAAGGGGTTTGTCCACAAATATTATAACCTAAACTAGAATATCTTGGATTCGGTTGTGAATAGGTAAAATCCGGTTGTGCCTGCGACATCCCATAATAAGTTATTCCATCTTGTGAATAAATAATTCTGGATACAAGTGGTTGTTGTAAACCAGTTGAGGGAGTTATAGTCTGAGGGCCCAATAATTGGGGGTATTGGGTTGAAGGACACACCTGAGATGATTTACGTACAACACTCTGGGCGTGTAATAGGGCTAAGGATGTATTAACAAGTGGAGTAGATGTGGGTGCAACAGGTTGAACTGGTTAATATGATTGCACAATCGTTTGTGGTTGGATGGGTAGAGAGGGCTGCCACTAACAAACAATCATTCCGACATTAGGATGACCAAATAAAGATGGAGTACTGTCAAAATGGGTGACCATAGGTTTCCCCCAGCCTGAGGAGTATAATAGGATGGAATATATTGAATCCAAATGTTGGGAGTCCAGTTGAGATTGTACTAGATGGAATATACCTAGATGGACCAACTTGATATTGCACTGAAGATGTATATAAAGGATCAAGCCATTCAGTACTCATTAGAGATGTACCAGATATAATACCAGATGATGAAATTGGTGAAGTCTAAGGGTTTGAAGATGCACCAGAGAAGGTTCCCGATAAAGATTGGTAACTAGGTGGGATGGAAGGGCCACCATATAAATGTGACTCTGGTGATGTTGTGAACATCGACGAGGTAGCAAGAGTAGGTGTTGTTGCAATTGGAATAGATGGTACAGCCAAAGATGTTGTCTCATCCATGGTGATACGACCCAATGTATACCCTACAGAATCTATGGGAACTCAAATAGACACAGGATCAAATAAAGCTGTGTGAGGTGATTGAGGAAAAGTCTCGTAAAGATAAATCTCATATACAAAATGATTTTGAGTCGAAGGTGTTTCGTCTTGTGGTATTTCCTCAATCGAAATCAAACCAAGTGGAAGGATTTCATCGTCAAGCCCGAAGTATATTTCAGGTGGTTGATTGTGCGATGTGGGAGACTTAATGGCTACAATAAACTATGGAGCGACCGATACAGGAACAACTTCTGGTTGTTTGACTTCAGGACCTAGAGGTTTTGGTAAAAGAATGATAGGATCCAGATCAACTTCTCGTTGAACAACATCGGGTTCAGGATGTATGGTCTCACTAATTGGATGGATCGTGACCACAAGTAGCTATGAGGACTTCGTATCGACAATAGTAGATGAACCAAGATTTGTAGAAACAACTCGAGACGACTCTGGTATATGTGAGGATGATGTCACACCAGAGGTACTATTAGTACTAGTTTTAGTATAACGATGTCGCCTTCGCCGACTAGAAATGGCTTCTGGTGGTCAATGTGGTTTAAGTGCTATTCTACGCGAACGATAAGGAAAGGGATGTTCTTCTTCCATGATGACTAATTAATTTTATGACCAAAAACAAATAAATAAAATAAAAGGGTATTTCTAGGAAAAAAGTTTACCAAGTAATTGTGAACTGCAAAATAGCTCCTGGCAAACCAAGAAGTACGAGTAGGAAATCTCCCTAAATGTTTTGTTCGGTGTGTCACAAGTTACAAGGCGGCTAACTCGATTACCTATGGATGGATAGCAACCTAAATTTTTCCTCCCAAATATACTCGAAGGTACATGGAGGCCCAAGTTTGTATTAGCGATGTCTAATGCGAAACCACACAGTGAGAGCACCCCCTTATACTTTTCTTACTAGAACACAGCCCTATATACCCAAAGTTACATGGATGAGCTCTGATATACTTACGTATGTGGAGTGAGGTATCACACTCGGAATTTATTATAGATAAGTTAGTGAAATTTTCTATGTTTAACGACGCTAGAACACGTCTCTATCCTAGACCTTCTAAATGTTATCGTTAATGTTCCAATGCTTTCTTAGGTAAATTGATGTAAATTTTATGTTGATCTTGTTTAAAATTTTGTCTTTGAGGTTCACCACGTGATGTGATGGAAATTCCTAAAAATACAAACTAAATGATAAGCAAACTTTTCAATTTAGCTTTTTCAATGAAAATCCTAGCTACTAAGGGAAAGAGCAATCATTTATTGAGCAAACAACAAGGAGCACAAACTAAAATGAAACTTTCCTAACTTGTTCCTATGAAACACACACAATTCACTATATGCACATGCATGTTTTTCTTTTCATCTCCCTTAATGTGAATGAAAGAAAGGAAACTATATGCATCAATCAATAAAACAAGTGTTTTCTTATTTGAGAAAGGAGCAATGAAAAAAAAAATCTCTTTTAGGAAAATGAAGAATGGAACTACAATTTTCCTTCAGGAAATGAGGAATGAAACAACAATTTCCTTTTCTAAAACAAATTGATCTAATGCATAAATTAAATACTTTGAATTTGATTCTCCAATGATAAATAAAAACACTAAAGAGACATTGAACAAATTTATGTTTCAAAGGAGGAAGAATCAGGAAATTTTACTCATCTCTAAGAGGTATCAGACATCTGAGAATACAACAAAAAAGTGGCTGAGAATGATAGAAATGAAAAATTTTGATGGAATTTGGTTGGTTGAGGGGCCAACGCAGCCTCTAAGGGGATATAGTGTGTTGCAGAGCACCCTTGAGTGGGAGACAATGTATTGGTAACTTGACCAATATTGCGTTGGGTGCAGCAAGGATTGAAAAACCAAGCAACGTAACACACTTCTAATGAAATTGTTTTATTCAAATGAATGATAACTAAAATTAGATGTTATTGATGAGGATAAACAAAGGAAAAAACACCAGGAATGATAGGATACTCCCTAGTGGAGTCGCCAATTTGTTATGCGGAATTGTGATCTACGGATAAACCAAATTCCCTAAGTGTGGTGCTATTCACTTAGAACAACCGAGGAAAGAATTACTATCACTTTCTCTAAAAAAAGTAGATATACAGAATGGTAAAGGAGCCTACTTGTGATTCAATCGCTTCTCCTTCTCCTTCTGTCATTTTTTTCATCACTCTCAATCCAACCCAAAAGGCCATATCGATTCCTGCAAACACAAACGGAGAACAGAAAACAACATGCAATATAAAGATATCTACTTATCTTACTCAGTCAAATCGATTAGATATGAAATACATACATCATTCAATAATACATTACACAAGAAATAGAGACATATGTGTGGGAAAATGAACAACAATATTTATTAAAGAGTAAAAGGGGGAGGTTACAACCAATGGACCGATTTGTATTTAACCTGCTCCAGATTCATTCCAGCCTCATCACATCCAACATGATACCAGCACCATATCAGTACTTTCACTCTCTTATCACATGAGAATCCAACAACATAACTTTACCAAATTTCTCCATTTCCTAGCACTATAATGAGTGCTCAATTTATAATGAAACTGATGGTAGTTTCTCAATGAATGACTTTCTAATAATATGCAAGACATGTTCCCAAGTTCAGAGGTGTTAGATGGACACATGGATTCGAAGTTTGACACATATGGACTCTTCTAGAAGGCACTAGCCATGTAGAGATTCCCGGAACAATGAGAATTATGCTTCTAGGTGACCAATGCACCCTTGAGTGTCAGGAAGTGCACTGCAATGCACCCTTGAATGGAGGATTTGGCACTGCAACGCAATTAGTCCCTTTATATACTACGTTGGTGATTCAATAAGTGATATAAAATATACTTCAAACCTTGTAAATATCGCAATAGAATCCATTACTGAATTGTTCTTCTCTTAGGGCATATGGTGACTGAAATATGAGGGGATGATAGACCCTATTTCGTTGGTCCTGGGGATGATGTCCAGTTTGACCAGGTCATGGGGGATGATGCCCAAATTGACCTATAACAGAACTACCAATATATCATTGGTCAAACATCTAATCAAATTAAAAATGTGCTCACTGATAGTTATCTTGTCACCACTAATAATGACCATATGCACTCACCAGTTAATATCATGAAACCATTGAAATTCGATAGCTCCCCATTTGAAGGTTCAAAGTTTTGCTAGGGAGGTGAGGCACTTTAGCACTCACTAAAGGTTATTTCAAGTCCTCACGTCCTCGACAAAAATCATGGACAACATCAAACTAGGGATTCTAAAATTAGGGTTTCTACACTTGAATCCTCTAGTAACACTATTTCACCTAGTGAATTCCTATCTTCTCCATGTCATCAAATTGTTCATCCTCAATTTCATGATAAGGGTGTTGGTCTTCTTGAAGGATCTTATCCAACAAATTTCTCTTCAAGCAGACAACAACTTGCCTCACTTGGACCATATTTAGGGTTAAGTGTGAATGGATGTGTGTCATGGCTAAATGATAATATATTTCAAGTGTATCATTCTATTTACCATGATTGGATTGCATGTTGGCTTGAAAAGTATTTTCTGACATGATTTCCTGTACGTAGACATGACCTTCTTACTATTTTGCATGTTTCACAGGTAATCATTTTGGTTTTCACAAAATTATATTTCCAAATTCTAATCACCGACATCTTTTCTTTTTCAGGTAGGGAATTGTTATGATGGATGCATTGGAAGTCTGATTTCACCTGACCCGGTCTCTTCTTTCGTTAAACTAGTGTTTTAGGTTTAGGATAACTAGGGTTTGTTGATTAAATTTTTACTAGTCCAAGTTTGTTAATTAGGGTTTATTTCCTATGATTTGCTTTATGTTTTAAAATATGTTATGTTGTGTTTTCTTTATTGTAGGTAGTTTAGTTTTATGCATTATGATTTTTCACTAGCTTGCATTCATATTTTTCCATTTCTCCTTACTGAATAGAGTGCATAAAATATTTTCCTAGTTCTTTTATCTGCAATTAGTTGATCTCCTCTACACATATCATTGCATTACATCATAAGCCCTACTTGTTGCATTACATAATGAATTTTTCTTCTTACATACCATATAATTGAAAATGACCTAGCCCTACCTTTTTCTACATGTTACAGTATTCCACTAAATGAGCCTTCGCGAACCTGGAGCAGTCGATCCTACAATTCCGTGACTAGATTTCCTACACTTGTTTTCACAAGCTCAAGCCCTAAGGGAGCTTCCTTTGACTTGTTTGCACATGTTGAAACCCTAGGAGAGTGTCCCTCATCACCTTGCCTTGATATTAAAACCCTATCCCCGGTGATTTTGTGGGGTTGTGATGGTTAATCCAAGAGGTAGCTATTCCTAGAACCTGCCATCAAATTTACATCATGGATATATTTTCTAAGATTCTAATTCATTATCTAGGTAAATATGAACACATTGAATATCTCAATGACTTTCTTCATGTTTCACCTATTAACTGGAGCTGATATGTGGAAGCTTGACATGAGGTCAAACCTAAATCAAAATACCTTTCAATTTCTATCAAAGAAGAAACAAGCTCTCTTGCTTGTAAAATAAGTTGGGATCCCCCATCCGCCTTGGTGTAATGAACACCCAGTAATAAGTGTTAATGTGCACATAAAAGAAAATTAAATTAAATAAAGGTAAAGGACTGAGAAAGGCTTCCTATGTAGAGAGGTAATGCAATGACTAGGCTCACTAGCAACGAAGGAACACTTGTGATTTCTTATAGTGACTTTGTTGGGGTATTTTCCAGGCCTAATAGAAGGGGTACAATGCTAGAAAATTAATTTAAAAAATTAGGAATATAATAAGCTACTTGCTTTTTTCTCTGCATCATCATCAACTACTGCCATGCGTGAAATTATAATTGGATGTTTACTAACTAGCTATACCTAGCTGAGACACAAAGGGAAGGCATATCTGTAAATGTCAAGATAATGCATGAGGAACCCATAGCGATTGTTCAATATTCCTTTCATCATTATCCATACTCAAACTATTGTATGAATGTTGGCAGAGATGTTGAATTCTACCAATGTTTCACCAATTGTTGTAGCTGCTACAACAACACCCAAAATTTTGAGCATATTTAAAATTTCGGGTCCCCCTCTACATGCTCAACCATTAGGGTTATGATCTGGTTGTTGATTTATTAATCTCCCATGACTCTTTCTTATCAGACCCTGTCAATGCACTCACTCGTGCAATCGTGTTATGCATATTGAGTTCATTTGTCGTGTTAGGGTTTTGGAGGGTTGACTGCTCTCCCATGACTTCGTAATTTATCCCTTTGTGATATGTATCTCAATCAGTGGTGACACTATGTGTGGAAAAACGAGACTTCAAAATTTCAATCTGAATATTATTATGTTGACCATGCTAGGGTTTTGGAGAAACCGTAATTTGGCAAGAGAGTGACCCCCTTCTGGTTTTAACCTAATTCGCATGCCTCTAGGGGTGCATTCTCATTGACATCGCATGACATCATGGTGAGATTAAATGCATAACACATTCCCCTAGGTTATTGATTGGTCCTACCCCTCAACATGTGCATTATGGTTTGCGAGAATTGTATGGTCCCCTTATGTCCCTGTAACCCTACACATATGTGATATAAGGCCCAACCCTGCATTGAATTAATTATCACTCCCTAGGGTGCTTATCATATTCACCTTCACATCTTACCTTGAAAATTTATCACTCATACGCGTTACGATTTAAAAGTATCTCATACCACATTATTCCTCATCCCCTTTAATTTCATTCAGGTTTGGGTGGGAAATATGTTATTAGGTATTATCTCTTTATCTATATACATTTGCAAGTGAGAGGGATATGTTTGTGCCATCAGTCACTTTGCGCATGTGTCCTTGTATCTTCGAGCAATTTCAGGTGTAGAAAAGTTGTTCTTCTACCCACATTTCTAGAAACCCTAAATCATCATGATGAAAGTCTCGACTGTATGTATTATAAAATTTTAACATGCTTTCTCTTGAGCATTCTATAGGTTGTACCTATCATTCCATCATGTAGAGAAGGTTAGTACATATTTCATAAAATTCAATCATCAAGTTTATTTTGGGGCTCAACTAGCACATTATTGGAGAAAATACCCCCTTGGGGTATGAAAGGCTAATCCTGCAAAACGTCACCAAATACTTGAGGTAGTGTTGTGTCAAAATAAATTGAACATATATGCATATCCCTTGAAACTTACATGCACGTGCTTCATTATTTTCATGCATCTTAGTTTAATTTTAAATATAAGTGTTTATACATTATATCATTTAATTAACTTGTGGCCACTTTGTGCCATGGAGGGCCAACAAAAGAAGTGCACTCAAGACTCCTATTAAGGCACAATTGAAGGTTCTATACCTATACAGATGGGAGGGGGGAATGTATATGTAAAGTCCCTACATAAAGCAAATACCTTCCATAAACTCGTGCATGGAGTGATTTTTTATTTGTATATATTTCACACAACGTTGTGGAGGAGTCGATATTAAAGGGTAATGTTAAAGGGGGTAGCAGGTGTGTCGAATGTGTGAAACTCAAATCATGGGACTATCAAAAGGAGTTAGGACAAAGTTTCGAAGCCTTTAACAAAGGCCAATGCATTTAAACCTCCCATTAATTATATGATTGTTTCAATGTACACATTAAAACAATTATTGACATTATCACACAATGATCATGGAAATCCATACACTGCCACATTGCAAATAAATAGTTGATGATGATTTTTAAATAAATTAAGGATGGTCCATAAACCCATCCAAAGAACAAAAAATCAAAGAAGGCACATTCTTTGACGTAGTGTATGGTTTGTCTTGGAGTCAAATAAAAAACTAGGTATGTTTCTGGTTGAAAGGAGTATTTGAAGGAAAACAGAAACCCCGGTGTAGGAATTATGAGCTTTTTAGCGCAAAAGGAGCAAACACCTATCAAGATATACATAGTAATCAAATGGAGTGGTCATGGTTACCCATCATTCAATGTGAGTCCTATTTTGGAAATAAAATCAATTTAGCTTCATCTCGCTATTTCCAAGGAGAACGCTTTTTGAATCCTATATTTCAAGACCTCCACATTCCTCAATGATACATTGGAATCACACAATTATTCTCTTTTGATTACATTGTTCACTTATTGATCACTTTGATTACATTTTTCACCCAAAAACAATTGAACCCAAGACCCGGGGACCAACGTCTTCACTCACTTGTAGTTACCAACTCGGTTGCCCTCTTGTTTAAATTAAGATCAACATATAATGTACCATAAATCAAACCTTTTCCTCCATTTTTTATTTGAGTTGATATATATCTTGAGAGTATTTCCTATTTATTTATATAGCTTTTCCTTCCCATAAATTTAAATGGGATTGAATATCCTCTTCCTTCCTACTATAACAATATGTATTAAAGGAAGGAAATCAAAAAACTTGTAGTAATGTATGATGATAGTCACGATAGCCAGGTTCAAACCAAATAATTGAAGTGTTATGCGACAAACCAACTCCTCCTTAGCACACCCGTTCTCTAATATTCACTTTATATCCTTTTGGTTTGGTTTTTAAAGTAAATAAAGAAAAAACCCATAACAAATATTTAATAATTTCATTATGCTTTTTACATAGTAGTATTATGCGTTCTTTTTTACATATATTCATATGCATATGTAAACTTATAAATACAAATGCAATTTTTTGCATTAAATAAATAAATAGTATTTTTTTAATTGCAATTAGAAATGGGTCATTGTTTCTGTGGTGATGTTATGTACTTGTAAATAAAGGAGGGATCGGCCGCAAATAACTGATACTTCTCAATCAAGTGTTCGGTGAAAGACTATAGTTCCATTAGATTCAAAGGAAAGGGGAACAATGAAATAGGATATGGAAGTATAAATTTTCCCAAGACGTCAATGATTAAGATCTCATTAGAATGAAAAATGTTCAACCTAAGTCCCTTATTTAGCATATTATTTGGTCCAATATGTAATGTTCCAAAATTTTATGGAACATTAAAAACTTTTGTTTTTGCTTTAGGAGGAGAATAAATGGGTAAAGAAAACCCATTGATATTTAAAATCTGAATAAGGAACCCTTATAATGTGAAAGGGGATCAATAAAGAACTAGATTTCACACCTCGTGTGTGAAAAGAGACAATTTGCAGATGGATAATTCTAGAAGAGGCCAAGTTGACTGCGCAGATTAAGAAGATAAGGTTCCCTTGGTGGGCCAGTGCAGTTTGTATGAGGAGAAGATCATTCTAGAGAGGAAACCCTAAGGTGTGGGGCCCATGGAAAATCACCCTTCACTTTTTTGAAAGAAGAATGAAGCAACCATTCTAATTCATGCTTTTGATTATCATTTTTCTTATCTTCTCAGACAAGAGAATCCTCTGGCTGTTTAGCTGAGATGCAGTGCTGCTAGCACTGGGCGTTCCCGAGTGGGAATCCCATCTCTTCCATTGAGTAGCTCTTGGAAGATCTTGTTCTTCATATTCCCCATATTCTAGCTTGAGGCCAAAGCATTTCATTCAGCTCCAACGCAGTCTCCATTGGTGGTTGAGTTGTGTTGCTGGGTGTTGCAGGGGAGGGTTTCTCAACATCACTTCTGGCATTGTATTTCAAAGGAGGGAGTCCCCATTCCTTTGGGAGATCAGTGAGGGAGTTTCAGATCTTCATCCCATCATATTTGGCATAAGGCCAGTCATTTTCCCTCAGCAGAAGAGCATCCCTCTTCCTTGACTGCGTCGTTTCTAGAGAACATTTGCAGTGAGGGTTGCAGTATTTTAGTGGGTGGTGAGATCTTCAATGAAAGGATCAGCCTTTCATTTGGAAGATTTAACAAAGGATTTATTTTATTAAAGGCTTCATATTCAGCAAGCTCCTTTCATTTCCAGTTTCTATTGAGTTGTAGCAGCTGCCCAGCAACTCCGACATTTTGGTAAAAATGCCATTTTGTCTAGTTTTCATCCAATCCTTTTATAGAGGATTGTTGTATTGTATTTTCAGGGGTTGAGAGCTTTCTCCCCCTTTCTTATTTGAGCTTACATTGTTGTATCATTCATGTTTATGTATTTACTGTTGTAATACCTCCATAGACTACGCAGTCTTAGTTGAGAATAAAACTATGCAAGCAGTATTTTCTCCATTTCTATGCACATGTCTCATTGAAACTCTTTACTTGATTTGAGTAATAGATTTCTCAAGAGTTTGTCTACATTTTCTGCTACATATGTATTTGAAGGCTGATTTCATCTTCATGTGACATGGCTCCTTAGTGATAACGTTGTCATTTCATTTGTTGAGCAAAGTGTTGTTGCAACCCTCGTCATTGGGCCCTTTTCTGAAGATAACAGGTGAAGGAGACTTGTCTCAAGCTCCGAGAAGGATTTGTTTTGAGTCCACTTCAATATTTCAGCTCCAAACAGATATATCTAAAGGATCCCAACCAGGGATCAAATCCTGCTGCCTCCATTACTGGAAAATGCGTTTTCTAGGCTTGGGTTTCTAGCCATTCCTACTAGGAAATTTCACATATCTGTAGACAGAGTTTGCAAAGGGCTAGAAAGCCTCTAGGTCTCACCCTTCTTTAGAAGGTGACATATCTGGTAAATTCTGCTGTAGTCCATCTCTGGCACAAACTAGTGATATTTCTGAAAAAGGAATATTACAGTGGTATCAGAGCATCTTTCTTGGCTCAGCCTGTGGCCTTCAAAGCCCAAGAATGAGAATAGAAAATGAAGAGGATGAGATTGTTCTCATCCATTTTTGAAAAGAATAAGAACCTCCCCAAGGAGGAAGAGCAAACAAAAAAGGAAGACCTCTGCACTTCCTATTCTCATCTAGAAGAAAACAAGGAGTTGAGCAGGAAAGAGACTCCATCTCTTGGAAGAAAGGAGAATAAAATACTCACAAGTCTTCTTCCCAAATCTATGCAAGGCACACATGAATATTTCATAAAGGTTAGGAGGGAGATTGATGAAGAATCTCAAAGAGGGTTCGAAACTGAAGGGGGCCCTAGATTTGCACATGGTGAGGGTAAGCATGCAGCCACACACCATGATGAACAACACAGTCAAAGGCCCAACATTTTTGTGAGGGAGATGAAAGAAGGAGGAAAGGTGACTAAGGAGGAAACCTTAGTGATTTCTTGAAGGAGTATGATTCTCACACTCATGGATTTAGAACTCAACCCACTTTTTCTGAGTTTTGTAAGAGCAAGGTGAAGGGGAAAGAGCAGCAAGATAGATTTCATCTATCTACTTTTAAAAGATCACCTTCATGTTCAGCCAAAGATTGGGTGGAGGAGCCAAACACCTTCCAACAGCAGCACCACATTTCAGAAGAGGAAATAATCAAGGTTGCAGTGTTGCATTTGAGAGGTAAGGCTCATGCATGGTGGGAACTTGAGTCCATTTATTTTGGGAATGTTAAAGCTTCACCTTATGTAAATTTCACTAAGTCATTGGTGAAAAGACTTGATCAGAACATTCTTCAAACTCATGTGATGGAGTTAAATCAAGGGGCTCAAACAAAAACCTTGCATAGAAATGCAAAAGCACCTCAATAAACCCTTGGAGGAGCTGAAAACTTCCATCAAGCCTTGTTGGAGGCTAAAATTTCATCACACACCCTTGAGGAACAAAACAAAGAGCTCTCTTTTTCAAAGGTAGATCAGATTATTGGGATGTTGCCCAAATTTATTGCAGAAACAGAGGGCAACAGCGCTGCCAAATCTAGAGATCATCTAGTACCTCATGCAGAGGAAGAAGGAGATTTTGCTCCAAATAGAGGGATTATTGTGTCTTTGCAAGAAGGTCCCCAGGATATAATGCATGGAGATCAAGGAACACTTCATGATTCACATGTGCCATGGAATATGAGGTGTAAAACCATGAAGATTCAAGAAGAAGATAGAGGAGAGACCTAGCACCATGTGATGAGGAGGGCCCATCTCTATCCATTTTTGGAGGTCATTACACCTAGGAAGGTGATTGAGTTGCGCAGTGGAAGCATGGACAGGGTTGTTCATCCATGTATACAGTCATCTTCAAATGAGGATGTCTCATTGAGTGGAGACATCACACCAAGGAAGCCACTGGTTCAGAAGAGGAGGATAGATGCTTCAAACAATGAGGCATCAATCACTGATTTCAGCAGTGTGGAGGCCTTGGGACAGCTTGTTGCAGCGCTGGGGGTTTTAGGTAAAACCAAAGTAGAGGGTATCATCCCCTCACTATCATTCTTAGCCACTCTCCTTTCAATACCTGCGCTGTGGCAGGGGAAGCAAGGGAGGGACAACAGCCTTCCCACTTGTACAGTTGGCATGGGAGAAGTATATGCACACCACTCTTTGGATGAATAGGCACAGTCACTTATTTTTCTTGATAGGAAGAGGAGAGATTCATCTATGAGTTGCTCCCTTTGCATGAGCAAGAAACATGGTAAGGACATTGTTCATTTATATGATTTACATGTTGATTCCTTAACCATGTATGTGCAGGATGTTGCTCCAAGGAGGAGCATTCTTTGTCAAAGGCTCCTTGGTCTACTTGGGGCCAAGAGCATAGTTGATGGTAATCTCATTGATGGACTTGGGGGACAGTTGTATTTTGGAGGACATGCTCATCATGCATCATACATCACTCATTTTCTCCAAATGCATGAGGAGAATGTAGCAGCAAACCGGTGGTTGAGAAACCACATCTTTTGTCATTCTCTATTGCAGTTTATGCTCAAGATGCGTTGGTTGCATATGAGGGATCATTTCCCCACTTACTCACTACATATGGCAGCCAGCAAAACTTTCATTATGGCTCTTTATGCTGTTATTGATCACATTATTGTCAGAACCATGATTGGGAGAGAGGCACATGGGTTGAATGTGTCCTTGGGGGGAGAAGATTCCCATACTTTTTGCAGTGCATGCTCTAAGTGGAGCATGAGAGATGATGTGGCCACCATAGTTCAGCACTTACTCCTTCTTGAGGTGAGCCATGAGAGTGATGGGGAGTCATATTATGGTGTTGATCTCCTTCCCATCACACAGGAGAGACATTGGGCCAACTTGATTCACAATGGAGGAGGGAAGATCCTTGGAGATTCAAACTTCATCTTGCCATTTGAGGGCAACATTTCTGCAGCCCAAGAGCAGCCTTCACTCTACACTTTTCATGAGTGGAGAGGTGAAAAACGTGGGGTAGGATATGATGCCTAACACTTTCAGATTTTTAGCCCACCTTCTTTGTTGGAGCTCAAGGTGGAAGAAGATGTTCAGTAGTTGCCTTATCTGGAGGTAACTAGATTCCTATGGATGGTTGCTTGGGGATGGAGGATTCACATGAGGGGAATGTTCTTCCCAATTCATTTTTGACACCATGCCTCAAGGAGACCTCTATATAGCACCTTATTTCCTTCTTGAGTACATTCCATGTTCATGATGATAGCCACATTGGCTAGTTTACATTACTTGAGAGGAGCAGTATGGAGACTCTATGTTGATACAGCATCTCATTCTTCATGAGGATTTCATCATAAGTAGATGCTACAGTTGGAGGGAGAGGACATCCTTCAGTTATATCCTTACAAGTTGCTTGAGGGCAAGCAAAATTTGGGAGGGGAGGACTGTAATGTTCCAAAATTTTATGGAACATTAAAAACTTTTGTTTTTGCTTTAGGAGGAGAATAAATGGGTAAAGAAAACCCATTGATAATAAAAATATGAATAAGGAACCCTTGTAATGTGAAAGGGGATCAATAAAGAACTGGATTTCACACCCCGTGTGTGAAAAGAGACAATTTGCAGATGGATAATTCTAGAAGAGGCCAAGTTGACTGCGCAGATTAAGAAGATAAGGTTCCCTTGGTGGGCCAGCATACTTTGCATGAGGAGGAGATCATTATAGAGAGGAAACCCTAAGGTGTGGGGCCCTTGGCAAAGCACCCTTCACTTGTTTAAAAGAATAACAAAGCAGCCATTCTCATTCATGATTTTGATTATCATTTTTCTTGTCTTCTCAGACAAGAGCATCCTCTGGCTATTTAGCTGAGATGCGGTGCTGCTAGCACTAGTTGTTCCTAGGCGGGAATCCCATATCTTCCATTGAGTAGCTCTTGGAATAGCTTGTTCTTCATAGTCCCCATATTCTGGCTTGAGGCCAAAGAATTTCATTTAGCTCCAACGCAGTCTCCATTGGTGGTTGAGTTGTGCTGCTGGGTGTTGCAGGGGAGGGTTTCTCAACATCACTTTTGGCATTGTATTTCAGAGGAGGGAGTCCCCATTCCTTTTTGAGAAAAGTGAGGGAGTTTTGGATCTTCATCCCATCATCTTTGGCATAAGGAAAATCATTTTCCCTCAACAGAAGAGCATCCCTCTTCCTTGACTGCGCAGTTTCTAGAGAGCATTTGCAGTGAGGGTTGTAGTATTTTAGTGGGTGGTGAGATATTCAATGAAAGGATCATCCTTTCATTTGGAATAATGAACAGAGGAGTTATTTTAGCAAAGGAATCATATTCAACAAAATCCTTTCATTTCCAGTTTCTATTGAGTTGCAGCAACTGCCCAGCAACTCCAACATTTTGGTAAAAATTCCATTTTGTCTAGTTTTCATCCAATCCTTTTTAGAGGATTGTTGTATTGTATTTTCAGGGGTTGAGACCTTTCTACCCCTTTCTTATTTGAGCTTACATTGCTATATCATTCATGTTTATGTATTTACTGCTGCAGTACCTCCATAGACTGTGCAGTCTTAGTTGAGAATAAAACTATGCAAGCAGTATTTTCTCCATTTCTATGCACATGTCTCATTAAGACTCTTTACTTGATTTGAGTAATAGATTTCTCAAGATTTTGTCTACATTTTCTGCTGCATATGTACTTGAAGGCTGGTTTCATCTTCATGTGAGATGGCTCCTTAGTGATACCGCTGTCATTTCATTTGTTGAGAGAAGTGTTGTTGTAGCCCTCTTCATTGGGCCCTTTTCTGAAGATAATAGGTGAAGGAGACTTGTCTCAAGCTCCGAGAATGATTTGTTTTGAGTCCACTTCAGTATTTCAGCTCCAGACAGATATATCTAAAGGATCCCAAACCACGAATCAAATCCTGCTGCCTCCATTACTGGAAAATTTGTTTTCCAGGCTTGGGTTGCTAACCATTCCTACTAGGAAATTTCACATATCTATAGACAGAGTCTGCAAAGGGCTAGAAAGCCTCCAGGTCTCACCCTTCTTTAGAAGGTGACATATCCAATAAATTCCCCCGCAGGCCATCTCTGGCACAGACTTGTGATATTTCTGAAAAAGGAATATTACACAATATGTATATCATTTAACAATACAATTATGGGGACTTCGCAATTGTAAATTGACATTATTCAGATAGGATTTTTGAAAGAAAATCTCAAATCTTCAAAATTTTCCTCAACTGCAACCCATTCAAGCTACAATTCTCACCTCACATGGATTTTTGGTTCACCATTACTAGATTAATCAAATTGGAATAAATAGTCATATACTTTGGCATATTTCCCTAGACCATACACCCCCTCAATCACAAAACATCCTTTGTTGTATTGGAATGGGAAATTCTCCAATGCAAATTCATGTACTTGTATCTTTTAGATAAGCTTATATGGGGATACAAATAAATTTTCAACTTTGAGGCATAAAGGATTGTGGCAGGTCATGAAGGTAGTCCTGAAAATCCTATTTGGCATCACATATGGAACACTAATATTTGGCCCACTCTACCACTTTTCTTTGACTTGTGGCACATCATCTCTAGAAAAAAGGATTCCAAAGTCCAGGATTCTATACATGAGGAAAACAAGTGGGAGAAACCTAGGAGCATATTCTAAATTATTTCCCCTTCACTTCAATTTTATAGGACAAAGGAATGATGATCTTCAGAAAATCTAATCATGGCAGAAGCAATGTTGAGCTCCTTATCTCTTCCTAAAGGAGTATGTCTTTCCAAAGTCCAAGTATGTCTTTCCAAAGTCCATTTATTTATTACATCTGGATCATCTTCCTATGAATGTTATTATAGGCCATTTGAAAAGAGTTAAACTGGTGGATATTCAAAGAAAACTAGCTCTCAACTAATTATATTTAGAAACAATAATGAAAAACATTATGGAAACCCTTCAGATATATTCATGGTCTAATAATGATCTTAAATTTACCCCTCATGAATTCCATGTTCTTCAAATATGGTATTTTCACCCTTAAACCACTTCCATCCCTTTTCCTAAACCTCCCCCTTACCCCTTATCACCCTATGTATATTGGTCCCCCACCCCAAGGCTTTGTTAAACTCAATTTCAATGGAAAGAGAAGTTGGGCAATCCATGTTCTAGCAGTTACCAGTGGAAACCCCTACCATAACTCTCAAGGGATACTTCTCAAAAAAAAATATGGAAAATTGGAATGTCCTTTAATAATGTAATAGAACTATGGACTCTAATTAATGAATTCCAAATAGGAATACAAATACAAATTCTCCAAAATTATTTTAGAAGGTGACTCTTAACTCATTATTTCCATGGTCACCAAGATTCAAAAGGGTTAACTAGTAAATAAAGTATCCACCCATTGGTGATTGGAAGCAAAGATGGACTTCATTTTCTCTCTCATACCTACATCCCAACCCTTATCCCTTCCCATGCTTTTATGAGGCTAAAAAAATAGTCAATCACCAAGTAAATGAAGATGTTGATATCCTCTCCTTGGATCAAGATCTAGAGTAGAATCTTTCCATCCCTAATCCCATTCATGCATACTAACATAGATTAGAAGTGAAAATTTATATCTATATGAGGTGACCACCAAATTAATTAGACAGGTAACATGGAGCAGTTATTTGGGGGAGGATCATGGTTACACATGGTTGCAAATGACATCCCCCTCCCTCGCATGTAGTTCATCATTAGATGTCTTATCCTAATGGTATGAGACTAAGTGAGATTTTTGTGAGTAAAAATGATGGTATGTAGGATGATAGCTTGGAATTCTAGTTTATCATGGCCAATTCATTGCATCGTTAGTTCATATGGGTTGGCAACATATGACTCTCCCATGTTCGTAAGAGAACAATGATTATGTTTGGTCATCCTATAGGATGCATGTTTATTGTTTCTCCCACGTATATTGTTCCTTCCACTATGAATCATTGTATGTTTCCTTTTTAGGTTGATTCTCTTGTTTTAGGCTACCATGGCTCCTGAAGCAAAGTAAAGGGGGAAAACCCCACTATGTTCAACAAAAGTGAAGCTTGTAGCTAAGTATGTTATGTTCATTTTCTAGAACTCTTATATGCCCAATATCAAACAATGTTTGAGTCTTCTAAGGGAGGAGATAAAGTAGGAAATGGCTTATATATGTGATTACAAGATGGAAGAAATGGTTCAATACTTGATTAGTGATTATGGCGTAAGCAATAAAAGGGTTACAAATTACTAGATTACCCTTGATTTATACTTCCACATGTTGACCTTCATGGCCTGGTACCTCTAGGCCAATGAAGTGTAGCACCTAAATTTTCACTAACGGCTTGGTCACCAAAAAAAGTAGTCACCCCTACTAGTGACCATATGCACCTGGCTTGCACAGAGCATTACATTACATCATAAGCCATGCTTGTTGCATTACATAATGCATTTTTCTTCTTGCATAGCATATGCTTGATGATGACCTAGCCCTGCCTTTTTCTACATGTAGCATCCCACTAAATGAGCCTTCACAAACTTGGATCATTCGATCCTACAATTCCATGAATAGATTTCCTACACCTATTTTCACATGCTCAAGCCTTAAGGGAGCTTTCTTTGACCTGTTTGCACAAGTTGAAACCCTAGGAGAGTGGCCCTAGTCACTTTGCCATAATATTAAAACCCTAGCCCTAGTGATTGTGTGTGGTTGTGATGGTTACTCCAAGAGGTAGTTATTCTTAGAATCTGTCATCAAATTTACATCATGGATATCTTTCCTATGAGTCTAATTCATTAGCTAGGTAAATACAAACATATTGCTTGTGGGGAACCTTAATTAGTTTGAGTGACCTATATTCATAACCAGAACCTTGTGCTCAACATGGTCTTGAATATCTCAATGACTTTCTTCATGTTTCACCTATTAACTGGAGATGAGATGTGGAATATTGTCATGAGGGAAAACGTAAATCAAAATACCTTTCAGTTTCTTTCAAACAAGAAAAAACCTCTCTTGCCTGTAAAATAAGTTGGGATCCCCCATCCTCCATGGCGCAACGAATGCCCAGTAATAATTGCTAATGTGCACATAAAAGAAAATGAAATTAAATAAAGGTAAAGGATCAAGAAAGGCTTCTTGCATAGAGAGGTAATGCAACGAATCCATCAGGGTACTGACTAGCCTCACTGGCAGCAGAGCAACGTTTGTGATTTCTTATAGTGACTCTACTAGGATACTGTCCATGCCTGCTAGAAGGGGTGCAACACTAGAAAAAATTATGAATATAATAAGTTATTTTCTTTGTTCTTTGCATCATCATCAATTATTGGCATACATGAAATTCTAATTGGATGTTTAGTGACTAGCAAGACCTAGCTGAGACACAAAGGGAAGGTATATCTGTAAAGGTCAAGGTAACGCAAGAGGCAAACATAGCGATTTTTAAATATTAATTTCATCACAATCCAGACTCAAACTATTGTGGGGATGTAGCAGAACTATTGAATTCTACAAGTGGTTGGAAAATTGTTGTAGCTACTGCAACAACACCCAAAATTTTGGGCATATTTAAAATTTTGGGTCCCCCTTTACACGCTAATCCATGAAGGTTATGATCTTTTTCTTGATTGATTAATCTCCCATGACTCTCTCTCATCAGACCTTGTCAGTGCACTCACTCGTGCAATCGTGTTATGCATATTGCGTTCATTTGTCCTATTATGGTTTTGGAGGGTTGAATACTCTCCCATGACTTCGTAATTTATCCCTCTATGATATGTATCTTAATCATTGGTCGCACTATGCATGGAAAAACGAGACTTAAATATGACTGTCATTATGTTGACCATGCTAGGGTTCGAGAGAAACCCTAATTTGGAAAGAGAGTGATCCCCTTCCGGTTTTAACCTAATTCTCATGCCTCTAGGGGTGAATTATCATTGACATCACACGACATCAAGGTGAGATTCAATGCATAACACATTCCCCTAGGTTCTTGATTGGTCATACCCCTCAGCATGTGCATTAGGATTTGCGAGAATTGTATGCTCCCTTTACGTCTTTATAACCTTGGACGTATGTGATATAAGGCCCAACCCTGCGTTGAATTAATTATCACTCCCTAGGGTGATTATCATCTTCACCTTCACATCTTACCTCAACAATTTATCACTCATACGTGTTAGGACTTAAAAATTACCTCATACTACATTAGTCCCCATCGCCTTTAATTTCATTAGGGTTGGGCAAGCAATATGTTATTAGGTATTATCTCTCTATTCGGTATACATTTGCAAGTGAGAGGGATATGTTTGCACCATTGGTCATTTTACACATGTGCCCTTGTATCTTCGAGCACTTTCAAGTGTAGAAAGGTTGTTCTTCTGCCCACATTTCTAGAAACCCTAAATCCTCATGATAAAATTCTCGACTATATGTATTCTCAACTTTAACATGCTTTCTCTTGAGCATTCTATAGGTTTCACCTATCATTCCATCATGTAGAGAAGGTAAATACATATTGTATAGCTTTCAATCATCAAGTTTATTTTGGCACCCAACTGGCACATTGTTGGAGAAAATACCCTCTTGGGGTATGAAAGGCTAATCTAGCAAAACATCACCAAATGCTTGAGGTAGTGGTGTGTCAAAATAAATTGAACATATATGCATATCCCTTGAAGCGTACATGCACTTGCTTCATTCTTTTCATGCATCTTAGTTTAATTTTAAATATAAGTGTTTGTATGTTATATCATTTAATTAACTTGTGGCCACTTTCATTAGAGAACTTTTGAGGTCTAAAATGGGCCTCCTAAGAAAAATGTACCACCAATTTTTTTTTTAATAAAAAACCAATAAGATTCAAGATAATGATGTCAACCATGGGGGATGATTCACCATTTTTTGGGTAAAAAAGTATATAGATTAAAAAATAATAAAATAATAAAACTACTTTTCCAACTTGTATTTTCAACTTATCTCCCTGAGGTTTTACTCAAATTTCGAGCGGGAGTACTCGTTGGATGCAAAATTTAATTCCTCATCCAAGGAGCACCCATGTTTCATACTTTCGATGAACCCTTATACATGAAAAATGAGAAATACATGAAAAATATGATTGCTATCATGTTTTTCATGTATTTATCATTTTTCGTGTAGCAGGGTTCATTGAAAGTATGCAACATGGGTACTCCTTGGAAGAACAATCAAATTTTGTATCCAACGAGTGTTCCCGCTAGAAATTTGAGTAAACCCATAGGGAGATAAGTTGAAAGTACGAGTTACAAAAGTAGTTTTTTATTTTTTTCCCTCTAAAATTTGATGATGTAATCTAATATTATTTTATTATTTCCACTATTATTCTATAATTCCCTTAGGATTCCCATTTTAGACCTCAAAATTCCCCTAATGGTGCCATGCATGGCCAACAAAAGCAGTGCATTCAAGACTCCTATTAAGGCACAATTGAAGGTTATATCCCTATACACATGTGAGGGGGGAATGTATATGTAAAGGCCCTACATAAAGAAAATACCTTCCATAAACATGTGCATGGAGTGATTTTTTCTTTGTGTATATTTCAGACAATGTTGTGGAGTCGTCGATATTAAAGGGTAGCATTAAAGGTGATAATAGAGGAGTGGAATGGGTGCAACTCAAATCATGGGACTATGAAAAGGAGTTAGGATAAAGTATCGAAGCCTTTAACAAAGGCCAATGCATTTAAACATCCCATTAATTATATGATCGTTTCAATGTACACATTAAAAAAATTATTGACAATATCACACCACGATCATGGAAATCCATACACTGCCACATTGCAAATAACTAGTTGATGATTATTTTAAAATAAATTGAGGATGGTCCATAAACCCATCCAAAGAACAACATATCAAAGAAGACACATTCTTTGACGTATTGTATGGTTTTTCGTGGAGTCAAATAAAAAACTACGGATGTTTCTGGTTCAAAGGAGCATTTTAAGGAAAATGGAAGCCTTGGTGTAGGAATTATGACCTTGTCAGCACATAAGGAGAAAACACCGATCAAGATATACATAGGAATAAAATGGAGTGGTCATGGTTACCCATCATTCAATGTGATTTCTATATTGGAAATAAAACCAATCTAGTTTCATCTCGCTATTTCCAAGGAGAACGCTTTTTGAATCCTATATTTCAAGACCTCAACGTTTAACAATGATACATTGGAATCAAGCCATTGTTCGCTTTTGACTACATTGTTGAATTTTTTATCACTTTGATTACATCTTTCACCTAGAAAAACTTGAACCTGAGACCCGGAGACCAATGTCTTCGCTCACTGGTAGTCAATCACAAACTGGGTTTCCCTCTTGTTTAAATTAAGATCAACATATAATGTACCATAAATAAAACCTTTTCCTCTATTTTTTATTTGAGGTGATATATATGTCTAGATTATTTCCTATTTATTCATATATTTTTTCTTCCCATAATTTTAAAGGGGATTGAGTTGATAATATCCTCTTCCTTCCTACTATAAAAATATGTATTCAACAAAGGAAATAAAAAAATTTGTAGTAATGTATGTTGATAATCACAATAGCCAGGTTAAAACCAAATAATTTAAGTGTTATGTAACAAACCAACTCCTCAGCACACCCATTCTCTAATATTCACTTTATATCCTTTTGGTTTGGTTTTTAAAGTAAATAAAGAAAAAACCCATAACAAATATTTAATAATTTCATTATGTTTTTTACGTAGTAGTATTATGCATGCTTTTTTACATGTATTCATACACATATGTAAACTTATAAATACAAATACATATTTTTGCATTAAATAAATAAATATTATTTTGTTAATTCCAATAAAAAATGGGTCCTTGTTTTTGTGGTGATGTTATATACTCATAAAGAAAGGAGGGATCGGCCTTAAAGAACTAATACTTCTCAATCAAGTGTGCGGAGAAAGACTATAGTGGCATTGGATTCAAATGAAAGGGGAACAATGAAATAGGATATGGAAATATAAATGTGCCCAAGACATCAACGATTAAGATCTCATTAGAATGAAAAATGCTAAGTCCCTTATTTTTCATGTTACTTGGTCCAATAGGTATATCATTTAACAATACAATTATGGGGACTTCACAATCGGAAATTGACATTATTCAGATAAGATTTTTGAAAGAAACTCTGAAATATTCAAAGTTTTCCTCAACTACAACCCATTCAAGCTGCAATGCTCACTTCATATGGCTTTTTGGTTCACCATTACCAGATTAATCAAATTGGAATAAATAGCCATAGACTTTGCCATCTTTCCCCATACCGTAAACATCCTTTGTTGTTTTGGAATGGGAAATTCTCCAATGAAAATTCATGTACTTGTATCTTTTAGATAAGCTTAGATGCAGATACAAACCAATTTTCACCTTTGAGGTATACAAGATTGTGGTAGGTCATGAAGGTATTCCTAACAATCCTATTTGGAATCACATATGGAAAACTAATATTTGGCCCACAGTATCCACTTTTCTTTGACTCATGGCATAGGGGAAAATTTTAACCTAGGATCATCCCTAGAAAAAAGGATTCAAAAGGCTAGGATTCTATACATTATGAAAACAAGTGGGAGAAACCTAGGAGAATATTCTAAATTATTTCCCCTTCACTTCAAGTTTATAGGACAAAGGAATGATGATCTTCAGACAATATAATCATGACAAAAGCAATGTTGAGCTCGTTATCTCTTCCTAGAGGAGTATGCCTTTCCAAAGTCCATTTACTAATTTCATATGGATCATCTTCCAATGAATGTTATTATAGGCCATTTGGAAAGAGTGAAACAGGTGGATATTCAAAGAAAAGTAGCTTTCAACTAATTATATTTGGAAACAAAAATGAAAAACATTATGGAAAATTTTTCAGATCTATTCATGGTCTAATAATGATCTTAATTTTACCCCTCGTGAATTCCATTTTCTTCAACTCTGGTATTTTCACCCTTCAACCACTTCCATCCCTTTTCCTAAACCTCCCCCTTACCCCTTATCACCTTGTGTATACTGGTCCCCCACCCCAAGGCTTTTTGAAACTCAATTTCAATGGTGCTTCTAAAGGCATCCCATGTCTAGCGAGTTATGGAGACACCTACCATAACTCTGAAGGGAGACTTCTCAAAAAAAATTATGGCAACTTGGAATTTCCTCTAATAATGTAATAGAACCATGGACTCTAATTAGGGAATTCCAAATAGGCATACAAATACAAGTTCTCCAAAATTATTATAGAAGGTGACTCTTAAATAATTATTTCCATGCTCACCAAGCTTCAAATGGGTTCACCAGTAAATAAAGTCTCCACCCATTGGTGATTGGAAGCAAAGATGGTCCTCATTTTCTCTCTCATCCCCTACATCCCCACCCTTATCCCTTCCCATGCTTTTAGGAGGCTAACAAAATAGTTAACCACCTAGTATATGAAGATGTTGAGATCCTCTCCTTGGATCAAGATCTAGAGTAGAATATTTCCATCCCTAATCCCATTCATGCATATTGCCATAAATTAGAAGTGAACCTTTTATCCCTATATGGGGTGACCACCAAATTTACGAGGCAAGCAACATGGGGTGATGATTTGGGGGAGGATCATGGTTACACATGGTTACAAATGACATCCCTCCCCGCATGTACTTCATCATTATATGTCTTATCTTGAAGGCATGAGACTAAGTGAGTTTTTTGTGAGTACAAATGATGGTACATTGGATGATAGCTCGGAATTCTAGTTTATCATGGCCAATTAATTGCATCTTTAATTCATGTGGGATGGCAACATCCGACTCTCCCATGGTCGTAAGAGAACAATGACTATGTTTGGTCATCCTATAGGATGCATGTTTTATTTTTTCCTCCCACGTATATTGTTCCTTCCACTATGAATCATTGTATGTTTTCTTTTTAGGTCAATTCTCTTGTTTTAGGCTACCATGGATCCTCAAGCAAAGCAAAGGGGGAAAACCCCACTATGTTCAACAAAAGTGAAGCTTGCAGCTAGGGATGTTATGTTCATTTTCTAGAACTCTTATATGCCCAATATCAGACAATGTTTGAGTCTTCTAAGGGAGGAGATAAACCAGGAAAGGGCCTATCTATTTGATTAGAATATGGAAGAAATGGTTCAATACCCCATTAATGGTTATGGCGTAAGCAATACAAGGTGTACAAATTACTAGAGTACCCTTGAGTTATACTGCCACATGTTGACCTTCATGGCCTGGACCTCTAGGCCTATGAAGTGGAGCACCTCTATTTGCACTAACAATTTAGTCACCAACAAAAGCAGTCATCCCTGCTAGTGACCATATGCACCTGGCTTGCTAAAAAACATGGTGGAGTTATGGTTTATGTTACTATTGAGACCTCAAATGGTTTTCCATGGTTCCCCCACAAAGTACATGGCCTTTTTACTTTGTCCAATTCTCCGAGTCTCAATTTTGTCTCTCTCGTACCTTTAGTGTTTCAATTTTGGATTTTTTCTTATCTATTACTTTATGTTATTGGTAAGACCAACTAGGTTTCTTATATGGTAAATTGGCAAAGTCTATTTTCATTTTAAACATTTACTATCAAGTTTAGTTTCCCTATGGGAAAGCACCCAAAGCTTTTTGTGCCTCATAGGTTATAAGTCTAATGATAAGTCACTTAGTTTTCTTGTTAATTATATAGAAACGTTTTTTTTTTGCATGACCTACGAGAGATTTGAACCTGAAATACTATGGTTTACACAATATTTTATAACACAAAACTTGTTAATTGAGCAACCCCTATAAGTAAATTATATAAAAATGTTGTTGTCACACACCATTAATTTTATTATTTTTTAAAAAACATATACTTTTATATCATATAAAATAAATAAATAAATAAAAATAATATATATATATATAGAGTGTTCGAAACATTTTTTCCCAAATGTAAGGGTATTCAACACAACAACTCGCTCTATTTACACTTTACATGTTTTAAGTAATCAACTAAATTTAACACTATAAAATATGGCCATTCTATTAAAGTGCCAACAATAGGTAAATGGTTCAAACAATTAAATTAAACCTTAAAACTTAATAGATTATATTATTTAATATATATATATTTAGATAAATAAAATAAATATACACATTTTCAAATAAATAAATTAATATTAATATTGATAAAGTGGTACACTTTTATTTTTTAGTCCTTAACAAATTGGTTTAAATAAATTAGGATTAAGAAAGGAATAAATACCTATAAATAAATACTATTAAGATATTTTTGTTTGGTTTAATTTGATTGCTATTAAGATATTTGTTTGGTTTAATTTGATTGATTATTAAGATATTTTTGTTTGGTTTAATTTGATTGGTTATTGATTTTAGAGTATATCTTTCTTATTCAACAAATAAATATATTATTTTAGTATTCAATTTTTATTTATTTTTTAACTTTATACTTTAAAAGGATTCCAAAAAAAGTCAAATAAATATGTTATTCTAGAAAATAAATATCTCCTCGAGATTGCACAAGATACATGACATTTTATCATTGTAATAATTTTATATAATAATATATTTAAATTCAAGAAATAAATATATTATTTTAGTATTCAATTTTTTTTTAAACTTTATACCTTTAAAAGAATTTCAAAAAAAAAAAGTCAAATAAATATATTATTCTAGAAAGTAAATATCTCCTCGAGATTGCACAAGATACATGACATTTTATCATTGTAATGATTTTATATTTAAAAATTATTATTTTGGAATTTTATTTGTGAATGATGTTTTTATGCCTTGACTCCTAATTTTATTATATGTGCGGCAAGAACGCATTGAGTATTGAGTTTTGTATGGAGTAGTGATTACTTTCTTTTAAACTAAAAATGTTTAATACTTATTCCAAGTTCAATATTATTAATTGAAATTTAATGTGTTATATATATATATATATATATATATATATATATATATATATATATATATAATTCAAAGAACGTTTATTTGAGATTTAAGAATAGCATCCAATAATTAGGTTGCCTCTTTTTATGGGGATGAGACTTATTCACGCTAGAATATATAGGAAAATAATTATTATTGGAGATTACAAATTAATAATCAAAATCTTAAAAATAAATTTAGACAAAGTCATAGTGGTTTCTTAAGAACTATTTATAAAATTATTAAAGAAGATGTGAAATTTGATGAGGTAAAATACTATCCTGTTCTAAGAACATTGAACGAAAGCATAGAATTATTAAATAATAATTGAAATTTGAAGAGGTGAACACTATCATACTAAAATAATGGGAAGACAAATAAAATTGAGAATGAAACCTGCAACTATCAGGTGAGGAGCACCTGACACTGCCACAACGTTGCATTTATTCATTGAATAATCAATCAAAAGATACAGTTATTATAGGAGTCCATTTAGTTATGGAGATCAAACAAATTCACGAAAAATAGGATCTAACTCCTAAATACACACACAATCAAAACTAACTAATGAATCCATTCTCCATTATTTTCAAGTTTCCCCCTTAATGGAGAAAGGAGTTATTTGCAAACCTATGATCTCCCTAAACAAATCAAATTTCCTCTTTCCAAGGAGCTTTGTGAAAATATCAAAAACATCCTCACAAGTATTACAATATTCAATAAAAAATTCCTTAGACTATATATTTTCTCTAATAAAGTGAAACTAAGCATCAACATGTTTTGTCCTTGCATGAAATATTGGATTATTTTCCAACTTGGTCGAGCTCTAGTTGTCACATTTGATCATTGTACCCTTATTTTGTTCTTCTCTGACATCTTGAAGAACTCACCTGAACCAAACAACTTCACAAGTTGTTGCACACAAAGCTTTATAATATGCTTTTGCATATGACAAAGACACAATAGGTTGCTTCTTGCTGCTCCATAAAACAATCTCAGATCCAATAATGAATGCATAACCTATAGTAGATCTTCTATCATCCATATTACCAGCCCAATCTGAGTCTTCGTAACATTTCATCTCAACACCAAATGAATCAGTATACTTAATACCAAAATAAATTGTTCCTTTAATATACCTAAGTACTCCTTTTGTTTCTCTCCAATGGATTTCTATAGGTCTCGCCATAAACTGACTTAAAACACTAACAGAGTATGCTGAATCAAGTCTAGTTATAGTAAGATAATTCAAACTTCCCACCAATTGTCTATACAATGTGTCATCTACCTCCTTTGTGTCATCATCAAAATGAAATTTCACATTCTGATGCATTGGAATAAAAGCAGTGTTGCATTGACCCATATTAAACCTTTTAAGTACTTCTATGGCGTACTTACCCTGAGTAACAAAATTATGGCCAACCTATCTCCACACTTCAAGACCTAGACAGTAATATTACTCACCAAGATCTTTCATCTAAAAATACTTGTGACATTTGCACCTTAATTTCATCAATCAATTTGACTGAATTTCCAGCAATAATTAAGTCATCAACATACAAAGAAATTAGTATTTCATCCCCCTTTGCATCAAACTTGGTATACATATTTGGATTTCTTTGACTCCTCATAAAACCCTACCGGAAAAAGAAGGAATCTATCTTCTTATACCATGACCCTGGTGCTTACTTTATCCCATATAAAGTTTTTTTTAATCTGCAAACTAAATGTTATTGCCCCTTTTTATGTAAGAAAGTCCTCTCTGTGGACAGATATGATCCTTCTAGCCCTAGGATGGGTCTAGTAACAACAGGGAACAATCTAATGCCTACTTTACTAGATTGTAAATGGACACATATCATATATAGATGACCTACCTTGATCTAATTTTTCTCCTCACTCAAGTCATTTGATCCTTTTCTATTCTTAGTCAGATCCTCATTGTTTCCATCACTTAGTTACCTGCACAACAGATCAGACAACAAAAAACATGAAAGCACAACATGTATTTCACATAAAAAATCTATCTAGTTGATCAAGGAGTACCAGAAATCAAATCTCACATCATAGACAAAAGTGGAAAGTAAGAATCAGTTGTATCATATTATATAGAGAGGGGGAGTTACAACATGTGCCTTGATGTCGTAGCTCTCCTTCAACGGGTCTGGATCCAGGCACGTCTCTAAAGCGCTTGTTTCAACTTGATACGAAAAGGCCAAAGGTCTCAACTCTCCTTCAATGCCTGTAGCAACAATTCTCTCTTTTTTGTTTCTCTATTCTAGCTAGCAGATTTATGGGAGGATGTCCATTTTATAGTGAAGGGAGATGGAACATGCATCCACTTAAGGTGGGGAAATGGTTTATCTCCTTGGGTGGTTCCTCTTTTGTAGGAACAAGAAGCCCAAAGGAAGAAGCTCAGCACTATCCCAATGAAAAAACAACCAGATCTCGAAGTTTAATTTCAATTTATAAAAACCTTCCAGAATTGGATTAGCATGGGTATGATCTTCATTCCAACACCAATCGGCACTACTCCAGTCTAAAGATGAGGCATCAGCACGAGTGAGATAATAAAAGGGTGTGCTGATCCAAATTAGCATGTTTTTAAGGAGCTACTCCAGGAATGGTTAACAGAGAGTTTGTTCAGTACGTTGTAAGGGATATAATGGAAAATTTTCATGATGGAAAATAGACACAGGGGTCATCGTTAAAATTCCTCCAAGATTCTGGAACAGGGAGTATAGGGACAATGACAAATTGATGTGTAACGGATTCCCCCTAAAGCATGAAGGTCAAATGAGAGTGAGGGGTGAATTTCTTTACGAGTATGTGCCAGGACCAAGACGTCGTCGTTGGAAAACCTGCAAAATCAAGCACATATATAAATAACTGAAATCTCTGAGATAAACACATGACATGAGGTATGGATGCAGCCATCCATAAAAGAGATCATGAAACAAGACTCGTGGTATGGTCATAGCCATCCAACAATAAAGAGGATCACAAATATGGACTTAGATATGGTTGTAGCCATCCAGATAAAAGAGCCATGTGTACAATCATGAATAATACATATTGCCTCGCAGCGTGGACTTTATGAGACAAAACCCAAGGTCTTGCGCTCCACCACGACCCGACCAAGTGCAAATTTAGGCATGTGAATGAATGAGTTTAAGTCAAACATGCAAGAAAATCGCTTGATTACCAGTCAATGATGTAACATGTTAACAGGCATGAGAGATACCACCAATAATGAAAATGGTCCTCAAGGTACTAGCAGTACAATTTACGAGATGTGAATAAGTAGTTGACATCGAACACCCATGAAATCATCTGATCGAAGGCCCGATGATGTTAACATGTCGTCGGATGCGAACAACCTGCCATTAGGGCATGCAAGCTCTAAGGTACTGAAAAGGTATCTCTAGATCTACTCCCTGGATAATGAGTTGAAGTCTATAGGAAGAAATCTGCTGAAGGAGGTCCATAATGCATCCCATATCATTGACACAAAACAAAGGGAATAAGATACTGATGAAAGTGAACAGAGAACTAGGCAATGAATAAGATGCAGAAGGAAATTTTCTTGAACATATTGGTGACACGACTCTGGAGTTTGGTAGTATTTGACTCAAATGGAATCAGAGGTCATGTTGAAAAAATTGGTAATTGAATGAGAGGCAAACAGATTTCCAAAACCCATGGAAGAAAAGTGATGAATGTAGGATGTCCCCAACCCCACAAAAAACAAAGGATGTGTCATGTTCAAGAGCAACATACTGCTAATGCAACTGATAAATACTTTATTTTACCCCACCATTTCTGGCGATTACCCCAATTATTTTTGGATACAATCTTGAAAGGGATAACATATGCTTGTCATATAAATTTTTCCTTCGAACAAATCCATCCTAGTACATTTTACGAGCCCTAGGAAGGAGGAACTTGATGTTGTCATGGTGACGGGTCTAGTGCCATTAAATTTTAGCGATTCCGACAAAGTTGGAACCCAATGCCTTTTCATCTTTAGAGAGTTTTAAAAGAGACAAAAAGAAAACTCCAGATGGCCATTTTCGTAAATAGTCCCACAAACCTGAAAAGGTAGAAAACAAAGTCTGAGAGAACCTCTTAGTCGTGATTGACCAAAGTATTCATTTTTTGTAAATAATGTATCCCAACCCAAAAAAGGGGTAAACGTATACTGGGTAAATGACGTTTCATGCACTTTAACGAGTTCAAAACAACAAGAAATTGGAAATATTTTCATGTTTAGAGAGTCAGGAAAGAGCTGAAAGATGACTCTAGGGGATGATTTTTTCATTTGTTTTTAACCGAGTTTGAAAAAGTAATAAACTAGAACTCGTGTACATGTCATCCATGAAGAAATTAACCATGTTGTTGCACAAGAACAAACCCATTATCTATTTTCGAGGTAAAAGTCATTAAAATATATTAAAACATGATTAAAACCCTAAAAGTGACTTTGGACACTTATAAAAAATGAGGAAAGTAAAAAAAAAAAATTACTTTTTACCTTCACAAGTTTTGGAAGAGAATCTACCCTCATTTACCTCAGTTATTCAAGATTAGATCGTGGGAGATCCAGGAGTCTGATCAGCAAGCCATCAACACCAGGTAATAGCCACACTCATTCTCTACATTTTCATACATGTTTCAATGTTTTTTACACAGCAAAATTTTTTTTTGGAGAAGAGATTTAGTCATGGATTCGAGGCGGATTGGCGCGGGGACCCCGTATTGGAATCGCGTCGGTCTCTCATTTTTAAAATGGGTAGAGCGCCGATCAGCGCAGTTGTTTTTTAAAATGGCCATGTCGATCGCAAAGCGTGAAAAAACATTAAAAAAAACTCAAAAAATCTCAAAAAATCTCCATTTTAAAATGATTTTGTAGCATGAATGTTGACAAGGGGTTGTGAAAATGTTATGGCAGAAAGGAAAAGACTGAGAAATCATGGTGATTGAGTGGAAAGAGAGAGATCATGATGAAGTAGACGGAGAAGCTATGGAAAATCAGGATTTCCTTGCTACTTTGAGGAACTGCGGCTCCTCAAATTCTTTATGACCTTAGGCTTAAGAGCACAGCGAAATTTATTGTAGTACTTGATAAGCATTTGGGATATGGGATGGGAGAGATTCATCCTTGGTGACCAAGAGCTCGAAATTGAAGTGGCTGACATTTACTTCATCACCGGCCTATCACACAGAGGAGCACAAGCATGTCTGACTGGGGCCTGTATCATGGGCGAAATTATGGATATGCTCATACGGAGGGCATGTTCAGAGGTGAATAAATCTTCCTGTGAGAATATAGCGATAAGAATTGTGAACATTTTTCCACTCAAAGTAATCTTATACATCATTACATGTGTCACCGGGGCACACACGCCGCATGAGGCTATCAAGTCTCAGTTACAAACTGTCATGGACTGTATTTCGCCCACCATTTTTAACTGGGCAGAAGTTGCAGTGGAAAACATGAAGAAACAACTCACAAAATGTAAGAATGATCAACTGAAGCAGTTTGGGTATGGATCGATCTTGACAACAATCTTCAGGGAATGGGTACCATTGTTCCAATTCCAGTGGGCATAAGTAGCCGCGTCGACACCATGGAAGCCACGTCTGATGAGATGGGCTAATTTGATGCCTCGTGGAGGAGGTGGGTAGTAGATTTCATACAAACCTACCTTCTTTGTATGGTTGAGGCATCAACTTATTGTCATGGAGGATTTACCATACTCCGGGAGTGATTTCCGGGGTGATCCATATCTATCACTTCCAAAGGGTGAGCATTTGGACAACAGAGGTAAAACATGTTTTTTGTTATCTTTTTCATGTTTATATATATGTGTGTGTGTGTGTGTGTCTGTGTCTGTGTGTATGTATGTATATATGTTCTGATATTGAAACTTATGTGCCGCATATGTGAGACCAGATAGACTAGCTGGGACGTCCCCTATCGCCGGAAGAGTGGCAAGGGAGTTCGAGGCTACTCCATACGAGGAGGGAGCGGATGTTGTAGAAGAGATTGCCTAAAATATTGATGCTTTGACTACCGGAATTCTGGAATATGATCGTGTTCAGGATATTCCCGACCATTACCAGAGGCATATTGTAGGGGTGTCTGATTATATTCACCGACTACTAACTCGAGTCATTCGAGCAGTGGCCTGCTACTACGACCACCATGCTGATTAGTCTATTTTTTATTTCTGCAGTTGTAGTCTGTTGGGATCTTAGAGTCTCGTTATGTACCAGAGCAAATATTTTTTGGGGTTATGATGTACTTGAAAACTATTACAAACTGAATCGACATATATATATGTGGGTGTGTGTGTTATTTTTCTATTTTATACATGGTGTAATGATGATCAAGGTTTTACTATTTTCGCAAATTTCTATATTATAACAATGATTCTGTTAAGTAAAACAAAACAAGTAGGAAAATAGTTTACAAAAGGCACACCAAAACCAAACCAAAACTGCAAATTGATGTACAAAAAGTGTAATGAGGTTTCATTTTGACTCAAGCTTGAAACATTGGAAACTCTGCTTGAGAAAAGAAAATTTGCATGCCCCCAATATGATAACTTAAGTCGAGGTATATGCCCCGAAGGTTCAATCCATTCACCTGAGTAGACGGCTAGTTATGGAGTGAAGGTTTAGTTATGAGATTTAAGTGAAATAATCGAATTGACGGGGAACGTGTTTCATTTTTTAACGAGGTTGACACAATAAAAGAATTATCTTCTGAAAATTGAATTCATTTTTTAACGAGGTCGACATCATAAAAGAACTATCCTCATGACACCTTGTTTTATTTTTTAAAGAGCTTGACACAAGAAAAGAACTTTTCTCTTAAGAGCTTCTTTCATTTTTTAAGGAGCTTGACACAAGAAAGTGAACTATGCTCTGAAGGCCTGATCAAGACATATAAGAAGTCATGGCTTCCAAGAGGTTCTCATCCGATGGGAGAACAACATTTTGGAAATCAGGATCTAACGCCCCCAACACACGACACACGAAAACACTATCACCAGATGTGGGCAATTAACAAGTGGCCACATAATTAACCTGGGGCGGGGAAGACACCACCAATAGGTAAGGACTAGGAAGGGAAAATGGCAGACTAGATGTCACATTAGGACCAATTAATGAAAGCTGATCAATGGTCATGATCTGACCTTCATGTGGAAAACAGATCACATGAAGGAGGTAAGAGACAAGATCTCCCATGACATAAGTATAGTCGCATCCTAAGAGTAAGTTAAATTCCAAGGGGCCTCGGAAAACCATCACGTCTATATTCCTAAAGCAATAGGAAACTTCGGAAGGATCCCTAACGGTTGAATGGTTCCTCGGTTAAAAGCCAACAAATTTTGAGTAACAGGCACAAGGAAGCGACCAAACTACATGGAGGGGGTGCCATAGAAATAAGGGGACTATCCCTTTGCATTATGGGGGCGGAAAGACCATCCTCCTGTACTTTGAGAACAAGAGCAGGAGAATCACTTTCTGGGACTATGGAAACGAGAGTAGGAAGATCACCCTCCTAGATCATGGGAATGGGAGGATCTCCCTCTAGTCCCGGGGAATCAGACGAAACAAAAAGAACCTGACTGGGATGAGATCCACTCTCTATGGAAAAAACATGATGAATTTTGGGTGGAATCAGGTTAACCCTTTCCTCAACCAATGGTCAGAAACGGACTCATGAGACTGACTTTCAAAGAGAGCGAGATTGACCAGAGATGAATCCTGATCAATTACTTGATCAACTAGTAGAGGACTCGAAGAAAATTTTCGGTAACCAATGGGAAGATAGGACTCAAAAGCCGAAAGGGTGTCCAACACTTTGGAGGCTTCATCCAAATAGGGACAAAGGTGAATGGTATGGTTCCCTTCACATAAGCTACAGGGAAATTCGATCTTACCTTGTTTCTTATGAGTCTTATTATCTCTAGTTGAAGGTTCATCATCAGCAGATGTCCAAGGGTTGATGATGAAGGATGAATTGGGCCAACAGACCATACTTCTAACACCTAGGGAATTCCAAGAAAATCACAAAGAAGGTGGTCACCTCACATAGCTTGCAAGGGAATTTGACTCTGCAGGACGGAGTGGGAGGTTTTTCAATATCTTTCGCATGGGTAGATATGGTTGTTGGTTTTCCCCCTTGCTTATTTTTCTTCTTCTTCTTCTTAGCCACCTGAGTACTAGGATCCAGACTTTCACCAGGTGAAGAGGAAGAACGAGGTGAAGAAATGGGCAAAGAAAGCGAGGGGTCAACCTTAAGATCAACATGAGGTTGACATGGTTCAGGCGGGGAATAAATTGGTTGAGAAGATGTTTGGATGTTTGAAACCACAGGGGTTGAAAATAACCAAACCGGCAGACCAATGGTTAATCCCGGGAGGGACAAAATCGCCATATACGGAGCACCAAAATTTCTAAAAGAAGAAAATGGACCAGGATTCCCATATGAGGGGATTCCTTGGTTGGTAAACTTAGGAGTTGTTGCCATTAATCTCAACCTAATATCAACTAAGGAGAAGAGCACGGGTAAAATTTTATCGTGGCCGATAAATTTTAGAAATTAAGCATAAAAAGAATTAAAAAATGGATAAACTAGGCAAGAGGGTTTACTAAGTATCCGTGAACTGCAATATACACCTTGGAAAATAAATCTATCGAGAACTCAATGTACGTTAGCCAATCTCCCCGAATTTTGTGTTCGATGTATCACGTTTACAAGGTGGCAGACTCGGTTACCTATGGTGGGTTTTCAACCTAGTGGTGTCTCCCAAAATATACGCGATGGTATGTGAGAGTCCAAATCTAGAGTAATTTTGTCTGATGCGTAACCATTCGGTGAGACCACCCCAAATATACTTATCGTACATCAATATATTTCCATACCTGGGATGGGATATCACCCCTGGATTGCAATGCATACCGCTAGCGATAGCTCCTACATTTAAAGATGCTGGAACACATCTCTAGCCTAGACCTATAAATGTTTTGTGTTAGGTTCCAAATGCTCATTAATTGAGGTTCGTTTTAAAGTTGATCTTGATTACAATTTCAATTTCAAGGCTTAAAACGATTGTTACCTGAACACCTATAATGCAACTAATATGAAAAAATAGTCTTTCAATTCGATAAATGCTATCTTGTTTAGGGGAGAGTTTAAAACAGTGATGCAACAATCAATAATTTAGAAAACAAAAATTTTCTAAACTAAATCACTCACACTATCCCAATCCAAAGAAAAATATTCAAATATGTCAATCATGCAACATAATCTATGCAAAAATTTCTTTTGGGAAAACTATGCAATTATAATCTATGCATGATTTCTTTTTTTCTTTCGATGAAGAACTACATCAATGGGAGAAGGAAATTCATGCAATCAATACAGAAGAAAAGAAAACGTATTGAATGATATTTCACTATTCATCTAAGTGCCTAATCTGAAAAAAATGAAAATATTTTTCACTTTCTCTACCTTCAATAAAATGCACTAGAAGTGAATCGAAACGAAACTTCTCATTTTTTTTAAAGAAAAAACGAAAGAATTTTTTTTTTTTTTTATAAGTACAGTGCCAAAATGTAGAATGCAATCCAAAATTAATCACTCGTTTAGAGTACTAAATAAATATCTCAAAATTCTACTAGAGACAAATATCCGAAAATCAAAGAGAGACCCAAATTGATTTCTTCAAAACAAGGCACTCTTCATTTTAACACTAAACAACACTTAAAGAAACTTCATTCAAAAGCAAGCAACTATGATCCATGCTTGTTGTTGAAAAGAGACTCAAATGAACACAAGGTTAACACTTGAAATTTCTAATCGTGAGAATCAACCGAAAAAACAAACTCAATCAAACAAAAATCCTAAAAGATACGACAAGATTTGACTCAAGAACAAGTCTGGAAATAAAAAATCATGCAACCATTAAGATGACCCAAAAACACCTAGAAACCCTAGGATGATAAGGATGCACTCACTTTGAAATATATAAGACAAAATATGGAAAACTCAAGTCAAAAGTGTCGTTGAACAGAGAAGAATAGGAGTTATCCAAGCATAAAGAAGGCTTAGAAGGATAAGACACACTGGCATACAAACTGCAAGAAACCCTAAAAAAAAATACAAAATCAGCGTGGTCTTAAGGCTGCAACCCACGCTGGAAGAGGAAAATCGTGACAGTGTAAATGCATTCAACACTGATCGGCGCAATTGTCAGAGAAATACCAGCATCGATCAAGGAAAATAATTAAAAATGAAAGGATTTCCTGAACTGAAACCAGGCCGATCACTTCAATAGAGAGATGAATGTCCGTAAGCAGTTACAGTAGCTACACGTAAAAGGAGATGGACACTCGAAAAAATATTGATGACAAAATGAAAAACCAAAGAGTGAAAACAGGAGACTAAAAGGCAAGCCTCCCCAGTATGGTCACCAATTTTTTATGCAGGAAAATCCTCTATGCGGACAGAGACAATCCCTCTAGCCCTAGGATGGTTTTAGTAACAACAGGGAACAATCTAATGCCTACTTTCCTAGATTGTGAATGGACACATATCATATATTGATGACCTACCTCGATCTAATGTTGCTCCTCGCTCGAGTCATTTTATCCTTTTCTCTTATTAGTCAGATCCTCAATGTCACCAATGCTTAGTTACCTACATAAGAGATCAAACAACACAAAACATGAAAGCGCAATATGTATTTCACATAAACAATCTATCTAGTTGATCAAGGAGTACTAGAAATCAAATCATACATCATAGACAAGAGTGGAAAGTAAGAATCAGTTGTGTCATATTAATATAGAGATGGAGAGTTACAACTTGTGCCTTGATGTTGCAGCTCTCCTTCAACGAATCTGGATCCAAGCATGTCTCCAAAGTTCTCGTTTCAACTTGATATGAAAAGGCAAAATGTCTCAACTCTCCTTCAATGCCTATAACAACAATTCTCTCTCTGTTGTTCTTCTATCTTTGTTCTAACTAGCAAATGCATGGGAGGTTGTCCATTTTATAATGAAGGGAGAGGGAACTTGGATCCAATTAAGGTGGGGAAATGGTTTATCTCCTTGGGTGGTTCCTCTTTTGTAGCAACAAGAAGTCCAAAGGGAGAAGCTCGGCCCTATCCCCATGAAAAATCAACCAGCTCTCCGCCCATGAAGCCTCCAGATCTCGAAGATTCATTTCCATTTTTAAAAACCTTCCAAAAGTGGATCGGCATGGGTATGCTCTTCATTCTAGCACCGATCGATGTTGCTCCAGTCTAAAGATAAGGCATCGGCATGGGTGAGACAAGCAAAGGGCGCGCTACTCCAAATTAGCATGTTTTTAAGGAGCTACTCCAGGAATGGCTAACAAAGAGTTTGTTTAATATACTGTAAGGGATATAATGGCACATTTTCATGATGGAAAATAGACACAGGGGTCATTGTTAAATTTCTTCCAGGATTCGGGAACATGGAGTACAGGGGTAGTGACAAATTGTTGTGTAACAACCCTTTTTCACAAACACTTCCAGTTGTGTCAAATACACTTCCTCCTTTAAATCACCTTTCTAAAAAGCATTTTTTACATCTAATTGGTGCAAATTCCAATGGTAATTTGTATCTAATGCAATTAACAATCTAGTGTTATTTAATTTAGCTACAGGTGCAAATGTTTCTGCATAATCAATGCCCTCCTTTTGTGAGCACCCTTTTTCCACCAATATAGCTTTATATTTATCTATACTTCCATATTCTTTAAATTTGGGTTTGTACAACCATTTACATCCTATGGATCTTTTCTTGTAGGAAATTCAGTCAATTCCCATGTTTTGTTTTTAATTATAGATTCGTATTCTTCCTCCATTGCTTTTCTCCACTCATCGTGTTCATTAGCTTCATTAAAACTCATGGGTTCTATGTCATTCAAAACACTACTCATCAGGGCATAGCCCTTATACCTTTCAGGTAGTCGAATCTGTTGAGTATATCTCCTTCTCACTTCACTGTTTTCACCTTTGCTCTCTGAAAGTACTTCTTCACTTTTGATTGGGATCTGGCTGCTGGTGATTTCCATATCGTTGGATTATTCCTCAATATTTTGATGTTCACTGTCTTTTTCTTTTGATTCTAGTTTATTGTCTTCAACTTCATGAATAATGTACCATATTTCATAGTTTTTATCCTTGTTTCCTTCATATTCCTACTCATGGAAGAATACATCTCTACTTGCAAACACTGTTTAAATAGAGGGATCAAACATTTTATAAGCTTTAAATTCTTAACAATATCCTACAAAAATACATTTGATACCTTTAGCAATAAGTTTCTTTCTATTCTCCTCGCCTCCACTAATCCACACCAAGATCCATTGTGCTCCAGACAGTGACTTGATCCTCAAAGGGACAATGCAGCCTCCTAATGAGATCACCCTACTCCATGCATAAATATGGTAGATCTTTACTCTGCCAACAAATATTCACACTTGCATTCACTAACAGAGGATTCTCCACACTCACCAGTCTCTCTTAGCCAAAAAAGGATCACCGTGTTAATCTCAGCCACGGGGGATCATCTCAACCCTAATGCTCTGATACCAACTATAACAATAGGAAGACAAATCAAATTGAGAATGAAACCCTCAGCTCTCAAGTGAGGAGCACCTGAGGTTGCCATAGCGTTGCATTCATTCATTGAAAATCAATCAAAATATACATATATGTAGGATTCCATTTAGTTAGGGAGATCAGACAAATTCCCAGAAAATAGGATCTAACTCCTAAATACACACACAATCAAAAATATCTAACGAATCCATTATCCATTATTTCCATGTAACATGTCCTAAGAAAATTGAATGGTAGCATATAGATAGATTTACTAAGAGCATGCTAACTTGAGTAAGAGATATTGTAGAATAAATACTATATTGCCATAATTTTAATGAAAATCATTTTTTTCATTTTTTTGGGGGTGGGAGTGGGCGGCAGTGGGGGTTTCCCATAGCATTTTGAATAATATTTAATGTAATTAATCTATTAATGGAAGCAAGCATCTCACTCGAAGGGGTCATCATCTTACATGCTTTCTCATCATGTAACCACATAGTGGAAGGTATGTTCTATTATGGGAAGCAATGAGGGAGGTTTAATAAACCATCCCCTTGCTTCATCATTGATGTGGGTGGGAAATTACATTCTTGTGCCAAAATATATAATATGATGGCATGGACTAGATCCTCTTCACTATTTATGGGTGGAGTTTGGTTGTTGGGAAAACTTGAACATGACCCTCTTCTAGCATATTGGATAACTACTCTATGCTATGTTCATGGTGTGGTTCGTTGAGGCTTTGGTGTGACTATTTGGGGTATCATTAGGTGGAAGGGGGTCCACGTTGGTTTTATTTAATTGTTGCAAGAATGTAGAGAGATTGTTGGAGGAATTGAGGGAATTAGTTGGGAAGTGGGGGCATCCCAATTGTTGAAGACATGGAATCATGGTGGTGAAGGAGGAAAAAGGTGTTCTAGTTAGTTTGAAATAGAAATTTGAACTGAGTTGTGAGCACAAGCACAAGGAAAGATGCTTTAAGTGTGAAATTTCAAATTTATAGAGGCAGTTGAGAAACTAAGAAATTGTATCTTTGGAAAATATATTAGACATTACTAGCATGACAATGCAAATTTGAGCTCGGGAAGATGTGATAATTAAAGAGATGGCTTTAATTATGGAATTTGTGAATTAATAGGGCCATGAAATACAATAGTTAAGGGAAAAAACATTAATCTCAAGTTGGTTGCAAATTTTTTTTTGAGTGATTAGAACATAGCTAAAGCTTAGGTTCATCTATGTGTTGCGTCAATTACATGTGAGGGAGGAAATTTTGCATCATCATCTTCCTGATGTGGGTGTGGACAATATTGTTAACATCATCATGAATACCAAGCTAAAGATTGACTAATTTTCTTCTTTTTTAATGTAATGAAAAGTCTATTATTATATGATGTATATGTTAGGGGCTACACACTTTCTTTTATTAGTATAGTTAAAAAATCTATCTCGAATTTTGATTAAAAAAAAATATCAATCTTGGAAATATCTAAAACTTTCTATTAGATCACTAACCAATAAAACTGCAACATTTAGTTACTTAAAAAACAATCAATAAAGCTAAAAATAATTATAATTTTATTATATATAAATTTAAAATGTTATAGTTAAAAAATAATTTAATTAATTATTACTAATTACAACCAACAATAAATGGGATCAAATATAGGAGCAAAAGATGATACATTTGTGTAGCATCAGCTGCATCAAAGATTATATGATTAGCATTCAACTAAATCGTTATTCCATACTTCTAGCCAACGAGTTATGTGCCTGCGTGGATCTCCTTGCCCCAAGAAGAGTTCTATTGGTGGGTTAGCTGGTATACGGAATCGACAGGTCAACATCCTTCAGCATTCCCCCCAATCCCGAAAATTTTCTTTATGGGTTTCCCACCAACGTGCAGTGTTTGCATGCATGGCCAATTCTAGGGCCCAAAATCGTCATTTGTCAAGAACGCTTGCCTCAATTGCTACAAGGAATTTTTAAACATGACCAGAGCCATCAAAGTGGGGTAGTTCTCTTACCTCTGAAGAAATACATCAGAAGCTCTTCGTGATTTTAAGATATCTTAGCGCAAACACGTCATGCAGTTGGTTTTTATAGTTTTCGATCTCTTCGTCTGAGTCAGATAAGCACTCACTCTCTTTCCCAACATAGCATGCCATAAGTCATGGGGTTGATCCAGTTGTCATCCTAGGTGGTCATTTTGTATATGTGATCGAAATCTTCTTCTTCCCGTATTGATTTAGTATATCGTTCTCCTTCCGCTGGGTCCAGCGGGACTATTACCCTTGTGCCTTCGTTATCAAAGATCATGCTTCTCCTCTTTAGATTAATGATACCTCCCATGTCAATAGCCCAATCCAGACCCCAGAGCACAGGATAAGGGTCTGCGTCGTCTACTATCTGGATTACCTCAAAATCTATGTGGACCTTAACACCTGCAATATATACCACTACCTTCGTTAGTCTTCTCAGTAGGATAATATTCTACTGATTATCCATCCGTAGTTGAATAGTCGACCATTCTAGTTCAGGTTCTCCCATTCGTTGCCAGGTCTACTTGGGTAGGACGTTAGAATCTGAACCTAAGTCAAGGATGACTTGGTCCATTTCGTATTCCCCAATTTGCGCAGTCATGTGCATTTCTCGTCCCATCCTTTTCTTGTTTTTGTATATTTTGTTCAAATTTTTAACCTCGGGTTGTGGAGCGATTCTTTCTGTGCAGTTGTCTATTATGGCTTGGAGATTTTCTACGACCTTCTGGTTGCGCAATAGCTTCATACATGCCTGAAGGAATGGTTTAACTACTTTGTCTACTTGTAGATCTATCATATCCTTCGGGGTAGGTGTTTCTTTTTTGGCCATATCCCTTCGTTCTTCGATGAAGGTCTCTTTTTATTTTTTTAGGCCTAAGCCTTCCGCTTTTTCCCCAGCCTTCCAGATTAATGATTCATTTTCCACATTTTTCTCAGCTCCTCCGGTGGAAATGTCACTGCATGTGATCACATTGATACATGACCCATCATCCCATGGTTCTATATTAAATCTTTCCACATTATGTGTAAGTGTTTGTTGCGTTTCTTGCATTTTCACTATTAGCAACAGGCAGTCTTCAATGACATGATCAAATTGCAGGAAATATTTGCAAGACTGGCATGTTGGGTTCGGGAAATCTCGTGCGAAATGTCCCACATCTCCACAGTTGTAATAGATCAGCTGTCCACGCCCTCGACCAACACTCCCCCCTCTCCCTCCTCCCCTTCCTTGTGCGGGGGATCCCCCCCATCCCGAAGGAGATAGTGGTGATTAGGGGTCGACCTGCACTTTGTATAAATTTCCTGTATCTACCATAAGGTCAAGGGTTCGGCAGTTTTTCTCGTCATCACCTATAGATGAGAAAAATATGCACCATTATTGTTTCAATTCCGGTACATAAGCACCCAATCGTGGGCAGTGATATGTATCATGTCTTCCTATCACCCGACAGTCAGCACACCATAGCATAGGAATGCTAGGGACAACCATTTCCTTGGGTTGCAGAGGGCTTGGACCCCCAACCCGCATGTAGTCTGATAACAGTGGACACTGATCCTTAGTGTGACCTGGTCCCTTACAACGTATGCACCATACGTCTGGACTGGGTTCCTTACTGTGGTCTTTTCGCAAGCTCTGAATTTCTAAGTGCATTGCCTCAAGTTGGTTTTGGATTTGGAGAGCTGCAAACTGTGTATCATCCCTTGGCGCAACTTCTAACTTCATGGCTATTTCCAGTGCTTCCTCTTGGGAGCCAATATTTTGTTGTCCCATGGGCCCACGCAAGTGTGGTGGTAGCATAGAAATGAACCACTCTTTATGCTGCTTATCTTCGTAGACAAAGCCCCCATCATTGATAACCTTCTTTAACCATTGGTCAACCTCTCAAACGGACTTTGTAGGTCCTTAGTTAAAGCACTTTAGTTTGACTACACATTGAGTGTATGACTTAGGCTTCCGAAATTGTTGCTTTATGGAATTCTTAATATCTTGTATGTATGCATTTGCGTGTTTACTAATGTATCCCATGAACCAATCCAGTGCCCTTCCTTCGAAAGCTATGGATAGTTGTGCTTTTTTGATAACATCATTATTCATGTTTTGTGCAGTCCATACAGATTCGGCTACAAACCATAATCGATCCATTTCCTCGTCCCCTACGCCCTTGAAAGTATGCAACTTCATGTGCATAGCCATGCTGTCCTCTGATGATGGTGGGGGAGGCGTAGGAGAGTTTTTACCCTTGTGGGGGTTCGATGTAGGTGTGGCCAGGGGGCTGGTTCCCTCTTGCGCAACCCTTTCTTGGCTATGATCAGATGACTCCTTCAAGGGACTATATACTGATCTGTCTCCTTCTTGATTAACCCGGTAGTATTTACCACTTCATGTTGTGATCCCACTCTGATCGGAGGTCTATCCCTCGGTGTGGCCACACAAGACACCTTTTTCGCTCAATAACATCTTAATCAACAACAACAAGGTTCTTAGTAACTTACCTATAAATCATTTGAAGAACCTATGTTCTGCTTCTGAATATGACACAAACTGATCAAGAGAAAATTATATTATGAATCTGCCCAATATACTGTCAACCCAATGATCCATAATCCTAGTAATCGTATTATCAGTCTTTTCCAATTGTCGGACCATCTCGGGGGTCCACTATGTGACCTGATCCTCCTTCCAGCAAGTCTGAAATTCTGCCAGTCGAGCTAGCCACTCTTGAAACTAATGTGCGAAGGATACAAAGAATATTTTGTGCACTTCCATAAAAATATACCTATTTTTCCACTCTTGTATGGAAAAATTTTCACTCTTATTTTCTATTAGGGAAAATTCTTGAATCTATTTTTCGAACCAATCTTCTAACTCAGGTTTTAATGGCTACCAATGACCCTGTGGCATTACCCAATCCCTCTCTCAAAATTTTCCCGGTCCCGTCAACATAACCATTTGTTGGATTGAGGGGTCCTAACCCAGCTTCGGCTTTAAGGTTTGCCAACAAACCCTTATACTACTGGGCCTTTCGGCAATGGCTTGCTTGCACAGGCCAAGGTCTCACCCGAAGTAGTATGGGAGGTGTTGGAACTAGGTTTCTGCACTCTGGGAGAGAGAAAGTTAATTGAAGGGGGTCCTTCCAGATCGATCAGACCAGTGCACTATACCAAAACCCTTTAACTATGTACTAGCAGAATATATCTACCAGAGATTATAAATTATGCAATAGTAGAACAACCAAAGCAAGACATTCAAATCTAACCAAATATATGCATTTATCGCCTTAAACACTATCGCATCCATGTGCACCTCAACAATCATTATTATGCAGTGAAAATGTATAAATAACATAGTGCGCATCCAATAATCATAACACAGAATGCTTCAGTACTCAAAAAAGGTCTTCTTATTCATTAACATTCAAATCCAGCTTACAAACTCTATCTACTAGCCTGCGCACACAGCCAGCGGGGTCCACATACAACAAGACTCAGGGTCTTTGCACACACAGCCAGCAGGAGCCCTTACCCAGACAATCGACGGAAATATGCACCCGTTCATATCTAGCTTAATTACTTCTTACTTTCTCTGCCTTCTCTAGACTGAACATATCAATCTATTTATATCATACTAGCCTGCGCTATCCTATGGTCTGCAAACTGTGGTTCGCGGACCCTTGGTCTACCCTTTTGACCCATTACAATTCATTGGGGGTTTTGACCCACCCCAAACCTCTTGTTCTAGACTAAATATTACAAAACTGGACAAATTTGAGGCTAGGAAACCATGTTCCAACAATCATTTAAGTCATGGCTCTTCACTTTATTAATATTTTATGAAATATTTTAAGAATGATGGTAAAAAATATATTTATTGATAAATATATAAATTATATATTTTTTTGAATTTAGGATAATGAATTTATATTTTTAATTTAATTTCTTAAATATGTGCAAATGATGTGTTTAATTTCCCATCTATAGGATATTGTCATGAGGACTATGAGAGACTCTATGTTCTATAGGAAACCTCTTCTCATAAGATTTGAATTAGTGCTTTAATAGAGACTAAACCCCACACAAAACAGGTGTCCTACACCCTATAAGTCAACACAAAATAAACATATTTGTAAACTAAAATAGCACATTTATTTGTTTTCACAGAATTATGATCAAATAAGCATTTATAATAATTTTTATCATTTTTAAAGCAATTATATATATATAAGACTCATTTATAAGGAAAATCGTTTATTTGAGATTTAAGAATAACATCCAAAAATTAGGTTGAGGTGTTGGCTCTCTTTATGGGGATGAGACTTATTCACGCTAGAATACATAGGAAAATAATTATCTTTGGAGATTAAAAATTAATAATCAAAATATTAAAAATAAATCTAGATAAAGTCATAGTGGTTTCTTAAGAACTATCTATAAAATTATTAAAGAAGATGTGAAATTTGATGAGGTAAAATATTATCATGTACTAAGAACGTTGAACGGTAGCATAGAATTATTATGAATTGGTGGATCACTATCATACTAAAACAATAGGAAGACAAATCGAATTGAGAATGAAACTTGCAACTCTCAGGTGAGGAACACCTGAGGCTACCACAATGTTGCATTTATTCATTTAATAATCAGTCAAAATATATGGATATTATAGGAGTCCATTTAGTTAGGGAGATAAAACAAATTCCTAGAAAATAGGGTCTAACTCCTAAATACACACAATCAAAACTATCTAACAAATCTATTCTCCATTATTTTCAAGTTTCCCCTTAATGGAGAAAGGATTTATTTGCACACATATGATCTCCCTAAACAACTCAAATTGTATCTTCCCAAGGGGCTTTGTGAAAATATCAAAAGCATTTTCACAAGTATTACAATATTCACTAAAAAATTCCTTAAACTGTATGTTTTCTCTAATAAAGTGAAATTGAGCATCAACATGATTTTTCCTAGCATGAAAAATTGGATTATTTTCCAACTTGATTGAGCTCTGGTTGTCACATTTGATCATTGTACCCTTCTTTTGTTCTTATCCAACATCTTGAGGAACTCGCCTCAACCAAAGAGCTTCACAACTTTTTGCATACAAAACTTTATACTCTACCTCTGTAGATGACAAAGATACAGTAGGTTGCTTCTTGCTGCTCCATGAAACAATCTCAGATCCAATATTGAATGCATAACTTGTAGTAGATATTCTATCATATATATTACCATCCCTATATGAATCTCAGTAACATGTCAGCTCCACATCAAATGAATCAGTATAGTTAAGACCAAAATCAATTGTTCCTTTAAGATACCTGAGTAATCCTTTTGTTGATCTCCAATGGTATTCTATAGCTCTTAACATAAACTGAATTAACAAACTAACAGAGTATGTTAAATCAGGTCTAGTTATAGTAAGATAATTCAAGCTTCCCACCAGTTGTCTATACAATGTGGCATCTGCCTCTTTTGAGCCATCATCACAATGAAGTGTCACATTATGTTTCATTGGAATAAAAGCAATGCACTGATCCATATTAAACCTTTTAAGTACTTCTCTGACATACTTTCCCTAAGTAACAAAAAGTTTTCCGACATATCTCTGCACTTCAAGACCTAGACAGTAATGTAACTCACCAAGATCTTTTATCTCAAATACTTGTGACATATACACCTTAATTTCATCAATCAGTTTGACTAAATTTCCTATAATAATTAGGTCATCAACATACAAAGAAATCAGTACCACATGCCCCTTTGCATCAAAATTGGTATACATATTTGGATCGCTTCGACTCCTCATAAAGCCCTACTAGAAAAACAAGGAATCTATCTTTTCATACCATAACCTAGGTGCCTACTTTAGCCCATAAAAAAGATTTTCTTAATCTCCAATTTAAATTTTCTTGCCCCTTTTTCACAAACCCTTAGGTTATCTCAAATACACTTCCTCCTTTAAATCACCATTCAGAAAAGCAGATTTTACATCTAATTGGTGAAAATTCCAATGATACTTTGTAGTTAATGCAATTAAAAATCTAATAGCATTTAATTTAGCTATAGGTGCAAATGTTCCTGCATAATCAATGCCCTCCTTTTGATTCTAGTTTATTGTCTTCAACTTCAAGAAGAATGTGCCATATTTCGTAGTTGTTATACGTGTTGCCTTCATCTTCTTACTCATGGAAGATTATATCTATACTTTCATCTACTTTAAATTTGGGTTTGTACAACCATTTACATCCTATGAGCTATTTTCCTTTAGGTAATTCATTTGATTCCCAAGTTTTGTATTTAATTGTAGATTCATATTATTCCTCAATTTATTTTCTCCACTCTTCATGTTCATTAGCTCATGGGTTCTATGACATTCAAAACACTAATCATCAGGGCATAGTCCTTATACCTTTGAGGTAGTGTAATCTGTCAAGTAGATATCCTTCTCACTTCGATGTTTTCACCTTTGTTCTCTGAAAGTACTTCTCCCCTTCTGATTGGGCTCTGATTGTTATGATGTCAATATCATTGGATTCTTCCTCAATATTTTGTTGCTTACTGTCTTTTTATTTTTATTCTAGTTTATTTTCTTCAAATTCAAGAAGAATGTGCCATATTTCATAGTTTTTATACATGTTGCCTTCATCTTCTTGATCATGGAAGATTGTATCTCTACTGACAAACATTTTCTGAGTAGAAGGATAAAAAAATTTATAAGATTTAATTTTTGACCAGTATCCTACAAAAATACATTTGATACCTTCAGCATCAAGTTTCTTTCTGTTCTCCCCACCTCCATTGATACACACCAAGATCAACTATGCTTGAGACAATGACTCAATCCTCAAAGGGAAAATGCAGCCTCCTAATGATATCACATTGCTCCACACATAAATATGGCAGATCTTGACTATGCCAACAAATATTCACACATGAACTCACTAACAGAGGAGGCTCCACACTCATCAGTCTCTCTCAGCCAAAAAATTCTCACCATGTTAATCTCAGCCACGAGGGATCAACTCAACCCAGACACTCTGATACCGGCTAAAACTATAGGAATACAAATTGAATTGAGAATAAAACTCGCAACTCTCAGGTGAGGAGCACATGAGGCTGCCACATCGTTGCATTCATTCATTGAATAATCAATCAAAAGTTATAGATATTATAGGTGTCCATTTAGTTAGGTAGATCAAACAAATTCCAAGAAAATAGGATCTAACTCCTAAATACACACAAAATAAAAAATACCTAACGAATCCATTCTCCATTATTTTCAAGTATCATGTCCTAAGAAAAATGAATGGTAGTGTTAGGTTGCTATATCACTAGTGTAGTCCCTTATTATTGTTAGTGTAGCCCCCTTATTGTTATTTTTGTACCCCTGTAACCCCAATATAGTTATTATTTTGCCCTTACATTATTATTGTTAGGTGGGCTAGGATTATATTGTGACCCCATGGACTCCTATATATAGAAGGAGGTTTTTTCATTTGTATTATCCAAGAATTGTTCATTTATGTAATATAAAGGAGGTTACCCCCTCAAAGTGGCTTATTTTTAACGCGTTGATCTCTCTTTTCTTCTATTTTTGGATATGGTTTCATAACATTTGGTATCAGAGCTTTGAATTCTAGGGTTTCGCTCCTCCAAATAGGTCATCATGGCATTTTCGCTATAAATTTTTTCTACAAAGTTTCAGAAGCTGAAATTTTTATCACGCGAAGAAGAAATCCTGAGGAACTTCGTGTAAAAATTTTAGATCTTGGTTCGCAATATTTTCAGATATATGATCTGTGGAAGTTAGGGTTTTTGCAGGATCCTGAATTTCATCTAAAAGAGGTGACATTGGGAAAATCGTCATAACTCTCACTCTGAGCATCAGATTGGAATTCTGTAAAAAGTGGCTGAAATCACATGGAATGTGTTTTCTTGTCTATCAATTTCAAAGCCGAAGGAGGAACCAAAGACACGTGGCACGTCGTACAAGTGCGCTCTAATGAAATAGTCCATAATTAGGTCATTGTGGGAGATTGGGCATAACTTTGTCTTGAAGCATCCAAATCAGGTCATACATGTGGCATTCGAAAGAAGATTCAGAGGGATACTATATGACCAAATTTCATATTTTTAAGATCCAAAACCACAGAGATAATTTAGTTTCAATATCGAGCTCCTCAAAAGCAAGAAAAAGGTATGTATTTTTTTTTCAAATTGCGTAAGTCTTGTTTGAAAAAGCAATTTGAAGTGATTCCAAGGGCACATTGAAGCATAGATATTAGTATTGGGTTATAAAATTCCCCCTAAAAAGAATTCAACACCTATTAAGCACTCATAATACTCTACTATGACTCATGAAGATGAAGAAGTGGAACTTGATATATCAAAAATACAAGAGCAAGTGCACCAAATTTCACTCTCGCAAAGAGAAACAAAAAATGAAATGGAAGTTTTGAAGAAAGGTGTGGAAGCTAAGATGGATGGTTTGAATAAGGGAATGGAAGATAATATGGATGGTTTGAAGAAAGGCGTGGAAGCTAAGATGGATGGTTTGAAGAATGCCATGGAAGACATGGAAGCTAAGATCGAAGAAAAATTGAAAGACAACATGGAATACATGAAGGATGATCTAAAAGAATACATGGAAGGTTTGAAGGAAGGTTTGACAAAGTTGATACAATAAATTATTCCAAATGGCGAAAAAGATAGTAGAGGAAACTCATGATGAGAAAAAGATAAATTTTAATCGTGATTTCATAAACTCGAATGTTGGATGGAAGACCCACCATATTCCAAAGATCGATATGAGGAATTTTGATGGAAAGGATCCCGTAACATGGATACTACAAATGGAGAAATATTTTGATCTCAATAATGTGAAAAACACACAAAAGGTACGAATTGCAACATTATATTTAGAACAAAATACATTTGTATGGTATTGATGGCTTTGCTCCTGTAAAACTATTGTCACTTGGTTAATTTTTATGGAGGAAATGATAGCACATTATGAGGATATAAAGAGCAACACCTTCTTTAGCTAATTGATAAATCTTAAACAAAAGGGTTCAGTGGTGGAGCACATTGAGGACTTCCTAAATTTGAATATTAAGGGTAACTAATATTCCAGAGGAACAGAAGATTGATGTCTTCATAGGGACTTTAAAGGATAACATCCAACATGAGGTTCGCGTTTGGGAACCTAATTCATTGGAGAAGGCATTCAGGTTGGCAAGAAAAATTGAATGTAAAATTATGGTGACATGGAAGCCTACCACTCATGTCTATAAATATGGAAGTGTTGCTACTCCTAGACTACCACAACCTACAAGGTTGACACCACAACAATTGGAAGAAAAAAGAGAAAAATGGCTTTGCTACAGTTGTGATAGAAAATACAATAAAGGTCATAAGTGTGCTAAGAAGAAATTATTTTACATAGATTGTGAAGATGAGGAAGAAAATGAACAAGAAACTTCAAAATAAGAGGATATCCACCAGGAACCAACCCTAGAGAAAGAAGAAATGAGCCCGACCATATCATGTAATGCATTGGAAGGAATTACCACTCCTCAAACTCTCAAGATATAAGGACATATCAAGAAGAAAAAGGTATTAGTATTGATTGATTCAGGTAGTACCCATAATTTTATTCATTGTGAGGTAGCCAAGGAATTGAATTGCTTCCTATACCCAGCACCAAAATGTCAAGTGATGGTTGCAAATGGAGTAACTATAAATTTATCTGGAAAATGCCATAATATCAAGCTAACCATGGGGAAACATGTATTGAATAGTCCAATGATTTCCATTCCAATGGGAGGTGTTGATGTTGTACTAGGAGTACAATGGTTACAATCTTTGGGGACAATAGCTTTTAATTTTCAAGAACTTTTCTTGAATTTTTTTTCGGAAGGAAACAAAGTCGAATTATGGGGTATTGCAGGGAAGACAGGAAAGATAATAAGATCTAATGTCACGAGAAATCTTTTGAAGAAATAAAAATGAGGCGTAATTGCACAATTATGCTCACTAGAAGTTCCAACTTCAAAATCATCTATTTCTTCAGATCTCCAAAAAGTTTTGGACAATCATTCCAAGGTCTTTGAAACTCCCAAAGGAATCCCACCTATTCGTGATCATGATCATGCTATACATTTGATTCCAAAAAGTGTTCCTCCAAACATCAGGCCTTACAGATATCCTTATGTCCAAAAGAGCAAAATTGAATGTATGATTGCAAAAATGTCAGAGGTTGGTATAATTCAACCTAGTCAAAGTTTTTCTCTTCTCCAGTAGTATTGGTGTACAAGAAGGATGGATCATGGTGCATGTGTTCGGATTATATGGAGCTCAATAAGCTCACAATTAAAGATAAATTTCCCATTCCTATGATTGATGAATTATTGGATGAATTACATGGAGCAATTTATTTTACCAAGTTGGATCTTTGTTTCGGATATCATCAAATTAGAATGAAGACTGAAGATATTCCGAAAACAACATTTCAAACTCATGAGGGTCATTATTAATTTTTGGTCATGCCTTTTGGCCTTACCAATGCACTTTATACATTTCAAGGGTTGATGAATTCCATTTTCAAACCCTTCCTTAGAAAATTTTTGTTAGTACTTTTTGATGATATACTAATATACAATAGGTCTTGGAAGGATCATGTTCAACATGTTGACAGGGTGCTCAAACTACTGGAGGAGAAAAAATTATATGAAAAAACCTCCAAATGTTTCTTTGGAGTACAAGAGGTGGAATATCTAGGTCATATTATATCTCACAAGGGTGTTAAGGTAGACCCTAACAAAATTAAAGCCATTAAGGAATGGAAAGTCCCTACAACCATAAATCAGTTGCAATGATTTCTCGGGTTAGCAAGTTATTATTGCAAGTTTGTTAAGAATTATGGGAGAATAACAACACCTCTAACAACATTATTGAAGAAATATGCATTTTCATGGACTCCTGAAGCAACTAAGGCCTTTGAACATCTTAAAGTGGAAATGTGCCTAGCACTGGTCTTAGCTATGTCGGACTTCACAAACACCTTTATTGTTGAATGTGATGCCTCAAGAATTGGAATTGGTGTTGTTTTAATGCAAGAAGGAAGACCCATTGCTTTTTAAAGTCGTCCAATCAAAGCAAGTATTTACATAAAGTTATATTTATGAGAAGGAAATGTTGGCAATACTACATGCACTAAATAAATGGCGACCTTACCTAATGGGAAGACAATTCAAGGTAAAAATTTATCATGATGGTCTTAAAGACTTTTTGTAACAAAGACTATCTTCATAAGAGCAACAAAAATGGGTCACAAAGATGTTGGGTTATAAATTTGAAATCATCTACAAAAAATGGAAGCTAAATGTTGTTGCAGATGCACTCTCAAGAAATGATGAAGAGGTGGAAGAATTGCTCTGTGCCACTTCTATTATCCAACCAGATTGGATAACCGAAAAAAGGGATGAATGGAAGAAGGATGAAGAAGTGTGGACACTCATTCAAAAGTTGCAACAAGATCTTAGTACATCTAATACATTTAGTTAGAAAAATTATTCCTTATGGTACAAATATCGCTTATATCTTTGTAAGAATTTCAAACTAAAACAAAAGATTCTTTTGGAATTGCACACTTCTCCTTTAGGAGGACACGCAAGATTTTTAAAAACTTACCACAGGGTGAAGAAAGATTTTTTTTGGGATGGCCTTAAATATGATATTCAAAATTTTGCGGTAGAATGTTTGGTTTTCTAGCAAAATAAAGTTGAGACAATTAAGACCCCAGGTCTTTTGTAGCCTTTATCCATTCCAAGTCAACATTGGGAGGATGTTTCGATGGATTTTATCATAGTTTTACCTAAGTCCGAAGGAAAGAGTGTCATCATGGTGGTAGTTGATAGACTTACCAAGTATGCACACTTTTGTGCATTATCTCATCCATTTAAAGCAAGTATAGTTGCTACTACATTTACGGAAAAAATTCAAAAGCTACATGGAAACCCAAATATTATTGTAATTGACAGAGATCCCATTTTTACTGGAAATATTTGGATGGAATTATTTTCTTGTTTGGGTACTCAATTAGCTCATAGCTCATCTTATCATCCTCATTTCGATGGTTAAACCGAGATAGTGAACACATGTTTGGAAGGATATCTTCATTGTTTTTTTATCTAATAAACAAACACAATGGGTCAAGTGGTTACCTCTAGCTTAATGGTGGTATAACACTTCCTTCCATATTGCAGCAAAAATGACCCCATTTATGGCACTTTATGGATATCATCCACCGTATATCACATCATATTTAAGAGAAAATTCTAAGGTTCAAGCAGTGGAAGATCACATCGAGCATCAACAACAAGTTCTCCAAATCTTAAAGGATAACCTAATTTTGGTGCAAAATCGAATGAAACAACAGGCAAATCAAGATCGCAGCGAGAGAAGTTTTGATGTAGGAGACTGGGTATTTTTATGGTTACAACCATACAAACAAATGTCCCTCGAGTAAGCTAAGAAGGATAATATTATTTCCAAAGTATTATGGTCCTTACAAGGTGTTTCAAAAGATTGGTACTATGGCATACAAATTGGAGCTTCCTACTTCTTTGTGAGTGCATCCAGTTTTCCATGTTTCATGCTTAAAGAAGGTTATAGGTGACAAACTTCCAGTTCTAACAATATTTCTAGAACTTGATGAGGAAGGAAAAATAATATTGGAACTTGAAGCAGTCACAGAAACAAGAAATCAACAGCTACGAAATCGATCAATTTCAGAGTATCTCATCAAGTGGAAGAAGTTACTCACTGAAGATTCTACATGGGAGGATGAGAATTTTATACAGAAGCATCCAGAGCTACTCAAGTGTTGAGGACAACACTTTTTTGAAGGACAGGGGCATGTTAGGTCCCTATATTAGTAGTGCAGTCCCTTATTATTGTTAGTGTAGCCCCCTTATTGTTATTTTTGTACCCCTGTAACCCCCATATTGTTATTATTGTGCCCTTACATTATTATTGTTAGGTCAGCTAGGATTATATTGTGACCCCATGGACTCCTGCATATAGAAGGAGGTTTTGTCATTTGTATCATCCAATTATTGTTCATTTATGTAATGTAAAGGAGGTTGCCCCCTCGAAATGGCTTATTTCTAAGGCGTTGATCTCTCTTTTATTCTATTTTTGGAGTTGGTTTCATAACAGGTAGCTTATATACAAATTAAATAAGAGAATGCTAACTTGAGTAAGAGATATTGTAGAATAAAGGTGCCCAGGTAACACTGTTTTGCCATAATTTTAATGATTTTTTTTATTTTATTTTATTTTTTGGGGTGGGAGTGGGTGGCAGTGGGGGTTTCCCATAGCATTTTGAATAATATTTCAAGAAATTAAGGTATTAATCAAAGCAAGTGGCTCACTCGAAGGGGTCATCATCTTGCATGCTTTCTCATCATGTAACCACATAGTGGAAGGTATGTTCTATTATGGGAAGCAATGAGGGATGTTTAATCAACCATCCCCCTGCTTCAACATTGATGTGGGTGGGAAATTTCATTCTTGTGCCAAAATATCTAATATGATGGCATGGACTATATCTTCTTCATTATTTATGGGTGGAGTTTGGATGTGGGGAAAATCTGAACATGACCTTCTTCTAGCTTGTTGGATAACTACTCTATTCTTAGTTCATGGTGTGGTTCATTGAGGCTTTGGTGTGACTATTGTGTGGCATCATTGGGTGGAAGGGGGTCCACATTAGCTTTATCTCATTGTTGCAAGAATGTAGAGAGATTGTTGGAAGAATTGAGGGAACTAATTGGGAAGTGGGGGCATCCCAATTGTTGAAGACATAGAATCATGGTGGTGAAGGAGGAAAAATGTGTTCTAGTTAGTTTGAAGTAGAAATTTGAAATGAGTTGTGAGCACAAGCACAAGGGAAGATGCTTTAGGTATGAAATTTCAAATTTAGAGAGGCAATTGAGGAACTAAGAAATTAGATCTTTGGAAAATAAATTAGACATTACTAGCATGGCAATGCAAATTTCAGTTTGGGAAGATGTGAGAATTAAAGAGATGGCTTGGGTTACGAGATTTGTCAATTAATAGGGCCATGAAATACAATAATTAAGGGAAAAAACATTGATATCAAGTTGGTTGCAAAAAAAGTTTTGAGTCATTAGAACATGACTAAAGCTTAGATTCATCTATGTGTTGCATCAATTACATATAAAAAGGGAGAAATGTTGCATCATCATCTTTTTGATATCGGTGTTAACAATATTGTTAACACCATCCTGAATACCAAGCTAAAGATTGACTAATTTTTTTTTTTTTAATGTAATGAAAAGTTTATTTATTATATGAAGTATATCTTAAGAGTTGCACATTCTTTTATTAGTATAGTTAGAAAATCAATCTCAAATTTTTGATTAAAAAAAAAACAAAACAAATTCTATTATATATATCTAAAACTTGATGTATTAGATCACTCACAGGAAAGCTGCAACATTTAGTTACTAAAAAAACCATCAATAAAGCTACAACATTCAGTTACTAAAATATAATCATTTATAAAAATAATATATGTATATATATAAATTTAAAATGTTATAGTTAAAAAATAATTTAATTAATTAATATTAATTATATGCAACAATAAATGGGATCAAATAGAGGAGCAAAAGATGATACAGTTGTGTAGCATCAGCTGCATCAAAGATTATGTGATTAAAGATTTTATGATTAGCATTCAAGGGAATCAAAGGCAATATGACTAGCGTAGCTGCTAATTTGTGGTTGGTGAACATTAATAGATATTGGCAGTCACTAGATTCCTACCCAACTTAAGGCTGCGTAGGCAATCAATGAACACAAAACCCCTTTTAAAAGTTGGTGTGGTAAATTGCACAATAAATAGGATTTGTGAAAAAGTAAACATTAATTTAAAATGAAAAATGACTTGATATTAGAAATTTCATCAAAAAATATATATATATATATATATATATATATATATATATATATATATATATATATATATTCAAAATTTAATTAATTTTAAATTGAAATCCTAACTATTTTAAATGTGAAATCCTAATTATTTTAAATGTTTTTATATTGCTGAGTACAAAGATTTTGCGATATACCAGAAAGTTGCAGCAAAACTTATCCTTTAAAACCCCTTCTTTAAATAGCTTATCATTTGTTTCCGTCAAGTCAATAGGTTTGGCAAAAAATACTCTTGATTTTGATTTATTTGTGAATGAGTTCATTATTATTGTGTTTATTTAGGCTTGATTTTAAATAGACTTTAAATGTATTTATAAAATTAATGTTAATATATTAAATATTAATTATAAAATTATATTATATTTAAGGAAATTTATATTCCATTAGTTTTAAACATGGAGTTAATACTGGGAACTCAGAAATAATGGAGGTGCTATGTTGCACTAGTGTTTGGGTTTCTGGCGACTTTTTATTTTGTGCTATCTATGGCTTCTTGTTTGCAAATTGCTATGCACATAAGACTCAATGTGATGACAAAGCCCTTCATTCCTTGTGCATTGAGGATCAAAGGGAGATTGTTTTTTTTAATCTTGTGCATGGGTCCAACCTTCGTTTTTCTGCGCATTCGATACATGAGGGTAAGTAAATAATATGGCTTGTTAATTTCTTTGGTATTAGGCCCCCTTTTAACATGCAGTGAATGAATTGCGCATCAGAAAGGAGACTGAAGTTTGGATCTACGATGACGGTAGGGTTTTTTTGTAGTGGCCGAGTCTAGCTTGCCCTATGGGGCTATTAAATGTCCCCCCCCCCCCCCGGCACATTGGGATTTCAATTTGCTTATGTGCAGAGGCTCATTTCTCAGAGTCTAGGATTGTTGAAGGAACAATTTGCCGCAGATCTTATCTCCTTATCTTATTTCAGATCTTATCTCCATTTTTTCCCTTCTATGGGTCTCCTCTCTATATTCTAAATCCAAATCTGGAAAAAAGCGAAAAAGTGTTAGAAAAAAAATGCAGCAAGAAATTCTCAATTTGATTTTGCCTTGATTAAATTGAGAAAATTCGAATTTCCACATTAGCAAACAACTTGGATGGAGTTAACTGAGGTGACATGGCTCTTGTCACTCAGTTAGCTCGGTAAATTTGAGTTAGAGGAGTTAGAGTTCAGTTGAGCATGTATGATTGCTAATTTGTAGCAATCAAGGTCATTTATTTCAAGTTGTTTTCAATTAAATTAGTTCTAACTGTTGGAGGAGCTAGTGGAAGGTCAGTCGTGCAGTGGGACTTCAGTCTAACTCAATGATCATCAAGCTAATTGATCAATCAACCCAAAATAGCTAATGCATGTAGAGAATTCTAGTTCCCCAATTGTGGTGGAGATTCCAAGGCAGTGTAACATCAATTGTAGACTAGTCCTACATGTCACAAGTGTTGCATGCAATCAGATGATCGACCTTGGGAATTGCGCTTCCAGGAATTTCTTAAATAATAGTGGCCTAATTTCTCAAGGAATTACACAAGAAAATAGGGGCTCAAGCAAAGGCAAAAATTACTGAAGTTTGGGTCAGAGCTTCTCAGTGAGCAGAGATATAGGTTATTCACTTGCAGGTTGAGCTCAGATTGAGATAGCAATTGTAATACATCTCTATTCATCATATCAATGCAAGCAGGAAAAGGGGTTTTTAGCAAATTTCTTTCCCCTAGAAAAAATATTGTTTTCATATGTGTTATTTCTCATTGCATATTTGTGATTGATGTTCTAAATTGTGAATTGAATTCCATAGAGCAGTAGAGTTGGATTCACATTAGAATATAAATTTCGAAGTTGTTTCTCAGGAGGATCGAATTTGCAGTTCATTATAGAAGGATCTCTATAGAGTTGGGAAGATGACCTTCAACGAGTTGAGGCTAGAGTATGCCTTGGAAGGCAACTCTAATTTCATTGCATGGAAGGATCACATGGAGGCGGTATTCGATGGCAATGGATTGCTAGAATATGTCAAGATATACATTGTAAAATCACATGCATCTGATGTCTAGAACCTTGATCAATGGAAGAAAGATGTAGCCAAGGCAAGAAGAATAATATTGGAGGGATTGTGAGATCACATTGTCTCAAATATCCATGGGAAAGAAACTCATTTCGCAGTGTGGAAAGCACTAACAGAATTGTTCGAGACTAGTAGTGACCATAGGAAACTGGTGCTCAAGGATAAACTTCAAAATATTAAGATGCATAAGAATGAAACTATTTTTCAGTATCTGAGAAGGTTCACACAAGTTTTTGATGAACTTGGTGGAGTTGGTGTAAATTTTGCAGAAGATGAATTAGTAATCCTAGCCCTCCTAAGCCTTCCCAAGAGCTAGCATAACTACCAAGATTCAGTGAACGAGAGGGAGAAACTACCGAATTGCAAACTCTTATGGTCTGATTTGGTACAAGAAGAAATAAGGTGAAATACCAGAGATGGGACTTCATCCAAGGGAAAGGATGAAAAAAAAATTGCATTGGTTGGAAAGGGAAAGAAGGGAAAAGGGAAGAAATATCAAACCAAACCAGAGTCCAACCAGGGGGGAAAGAAGAAATATTTGTCTAAAATTAAATGCTTCAATTTTCATGAATTTGGGCACTATGCCATGAAGTGTCCACCCAAAAATTCTACCAAGAAGACCTCGGGAGGAGCAACAGGTGAAGCTTTGGATTCATAGTTCGAGCTTGACTTTACCCTTATCGCATGCATGGAAAGCACAGTGATGGGGAGCGCGTGGTACTTGGAATTAGGTGCATCGCTCCACATGACTGGGTGTAGAGAGTTTTTCAATGACCTGGAGGAGAAATATTTCTAAATGCACATCAAGCTAGGGGACGATGGAAGGTACCGCGCAAACGGGGTTGGTACAATCACCTTTCAGAGGGAGTCGGGATCCCCTCTCAGGCTCAAGGATGTCATGTTCATTCCAGGCCTAAAGACAAATCTCATATCTATTGTAGCTTTGGAAGATCGTGGTTATGATGTGATATTCAGCAAAGGAAAGGCATTCCTGAGACACAACCACGAGATAGGTGAAGCATATCAGGGTTCATGTGAAGAACTTGTATATTAAGCTATATGTGGAATAGTTTTTTGCATTAAGCACTAAGGTGGAGAAGGCACAGAGCTGCAATGTCAGTGAAATTTGGCATGGAAGACTTGGCCATTTACATCATGGTGCCTTGAAGATTATGCAGTAAATAACCATTGGCCTCCCTAAAGGAGCACTTTACAAGTAGGATGTCTGCAAAGGATGTACCTTGGCGAAGTGCAAAAAATATGCATTCCATGATCGGTACATCAAAGCACATGTAGTCTTGGAAAGATCCATTTTGATGTTTGTGGACCTTTCTCGATAGCCTCTACTTCCAGACACAAGCAATTTTTCATTTTTATTGATGACTTCTCAAGGAAGTGTTGGTTCTTCTTCATGCAGAAGAAGGATGATGCGTTCTCCAAGTTTGTGGAATTCAAGGCACTAGTTGAGAAAGAAACATGACAAGAAGGTGAAGGCTCTCATGAGCGATAATCGAGGTGATTATGTCTCAAATAAATTCAAAATTCCATGTGCAAAAGAAGGCATTCGACAAGAGTTGACAACACCCCATAACCCACAACAAAATGGGATGGTTGAGAGAAATAATTGTAGCATTGGGGGAGCTGTGAGGGCTATGTTTCATGACCAAGGCCTACCACTTCATTTGTGGGTAGAGGAATGCAACATAACAGTCTATTTGCAAAACCAGAATCCTCATCGGATTATGGGCATGATTACATCGGAGGAGACTTTATCGGGGAGAAAGTCAGATGCATTGCACTTCAGGATTTTTGAACCCTTTATTTACTGCCATGTCTCCAAAGAATCAATGAAGAAGCTTGAGTGAAAAATTGAATTGGGGTTATTTGTGGGTTACACAGAAACTCCTCACAACTACCGTGTGTACTTGTGATCCCTCAAAATGACAGTTGTGAAAAGGGATGTAAAATATGATGAAGAGAAAGTGATGCAGTGCTCTCTTGACAGGGAGCTTCAGATCCCACCAAAAGAGGAGATTTTAGCTCCAAAGGAGGAGCTTTAGGAAGTTGTGGAGTAGCCACAAATTGACGAGCAGAGAGCGGAGACATCCACTCCAATAGAACCACCCAAAGAAAGCGGGAAAAGAACTAGGGAAGTTGATAGACTTGTGCAGGATGCGAGGGACAATGTACGATCTCTTTCAAATTTTTGCAGACAGAGAAGGTCACCTGATCAGTAAACTAGCTACATGGCCCTAATGACTGAGCTTGTAGAGACTGAGCCATCCTATTTTGAGGAAGCAATAGAGAAACCTTTATGGTTTGATGCAATGGTGGAGGAATATGAATCCATTATAAATAACAGTGTTTGGGAAGTGGTCCCAAGACCAACAGATAAATGATAGCGGGTTTGTTATGGATATTCAAGGTTAAGCATGTAATAGACGAAAGCATGTAATAGACGAAAGCATAGAGAATTATGAGGCCAGATTTTTGGCCAAAGGATGCACTGAAGTTGATGGAATTAACTATGAGGTGACCTTTTCTCCTGCAGCAAAGTACTCATCCATTAGATCAATTCATGCTCTGGCTGTGCAAATGGGGTGGAAAATCCACCAAATGGATGTAAAAACAACATTTCTCAATGGGGTTATTGAGGAGGTGGTGTATATCGAGAAACAATAATTTTTTGAGACATTTTATCGAGAGTCTCATGTTTGCAAACTCAATAAAGCGTTGTACAGTCTCAAACAAGAACCTCGTGCTTGGTACACCAGAATCGACAACTATCTCACTGGTTTGGGATTCACCAAAAGTGATGTGAATGAAAACATCTATCACATCCTGGTAGAAGGTAAAATTCTTATTATTTTCTTATATGTTCATGATTTTGTTTTAACCGGTGATGAGAAGTTGACAAGATCTTGCAAGGAGGACCTTGCAAGGGAATTTTAAATGAAGGACATGGGTCTCATGCACAACTTACTCGGGTTGGAAGTATGGAAAGGAAATGGGGAACTATTTGTGTCTCAAGGAAAGTATGTAAATGAGATATTGCAGAGATTTTGCATGGAGAGTTGCAAACCCATGGAGACACCTCTAGCAACCAATTAGAGGAAGGAGGATGCCACTTTAGGTGAAGAAGTGGATTCTACCATTTATCGGTAGCTGGTGGGTTCACTGATGTATCATGTGAACACCCAACCAGATATGTGCTATGTAGTCAACCAACTGAGCCAAACTATGGTTATACCAACTAGATTATTTTGGAAGGAAGCTAAGCATGTTTTACAGTAACTCATAGGCACTACCCAATTTGGACTATGGTACAGACAGACAGAGGGAGTGAAGTTGTGTGGCTTCACATATGCAGATTCGGTGGGGAGTCCATCAAACCAAAATAGTACATTAGGTGGAATCTTTAATGTTGAGTCTGCAGTGGTTTCCTAGTACATCAGGAACCAAATATCTATGGCACTCAGCTTGACAGATGCATAATACATGGTTGCAAGTCAAGCAACATGTGACACTACAAGGAAAAGACCCTCTAGCGTAGGTTATAAAGGAGGTTTTTAGTGTTATAAAATTGGCCAAAATTGTCAAAAAAACATTTGCTACAACATCTATTTACGGTTACAGAGGTTTTGGTGGAGCTTTTAACATAATTTCAACACAACTAAAAAAACTGGATGGCCGGAGGTTATTATGGATGTTTTTTTCATCGGTGCGCTACTAAGGTGTCAACGCACCAGTGCGTGTCATCTAGAAGGTGGCTAGGGGTGGTCGAAGGTGCATGCACTAGGCCGTCAAGGTCTAAAACCACACCGGGCGCAGTGTTGGTGATACAATGCAGTGGGCCATTCTAATTGGTCTTGGGATTTGTGCGGTGCCCATAGGTTGTCTCAACGCACTGGTACGTAGACTTATAGAAATGCATCGGTGCGCAGTATCAGACAAATGCATCGATTGTTCTAATTCGTATTGGTATTTGTGCGGTGCCCATAGGTCATACAAATGCACCGGTGCATAATCTCACATAAATGCACCGATGCACAGTATCACACAAACGCACCGGTGCACAGTATCGCACAAAAGCAACGAGATTTATAATTGGTATTGGTAGGTGTGTGATGCCCATAGGTTGTGCAAATGCACTAGTGCGTAGTCTCACATAAACGCACCGATGCGCAGTATCACACAAATGCACCAAGATTTATAATTGGAATTTGGTATTTGTGTGGTGCCCATAGGTTGTAGAAACGCACCGGTGCACTATATCATACAAACGCACCAGTGTACAGTAATTGACATGCACCAGTGTTCATTTTGTATTTTTTAGAAACATCGACCTGTGACAGTGCAATTATTGTGATTTTTTAAAATTCATTTTTCATCAAAAGTCGACACATATTATAACAATATTCATATTAATTAAATTTTTATTAATGCATTTGAATGTGATGTTTGGATTAATTTGTTATATTGTATCATCAAATTTCACATCTCTTCATTATAATATTTAATCATCCATAAATTTAATCAGCGGCGTTACATTTCACATTGACAATGGAGAACGCAATAGAATAAATTAAAACACACACACACACACATATATATAAGATAGTCTTTGTCATACAAAATGGGATAGTTATTGGTATCTCTTTGTCTTTCAATTGGGACACTATGTCCATTACATTAAACAAAATGTCTGATTTCACAGACAAATATTTCAAAAAATACAATGCCTTGATTTGATATCCAAACATAATGATCATCATTCTTTGCTTGAACAACTGTCACTGCTAGAGCTACTTCCATGACTTGGGTTATTTCGGGAATGTTTTATTCACGACGTTGATTGTTTTCTTCTTCTTCACCTTCCATTTACAAGCATAAAAATAAACTGTAATTGGTGAGAATAATGAAAATTGCAATATTAAATAATATCCATAAATGTAAATCGAAAAGAAATGGCATACCATAGCAACAATTGACTCATGAACTATACACATTCTTTCAAAACCATGTAGTATGCCATCTTTCAATATTTCATCTGTTGGAACAGTTCCATACTTTGTTTCCTACAAGTTTTATACCCCATAACAAATCATATATTTAATATAAAATATTTTTTTGTTCTATTAATTATAGACGGAGCTAAGTAAAACAAGATCAATAGATGCTTACAAATTTCACAATTAATTTATGATATGCCAACATATACTTACAACAAATATTTAACCCAATGTCAATCAATTCTTCTAATGGTTCTTCTTTGTATGTTAGCACCTGTTTGAAGACATTCAATGATGATTTTTGTAAAACAACTTAAAATATACAAAAATGAAATCTAGTTAAGTTGTTATAAGGAAGTAAAAATTACTCACAAACTTAGATATCAACCCTTTTCTTTCTTGTCGCCCTGTTTTATGTGCTGGATGGGTTCCATTTTAGTTTCTTTTCTGCAAGAAAATACTTGAAAATCAATATTTAATGATAAATTGTTTATTTATTGTACCTAATGATCGAAAAATGCAATGATTACATATTACATTTGAAGCACGTTGTTGTTGAGATGGCTCCTCATGCAATGCAATTTTGTCCATTTCTTTGACCATCTCCCTGTACACCTTTTTGGACATTCCTACTAGCATATTTCTGATATCAGCTCGTTCATCTTTTGAGAATTTTATAATCTTCCTGAAAATGTAACATGACAATAAACTATTTAATTTTTATATTGATATATAAAAAGTAAATATAACAAAAGTGATATTTATAAATAATTCTCGACAACCATTTAAAGGAATATTATTTTTTCATTCCTTATTTTTTGTTGTTGTACGTTTTTGCTATTAAAAGTCTGACGTGTCTCATTGACCAATTCTCTGGAAACTCTTCCTGTAGTTTAGATAAAATTTGGTTCTTGGAATCATTGGATTGATTTTTGTATTGTAAGTGGAAAGAACATCTATACATCCATTCCACTAGATCCCTCAAACTTTTGTAAAAGTTTTCCCCCTTTTGTTAACCTCCAGCACCACTTCAGATGAGCTAAGGAGCAATTCATTTTCATTTGGATGTTGTATTTTTTTTCTTTTCTTAGATCAACATTCATTTTCTGAGTTTTTGATCCTTGTAGAACATTAAACAGATGTGAATTAATAGATTTTTTGACACATGTCATCTAATAATTTTTAGTATATTATTAATGAAAATTAAAAAAAGAAACTCATATTGGATCGATATTATTTTTTCATTCACCTGATTCATCCTTTTGCAATTTTTCCATCAAGCTTTTACACTCTTTTGGTCTTAGATCAGAAATAATCTTATCGAGCTTCGTCATTTTTTGGCTCTGCATGAGACACAATAAACAATACATATTATTTAAACTTACATATAGTTCACAAATAATACTTTTGTAAAGAATTTACAAAGAACTTGCCTTTTTATTTTTCTTGATGTGTTATCAGTATTTTTGTTACTTGATCTCTTGTCAGCCATTTCTTTATCAATATGAAGCCTATACCATATCATTCATTAATATATTTTATAAATAAATTATCAACTTTTCAGGTAAAAAAAATAATCTCAAGAAACCGGTGCGCCATTCATGGTGTACGCACCGACGTAGGTGCGTGGTGGTTTTATAAACACACCACCCAAACAGTATAATACACTGTACAGTTCTTTCTATCAACAAGGAGCACCGGTACGTTACATGTTAACCACCACATCGAATAACACAGAAAAAATAATAAAAATCATCCAGTGTTAGTTTTTGTAGCATAAATGCCCCGCGCAAACAAGGGACCATCATACGACGCTCTCTGTCAACTAGGAGACCCTATGTGGTGCATTATATGCTACATCGTGCATCGGTGCCCTATTTTACATATGGTGCACTGATTAAAAAAATGTTTTTAAAATTTTTATCACACAGTACTTGCTCGGTGCGCTGGGATAATCCAGTGCACTGATGCGCTAGGTTACGTCGGGCACATTGATAAAAAAAATTATGGTTTTTAAAAATTCACGCAAGGGCCGACATGGATTGAGATCCGAATATGAAAGTCGTCCCGTGGGTTGGATGTCATAGGCCTATATATAGCAATACAAACACTATAAATCTAAAATGAAGAGCCCTAATTATGAAATCACAGAAACAGGGAGAAGAAAGGACAAAAACAAAAAGAATGAAGGGTTTAAGGTAAAAATGGATTTTTTTTTTTTGTTTCTAAAAATGAAAAACAATTTGAATTTTTTTTCTTACTGCGTAAAAAAAAATGCAGAAAAAGTAAAAAAAACAATAAAATTTAATCACAAGATCGTCTCAAATTCTATGCTACAAGGTTTGAATCACAAGAGGTTTGGAATTCTTATTGTCTAAATACTTCTATTCGAACGTATTTCATTGATCCACGGTGCTCTCGTGCTCTCTTGCTCTAGGTATGTCTCCTACAAATATCTAGCTGATTTGTTTTGCAAAAATAGTGAAATAATGAAAAGTGTTTAGTATTTAAAGAATTGTTTTAAGAAATTACATTTTCGAAAATATTTCTCTGCCCCTTTTTCAATTTACCTCTTTTTTTTTCACTTAAAGAAAATAGAGTTGCATTTTTTTTATTTGTAGTTATTCATCACCGGTGTGGTTATCTGTACATTAGCACCGATAACAAGAAGTCCATTTTTAAGGCCCGAAATTACTTTTAGGTGTGCACACCAAAATTTATTGTTGATTTTTCTCAAATGCAGGGAGAAAATATCATAATTATATTGAATGGACAATTCTTAAAAATCCAGCTCGTTCCATAATATTTCTCAAAGTCCATCACGGAATTCTCCCTATCCATCTTGAGACATAATATTTACTTTAGATTTTATTTATATTTTCGTTATCTAATTGAATTTATGTTTTTTATCCATGTCAATCATGAACAACTTAATTAAATTTATAATGTATAAAAAATTGCAGGTTCATGCATATTAAGAATCGAGTTCAGATGCACAAAATATTCAAACAACTCCAAAACGTCGGAAGCTCTTATCAGGTGCGGCATACAACAAGGCGCATTTGGTATATGAAAATGGATAGCCACTTCACCCTGCCAATTGTAACAATATTGCATCTTCTAGCCACAATCCTGGGACAATCATGTTAATAGTTATAATTGTTTGGTATATTGATTAATGTCATTATTTCAACGTCAAACCAATTAATCATGTAATATTGTCAACGTGGTTACTAATTGATATCATATATTTTGTACTAATCATGTTCAAATATTTTTTTTTAAATTATTAGGATTCTAGTGATGATGAGCGACCTACCTACCATCTTCTGTTGCACCCCACGACAATGTCAAATCGAGAGAAGACTAAATTAAGAGAAAAAATTGGAGAGGAGCGATACCAAGAATGGTTGAATCAACCATCGATTCAATTCCCGCTACGTCCAGATTCACCAATTAGGAACGACTACAACAATAGTAGTTCTTCACAAGCTGGTAATGGAGGCAATAAAATAGAGGTTGGTATGGATGATTACTTAAGGGATACAACTGCCATGGAGACAATGTTGTTAGATGCATTCCAAAACGATGATAAGGTAGGGGATGATGCTCATATCGCTGACACCTTTTTTGAAAGCCTTAAATTTGCTTCCACCACCATTCTCTTTGGACCTGGCGGTTAGTCAAATACTACCCAGTTGGGGACAACGATGTTACTGTACAACTTGAAAGAAAATTTTGGCTTGTCAAATGCATGTTTCTCAGAAATTTTGAGGTAAGTTACCATAAAGTCCTCCCTTATATAAATTTGAGAAATATAATCAGTACACAATGAACATTACAAATGGTCAATTTTATGAATGTTAATAATTATATTGGCAGTAATGTACATTTATTAATATTTTCCATGATCACCAACTACAGGTTATTCAAATTTAAGGTTCTTCCGAGTGATAATGTCTTGCCCGGTAGCTACGAAGAGGCAAAGAAATTGTTGAAAATGTTGGGTGTTGAGTACATATCATATCATGCATGTCCAAATGATTGTATTCTATATTGAGGAGAATATGCAGACAAAGAGATATGTCTAAAATGTGGGCATGACAGATATGATTAATAAAAAAAGAAGGGTAAATCATGTACTGGTCCTCCTTTTAAGATATTGAGGCACATGCCTATAATCCCAAGGATTCAAAAACTTTTTCGTTACAAAGAATTAGTTATGTTGCAGGGATGGCATGCCTCACACATAAGTGAGTTGGGAGTTATGCGAATCCCAATTGATTCAATAGCCATGAAGCATATAGAGGATACATGGCCCGAAAAATTCAAGGATGAAGTACGAAGTCTACAACTCATCATAGCCATGGATGGCGTCAACCCATATTCCTCCAGAACACCAAATATTCTGTTTGGCCTGTAGTAGTGATCAATAACAATATCTCCCCATGGTTTTCCATGAAGAATGAACATCTTATGTTGGCTCTCATAGTCCCTGTTAGAAGACAAGTGAATAATATGGATGTTTACTTACAACCACTCGTAGATGAATTGAAGGAATTATGGGATGGGATAAATGTATACGATGTATCAAGACCCATCGCAACAGAGAGGGGTTTTACATTATACCACATATGTGCTTACATGACGCATGATTATCCAGGATTTAGAGTTTTCTCTGGTAAATTACATGTTTAATTTATTGATTTGTTTATATACGTAACAATATTCTTTCACATATTAGTTATTTAATTTGTTGTAATTGTTCTGATCTTCATGATATTCTTTAACGTGCCATGCATATTAATTGTATACAATAATCTCACAGGTCTTGTAACAAAAGGGTATTTTGTATGTAAATGTTGTGGACCTTCTCTGAAAGCTAGATGGTCCAAGGACCTACGAAAGCCAGTGTATGATTGCTCTAGGGTATTCCTCCCAGAAGAACACCCTTACAGAAGAGAAACATCCGCTTTTAATGGTAAATGAGAGAGAACCCAAAGGCCTCCAATAACGACACTAGCTGAATGGATTAAAGCATATGAGAGAGAGAAGGAGAAGGAGTTCATAGAAATGTTCGATTCAAATGGGGAGCCTATGTTCGATGATACAGAAGGAAATACATCTTTTATAACCTCCCATATTGGGAGCATATTAAGATTACCCACTTATTAGATCCCATACATATATTTAAAAATGTTTCATCTTCTTTATGGAGGAACATATCATCGAACAAAATGACACATTGGCTATTAGGAAATAAGGTGATGTCCCATGGATTTTAAAAAAATATGATATTTATTTGGCAAAGGAAGTTATAATGGGTGTGACATTTCCATCTTCATATGGGTCTTCAGTACGGCACTAATTCACTGTGGATGACCATTTGTCAGGTTGAAATCGCATGACCATTTGAATCTTCTAAGAGTATGTATAATGTCAAAAGCATGATATTATTATTTGTTATATTAATAAATTTTATCTCTTGCAAGGATCATAAAAAATACCTAATTTTTTATATTATTGTACGATGTGTTTATAACTTTGCAGTGTCATTATCCTTTGTTCATGCGTGGGTGTGTGAAACACGAATTGAAATTCCCTCCAGACCTAGGACGTGCCATACCTAAATTATCTGCATTTGTATGTTGGATGAAGTCAAAAGAGATTCATGTGGCTAGCATTCCACGATGGCATTAAGAGATAGTTGAGATTGTTTGTATGTTTGAGAAAGAACTGCCGACAAGTTTCATGGACTTGCAAGTTCATCTTATAATCCACCTAATAGATGAGGTTGAATTAGTTGGGGTGGTTTCTTCTCATTGGATGTTCTTCTTAGAGAGGTACATGAAGAAATTGAAATTTTTTTCGACAAAGGGAAAAACCCGAGGGGTCTATGGTAGAGGGGTACATATCATATGAGTCTTTCTATTATGCCAGTGAATACATCAAGTAGATCGACAACAGACTAGGTGTGGTGAATTAGGACGATGAAAGGGATGAAGACAAAAGAGAAGGGGAGTTACTCCAAACGAGTGGAAAAAAATGCTTGATAAAGAGTAAGCAACTTATACTTTTTCAAATTTACACTAAGTAAATATTCATGTTGAACTTCGATATAATGTATATTTTGATCTCTATGTACTATATAATGTCGGTTTGATTTCATCAGAAAATGTAGAAATTGAATCAATCAATAAATTCGTTCTTTACAATTCTGAAGCAACAAAACTGTGGGTTGCATAGTATGAACAAATGAGGATGAAATGGGATAGTGACAGGAAAGAATTCATATGGTTTAATGGTAGAAATGTGCCTTATCCCGATTATTTAAAATAAAATATGCAAAAAATATGCCCCAACAGTTGGGTTGCTAACCAAGTCAGAGAGAAATATGGTGCAACTGGTCGTTACCCTCGTGCTGAAGAGGATATGATAAACGTACGGATTGCGTGTAGCAACTCGATAATAATATATTCAATTTATATGTACATTTGAAACTTAATAATGTAGCTTTCAAATGCAATTACATCTATATTTCATATTTTAACTGTTGGGTTATTATAAGGCACATGACACTATGATTTTTTAATTTTTTTATAATAGGTGTATTTGTTCCCATCTATGTGGGCATATGGACACCATTTTCGCACAGAAAATGTCAATGCTAGAGACATCACACAAGACTATGGAGTGGAATTCGAGTTCGATAAATCTAGTCGATCTAGCCATCGTGATAAAAACCTAGTACGAGGGACGTTAGGTTACGTCGGAAAGATACAAGAGTTCATTGAAGTGGATTTCTCTTCTTTCCAATGTGTTATTTTTAGGTGCAAGTGGTGGGACACCTTTGATCGATATAATGTAAAGGAAGATCGCAATAGTAGGATGATATGTATCAACTCTAGAAAGATGTGGGATGAAGATAAGGAGCCCTATGTTTTCCCCAAACATTGCAACTAGGTGTTTTTTTACCCAGATGTGTTGGATAGGGATTGGTGGTTCGTATTGAGACATGACCCTAGATCAAAACATATTTTTGAGAACAATAGTGTTATCATGCCATGCGAGCTGGAAGATAATGAGGGTGATCATGAAAACTGAGAGCGATATGGTACATGAGTTATTTCATCAATATTTATACTTTTTAAGATGGGTTTTTCGAAACATTATAATATGTATTTTGAATTAATTGGTAATTTTCATTGTGTTAATGTTAAAATAAATATTTCACTTGATAATTTGCAATTATCTTAATCTCAACAACAATGGCGTACTGTATAAAGTTATTTTTTTTGTATGTAAGATCATAATAAAATAATGATAATTCTAAAGTACATGAATTTATTTGCATTATTTTCTAAACTTTATTATGTTACAAAAATTCATATTATTCTAGATTTATTATTTCACAATTATTTAAAATTTTACAAATTTACAAATTTACAAATTTTAATAAAATCGTTTCACATTAATACAATTAAAATTTTACAAATATTTTACATACAATTACAACCAAATTAGAATTAGAATTAGAATTAGAATCAGAATTAGAAATACAATTACAATTACAATTTTACAATTTCACATACAATTACAATTACAATTTTAGAATTTTACATACAATTACAATTTTACAATTACAATCATTTCATAGTAATACAATTACAATTTTACAATTTCACGTACAATTACAATTACAATTTTAGAATTTTACAATGTATATACAATTACAATTTTACAAATTTAAAATTTAAAATTACAATTACAAATTTACAAATTTACATATATACCATTACAATTGCAATTTTAGAATTTTACATACAATTAGAATTAGAATTACAATTTTACAACTTTACATATATACAATTACAATTAAAAATACAATTATAATCATTTCACAATAAATTAAATATTAGAATTAGAATTACAATTTTACAACTTTACATATATACAATTACAATTAAAAATACAATTATAATTTTAGAATTTTACATACAATTAGAATTAGAAATATTACAATTTTACAATATCATGATCATTTAATATTAAATTAATTAATAAACATCATGATCATGATAACCATCGTACAAACATCATATTCGAATTAAAAACACATTCAAATTTTCTAACATCATCAAGATCATGATCATCTAACAAAACACAATTAGCAATGTATAACATCATCACAACACAAACTATCACATACACATCTATCTGCAATTTTCACATTAAATGAACATATCTAACATGACCTAACAATATACACATCATGATGATCACCAACATGTAAATTAAGTACAACTGCAACATGAACATAAAATACATGGACCATATATATATATATATATATATATATATATATATATATAATTGAATAATGTAAAAAATATACAACTGTAATATAAATGTCATATATCAGCTGGTGGTACATCATCAATAGTAGTATTAGTCGAGGCCTGCTTAGTCAATGGTGCAACCTCGACAAGCTCAGATACATGCTGATCATCATGTGACTGTTGATCTGGTACTGGTGCCTCATGCTGATCAGGATCAACTGTCGGCTGCTCATCGTGATGACTCGAAATGGTCAATGGTCCAGCCTGCTCTCCATGATTACTGTTGGTCGATGCTAGAGGAGGCTTCTCACCTGGCACGGCGTGAGGTGAATGATGATCACTCCCCTGATCGTGGTCATCATATGATGCATCGCTGCTCACGGACTGTCGATCATGTGTTGCGTCTTGACCACGCCTATAACATGCAAGGGCCCTCCTCAACCACGTAACTAAGGTCGTAGCTCCTACGACATGTCGCATCAGGTTGTACATGTCACACGGCATGCCTCTCCGCATATGTACCAGCATATCATCGACCTGTATGTCTCTCATAGTAGCGGGCCTGATTCCCGCCTCAACAAACAATGCACAGAGCTAGTCGCCCAAATCCATCCTCAATCTGCTATCAAGCCTACCACGCCTAGCAAAAGGCGGTACTGGCGCACCAGCAGGAGCAGGTCTCTCCGCACTGGCCTCATGATCCTTGGCATCTGGCATATCCTGATCGTCATCAGTATCCACACCCAGATCATTTGGTGGCATTGGAATGTCCTCACCATCAAAAGACCCAATGTCTGCTAAATATATACAAGTACACACCAATAATTAAACAATTTCATTACAAAATTTAATAAAAACAAGTTAAATAACATGTTCAAATAAACAATTTCATTACAAAATTTAATAAAAAAAAGTTAAAGAACATGTTCAATTAAATTTAAATAAAACAGTAATATTACCTCTATCATCTGACGGCTCATCATTTGTGAAGAGGATGTTGGCACACCCTCGCCAATCCAAACCAACATAAGGACAAGGGACCATACCGAAGGGATACTTGTCAACACTGGCGAGTAACTCCAGTGCATCATGTGATATCCTCGTGAAAAAATCAGTCTCGCCCCTCTTGGGCTTCATCTGTCTCCACATGTGCATCTGGGCATCTAACATCAACCTACGAGGCTGCCAAACAAAAGTAGGCCTTGTCTCTGGAAACCTCTAAAAAAATAAACAAAATATCTCTAAATCAAAAGGTAAGTTGACCTTCCTTTGTGCATGAGCACGAAATCTATCTAAGGCTGTACAGAACTACCACAAAAAATGGCAGACCACCTGACAAGTCGTGGCTCCTGTAATAAAGAATCAACATAATATAGAAGCGGGAAACTAATTCGTTGCTCGTCATTGGTGTTGTGTTAAATGGTCTAAATCAGAAGTGAGAGGCACCTCACCTCCTCACTACCAAATGCAACAATACGTAACTGACCTCTGGATACCTGAAAATATGAAGGAGACAACATATCTGTGCTAATGTATCTCTGGGAGTACACCAACTGACCCCCTGCTGCATATCCAACTGGAACCTCTGGGAACGAGAGACAATCCACACCTCTCCTCGATATACCTATAGTGAAATATATGTCCTCCTCAGTGGGTGCGTACCACTGGTTAGGACTAACCCGAAAAAATTATAGGTGCACATTCCACCTGCAAATAAGATGTTGCAAAAACAAACCATGGCCCTTTAGGGAAGTAGCCTCCTCATAGAACTTGAGGAGGCCTACCTACCTTAGGATCCCCTGGGTAGCTGCTGTAATAGGGCAAGGGTACACATCTCTCTCCCTATCTCATGCCTCCCACAGGCGAGCCATGTTATACTAGTTCACCTGTTGTTGTTGTTGTTCCCTCTATTCTCTCCTTTCATGTCTCTAAATGATTCACATATTAAATACAATTTTTTTATTAAATGACACATGTATTTAGAAATATACATATATATGCAATTTTGAAAAAAAAAAAAAGGTCGGTGCCCCATAAAAAATAGGCATGCAAGCGAACCGGAGGCGGTGCACCAAAAAATTTGCATCGCACCGGAGGCGGTGCACCTGCAAATTTTCAACGCACCGCCCTCCTGGAATTGTTCCAAAGTCAATGGTGTGTTGGTATAACATACTGCACCGTTGACTATGTACCAGTGTCGGGAGGGCGGTGCGCTGACCAAACTATACGCCCTGGGGCGTATAGTTTGGTCAGCGCACCGACCTCCTGACATCATTACATAGTCAACGGTGTGGTATTTTACTAGGTTGCACCATTCACCATGTCAAAATTCCAGAATGCAGTGCATTGGAAAAAGTACCCGCCTCAGGGTAGATATTTCAGTCAACATACCGCATTGTTGCTATTCCACAGGGTCAACGATGCGACCGGGTAACCGACTGCACTGCACTTTTTTTTTTTCAATGTTAAAATATGACGGTGCATCTTTTGGTACTGCCCCAGAACCGGTGCGGATACCATTAGCACCAGTTGTGGTGTGGCCTGTAAATTTATAGGCAACACTGTGAACCAGTGCAAGCCGAATGGCTTGAGCGCACCACGCGGGTAATTTTCTTTTTTTTATATATATATATATATATATATATATCTATATATATATATAATGGTTAATTTTAAGCTAATTTACAATTCTAATCTACTAAAAGGCTTAATTATGGAAAAACAAGAAAAATACTTGTACATTTTGCTGTCAAGGAGGCATATTGGCTATAGAATTTGCAAAAGTAAATTTTCCCACCATTTTGCAAAATTCAAAATGGAGATTGGTGGGAAATGCACAGTAGCAATGCGTGCAATGGGTGCAATGGGAGCACCGATGTCAGGGCGCCTCAGACAAGGATAAGTTGCATTGGTGCTTGAGAGCTCTGGAGCACTGAAAAGTGGAAAATGCGATTTTTTGGCCGTAATTTTTTTTATTATTTAACCATGTTTTGGTGTGCGGGGTTTTATAGGTGCATCGGTGCGGTTCCTTAAGACCGCACCGGGTGGTTTCAGTTTTGGCGTGGGGTTTTAGGATGCATCGATGTGTTATAGTAATAAGTCGCACCAGGCGGGTTTGTATGGAGCGCATGGTGTTTGGTGTGCCAATGTTTTTTACACATTGGTGCTTTCTCTGTTTGAACACACTGGTGAAATTTAGGATGATAAGCACACCAGACGAAAAACATCTGCAAAAACCTCCACCCGCCAACCTTCTCTAGTAACCTCCACTACAAACGGATGTATGGGGTATTTTTATAAGGGGTTCCTCAAAAACATCCACTAGAGGGTCTTTTCCTTGTAGTGTCAGGTGGTCTGGATGAGAAATATGCTTGTGGGATTCTTTGGTCAGATGATGGATCCAACTATGATCTATTGTGATAACTAGAGTTGTATAAAACTCTTTGAGAATCAAGTATTTCACGATCGATCCAAGTATATATATATATCTGGTACCACCATTTACGAGACACTATGCAGAGGCGGATAATGTTTCTACAATACTTTCTGACAAAGGAACAAGATGTTGAAATTTTGACAAAGGATTTTTCAAGAGGGAAGTTCGAGTTCCACATGTGTAGGATAGGTGTGGTTGATAATCCCTTTCTTGCTAAGAGGGAGTGTTGAAAAAAAATTGTAGCAAGAAATTCTCAATTTGATTTTTCCTTGAATAAATTGAGAAAATTCAAATTTCTACATCAACATACAACTTGGATGCAGTTAACAGAGGTGACATGGATCTTGTCACATATTTAGCTCAGTAAATTCGAGTTAGAGGAGTTAGAGTTCAGTTGAGCATGTGTGATTTCTAATTTGTAACAATCAAGGTCATTTATTTCAAGTTGTTTCTTGTTAAACTAGTTCTAACTATTGGAAGAACTAGTGGAAGCTTAGTTGTGCAATGGGACTTCAGTCTAACTGAGTGATCATTTATTTAACAGATTAATCGATCTAAAATATCTAGTTCATGCAGAGAATTTGAGTTCCTTAGTTGTGGCGAAGATTCCAAGGTAGTGTAACATCAATTGTAGACTAGTCTTATGTGTACATGTGTTGCATGCATTCATATGATCAACCTTGGGAATTGCACAATTATTTTGGAGGAATTTCCTAAATAATAGGGGACTAATTTCTCAAGGAATTGCAAAAGGAAATAGGGGCTCAAGCAAAGGAAGAAATTGACTAATTTTGGTTTAGAGCTTCATAGTGAGCACAAATATCGGTTATTCACTTGTAGGTTAAGCTCAGATTGAGCTAGCAATTGTAATACATCTCTATTCATCAAATTAATGCAAGAAGGAAAATGCATTTTTAGCATATTTCTTTCCCCTGGAAAAATACTATGTGCATGTGTGCTATTTCTCATTGCATGCTTTTTATTGATGTTTTAAATCGTGAATTGAATTCCGCCGAGCAATAGAGTAGGTTTGTGTCTTATGATTTTATTAAAATTCCATGAGCAATAGCAAATCTACACCATAATTTCTACAAAAAGAAAGAGAAAAATATTAGATCTTTTTCAAGAATTTAAATGGGACGGCCACAATCAAATGGATCTGGGGCATATATCTAGTGCAAAAATTGAAGTAAAGCATTGATCTGTATGAGATCTTAATGTAAATGTTCTTGAGTTTGTATAAATTGAAAGTGTTAAAAATTGACCTTTTGTGAGCTTTAATGTTAAATTTTTACACACATAAGCTTGAATTAAATTCTGAACAACAGAAAACACCAGACAAATACACCATAAAAATAACCACAACACAAAAAGTGATGAAGGAGTTCATGCCTCCTGGGCTACGTCTCATTGGTCTAGCTTCCAATGGCTTGGCCCTATATCATTATGCTAAAAAATGGTGGTTACATCAGTTTACAGTGCTGCAATGGCTTGAAAACCTATTCCATTAGCTTTATAATTGTCAAAAATTCTTGTCTAGCCTCTTTATGCTCCCAAATCGGTCAAAAAACTGAAGAATTTATGAGTTTTCCTAGCTTTGTTGCTAGTCACTCTACGAATTCCCCAAATTCTGGAACCATCCTACAATTTTTCCCTAAATTGCGCTAACACAGTGACAATTTGGTGCATTTTCAACGCAAATTGTGGGACCGTTAATATGCACGCCAAGGCCTAATGGCTGATTTTTTAATTAATATAACGGTTTGGTAGAAATATTTTTTTAATAAAAAAATTGGTTGTATCCTCTGCACCCCCAGTCCTGAGCCTTTGCTTGTATGGTATGCATATATAGGGGATAGGGGCCATGTCGTGGCCCCTTACCCCAACCTTCTGCCATAATAAAATTTATATAGTTTTTGTTTGCAAATGTTTAATAATAACCATGGTGTCCTGTCGGTTAATTTGTTGTGTTGTTTGCAATGAAGTTTGGTGTTCGAATCCTGCAAAGGTTAACTTGGACCTTAACCATTTTTTGGTGGCCCCCGAGCTGCCATGTGGTGGCCTATGGTTGGGCCACATTGTAGCCTATGGTTAGCCACCAACCACCCAATAGAAATACGCCAAACAACACCAATATAATTAGGACAAGTGGTGCGATTCAATTGGTCCAATGAGCCCAGTCAACCATGCCCAGTCAGTTGTATGGACTGCCGACTAGGCAACTTGCACAATTTTTGCCAAATTTTTTCCTGTTTGGGAAAACAAGCAGAACTCGTTTTCGGGAGCATACAGTGTCAGTTTTCTGCGAAATGAGTTGTGTCAGATTCAGAGTGACGAGATCTAGGTGGTCGGTAAGGTTCTACACAATTCTGACAAATTTAATTTTTGAGCACTTGATCACTCCTCCTCACTAGAAGATTTTGGACCCCAAAATATCACTTTCAGTTGTTCAGTAGATGAGGGTATATTTCCCTCACGTTTCCAATATCAATCCATTTGGATTTTCTTGGATTTTTTCCTTTGAGCCCCACATGAAGGTACTCCACATTCCCTCGTATTGAATTCCTTGTTCTTTTGTTAAGAATAGTCTCTTGTTGTAGTTCTTCAAGGTATTCAGGAGAGAAAACCTTAATCGAAGGAATCTGAACATTCTCTCCTTGATATTAAATCAAAGGAGGCTCATACAACCTTAAGTTATCAACATTAACAATAACATAAATTTGCATATATGAAGGAAAATCCAACTTGAAGGCATTATCATCAATCTTTTCTAAAATTATAAATGGACCATATCGAATTGGTTTCAGTTTTTTACCTTCTCCTTGAAGCCTTTCTTTGCTAATGTGAAGCCACACTTCATCACCGACTTGGAATTTGTGATCCACACGATGCTTATCGTGCCTTGTTTTGTACTTGACTTGGCTCTTTTCCATTTGTTCTTGAACTATTTGATGTACCAATTGGATTTGTTCAATGAACCTTCTAACTTTGTCTATGAAACTATGACCATCAATAGCAACATAATTTCCAAAAATGAAATCCAAAGGAGACTTAGTTAAGTATCCAAAATATGCCTCAAATTACGATGTTTGAGTTGAAGTGTGCTTGGCCTAGTTGTAAGCATGATGAATATAGTGCAAATGTTCATCCCACAACTTAGGATGCTTGCTAAAAAAACCGTGAAGAAGGTGTACCACTGTCATTTTCACCACCTTTGTTTGACCATCTATTTGAAAATGAAATGTTGTACTCTTTTTCAGTTTGGTGTCCATGAATCCCCACAATCTTGACCAAAAATTCCCAACAAAGCGAGAATATCAATCACTAACAATTGATGTGGGAAATAAAAAATGCACCCATACATTCTGAAATAATAACTAAGCAGTTTTTTCAGATGTAATTTTCTTTTAACATGGCATCAAAATAAATATTTTATTGAACCTATCCAAAACTACGAAAAGATAATCCTAATTCCTTTCTGACATAGGAATACCTCCAACAAAGTCCATAGAAACACTCTCCCATGGAAAAGAAGGTACTGGAAATGGTGTGTACAATCCTAACTTTATATTGCTAGGATTACTGACAACACATAATGAACAACCTCTAATAAAACGTGATACAATTTCAAGCATACGAGGCAAATAACAATACCTTTCTAGATGTGCAACCATCTTACTTACACCAAAATGACAAGCAATAAGAGAAGTATGTGCTTCTCTTATGATGTTGACTCTTTCTCCCTGTGGAATACAAATCTTACAAAGTTGGAACAATAATTTATCATGCATGTGATAATCCAATTCCTATTCTTGGTTCCCTTGACTCAAATTTTCATATACATCTTGAAAATCACTATCTAAAGCATATTGTTCAACATAGCTCTCATGCAAAATAGAATTATTCTTAAGAATAGCAGCATCACTAACAATAGGCCTAGAAAGCATGTCAACAAATTTATTGTAGATACCTTTCTTATACCTTATCACCAAGTGGAATTTTTTAAGAAAACCCATCCATCGAAAGTGCCTTGATTATTGCAACTTTGTTTGTAATTGCAAGTATTGCAATTGTTGATGATCAGTGTGCATGATTGTTTTCTTACCCATCAAGTAGTGTGTCCAATTTTTCACACTTTGCACCAATGCATACAATTCCTTGTCATATGTAGGATAATTAATCACTGCACCATTAATTTGTTTTGAATGAAAATAGATGGGCTTACCATGTTGCATGAGGAGTGCACCCATGGCATAGTCACTAGCATCAATCTGAATCTCAAATGATTGTCTCAAGTCTGGAAGTGAAAGTACTAGAGCTGAACTGATATTTTCCCTCAATAAATCAAATGCCTTTGTTGTTTACTTCCCCACTAGAAGACCTGCTTCACACTTGTCAAGGCATGCAATGGAGCTGCAATAGAAGAGAAGTCAGCAATAAACTTCCTCCAATATTGGGATGCTCCCAAAAAGCTTCTTACCTCCGTAACTGTTTTGGGCTTTGGCCAATTCAAAATGACATCAACCTTGGAGGGATCTATTTTCAATTCAGCTCCTCCAACAATATGACCCAAATACACTAAAGAAGTTTTTCCAAACTCACACTTTGACATCTTTAAAAATAATTGTTCTTTCTTCAATACATTAAGTACCTTTTTGACATACATGACATGTTCTTCACGATATTTACTGAAAATATTTCATCTAAGTATACTATCACAAAATCAACTAGAAAATGTCTCAATACATCATTCATCACATGCATGAAGGTAGCGTGGAGCATTGCAAAGACCAAAAGACATAACTAGCCATTCAAACAAACCTTGTTTTTTTTTTAATGTTGTCTTCCATATTTCACCTTCAACAATTTTAAATTGATGATAGCCACTCCGTAAGTCCAACCTAGTAAAATATTTAGCATCTTTGATCAAGTAAAGCATCTAGTATAGGAAGTGTGTAACATTTATTTACCATAATTGTGTTCAATGCACAAAAATCCACACACATGCGCCATGTTCCATCCTTCTTTAGCACCAAAACAATAGGCGACCCACATGGAAAAGTACTTGGTCTGATGCTCCCTTTGTCTAACAACTCTTGAATTTTATTTTTAATTTATGCAAGTTCCATCACTGGCATCGTGTACATGCCAATGTTAAGAAGAGGAAAATCTTGCTACAATTGTATTTCATGTTGGATTCCCCTCTTGGGAGGCAATCCTTTTGTCTCTTGAAACATCTCATCATATTGGTTAACAAACTCAACAAAATCAGATTTTAATCTTGATTCACAACCTTGAAAAGCTCCATTTTCAATGTCATTCTTTTGTTTGACCATTAAAAGCACAAAATTGTTGCTAGAGTTAATGAGTATCTTGATTTTCCCGTCATTTACAAGTGAAATATTTTGTTTCTACTAATGTTCTCTAACAATGTACTCAATACCATATTTTAACAAGTGATACATGTTTTCATGGCGATGAAAAATAGCTTTCATATCATATAAATATGGACTTCCCAAAACAATTATGGAAATATCAAGTGGAACTACATCAAGTTCAACTTCATCAAGAAAGTTTGTTGTAATTGCAAATCTAAGTATGCATTTCCTCGTCACTTGTAAGTTTTCATTCTTTCATGTCCAACCTAAAGGATAAGGTCTTGGATGAGGAATGGTCTCTAAATTTAACTTCTTGACTAAGTCTTCAAAAATCAATTTTTTTGTGAACCACTATCAAAGAGTGTATCAATTTTGGTATGCTTGGGAATAACTTGAATATGGAAAAGTTCAATTCTTGTTGTCTCATCCTGAGTATCATTAGACAACTTGAAGAGCTAGTGCTTCCTATGTCCTTACCTTTCATTCCCACTATTGTGATCTTGGTTTCATCTCCCGAATTGGAGCCTAAGTCATGCCATGTAGTTGCAACTGTCTTTTGCTTCCCTTTGTTGCTAAACTTTTTTGGTTTCATCTCAGGATGAAGCTTCCAACAATGAGCTTCATCATGACCCTCTTTGGAACAATGTTTGCATGTTAAATTTTCCCCTTCCTTATTGACGGATGCATTCTTATTTCTTTTACCTTTGAACTTACTCTAACCCTTGTCTCCACTTTTGAATGGCTTCTTGCTACCCTCTTGTGAATTTTTTTTCCCCCTTGCTTCAAGATTTGTTTCCTGAACACAGACCTCATTTAAACTTGTAGGATTAAACATATGGATAGTATGCCTCAATAAATCTGTAAGCCCCCAATATATTTCAACAATGTGTCTTGTGATTGCAAGTATACACCTAGTATCAAGGACATTCTTTTAAAATCTTGGGTGTAAGTTTGCACACTTTGACCCTTTAGTTCTCTAAAATTCTGAAAATCCATAATAGCCTTCTGCATATAAGCTAATGGATAAAATTGTTTTCTAAGTGCAGCAATAAAATCTATCCAAGAGGTTGATACTTTACCACGTTTTTTCATATCCTCTTGTGTTTTGGCTTCCCACCAAATCAAAGCAGTACTTCCAACCATAACGAAGTCAACTAAATATTTGTTTCATCATATTTGATGTTCTGAATCCTGCAATAAACTTCAAGTCGACGAACCCAATTATCAAGTCTTTCATCATTCACTTCACCATTATACATAGGCAGTTCGAATTTGATATCAATTTGTAATAAGGGAGTTTCACCATGAACCCTTGGGGTATGTGGATATGTTTGAGTAATAGTGGTTGTGGAAGAGGAAGAAGATGAAGGTGAGGATGTAGGTGAAGTTGATGGTGGAGAATAGGGTGGTTTTTCATCATTTCCTTTTGAAGGCTTGTCATCATCTACTCCTTTTCCTCTAGAAGAACCCTCTCCTTTTGAAGGCTTGAAACTTTCACCTTGTAATCTTGAATTTCTCTCTTCATAGAGAACCTTCACCATTTCAATCATGTCAAAGAAAGCTTTTCTGAAATTATTCTCTTCCTCTGACATATTATCAGCTCCTCCTTCATGAGACATGCTTACTGAAGCTTCAAGTACAACTTGAGGTGAAACCTATGGTGGAAATTGAGACAAATGGGCTCTCCTTATCCTTGTCTTAAATTAAGAACCTGCACCCACAAGCTTTCCTTCTTCTCTCTTAAGCTTCAACCTTGTAAGCATAAAAAACACTTGCAAACAATTAAATCCTCACAACAGCAAATAAAACCTATGCTCTAATACCAAACGTGATTTGTATGAGATATTAATGCAAATGTGCTTGAGGTTGTATAAATTGAAAGTGTTAAAAATTGATTTTTTGTGAGCTTTAATGTTAAATTTTTACACATAAAGCTTGAATTAAACTCTAAAAAACATAAAATAGTAGGAAAATACACCATAAAAATAACCACAACACAAAAAGTAATGAAGGATTTAGCCGCTCTTGGGCATGTCTCCTTGGTCTAGCTTCCAATGGCTTGGCCCTATATCATTATGCTAAAAAATGGTGGTTACATCAGTTTACAATGCTCTAATGGCTTCAAAACCTATTCCATTAGCTTCAGAACTGTCAAAAACACTTGTCTAGCCTCTTTCTACTCCCAAATTGTTCAAAAACTAAAGAAGTTATGAGTTGCCCTAGCTTTGCTACTAGACGCTCCACAAATTCCCCAAATTCTGGAACCGTCCTACAATTTCACCCTCAATTGCACTAACAGAGCGACAATTTGGCACATTTTCCATGCAAATTGTGGGACTGTTAATATGTGCGCCAAGCCCTAAAGGCTGAATTTTTAATTAATATAACGGTTTGATCAAAATATTTTTTTAATAAAAAAATCGGTGGGCTCCTCCATGCCCCGATCCTAAGCCTTTGGTTGTATGGGTATGTATATATGGGTGGGGCTGGGGTGGCTAAGCCTTGGCCCCTTACCCCAACCTTCCACCATAATAAAATTTATATAGTATTTGTTTGCTAAGTTTTAATAAGAACCATGGTGGCCCGTCGGTTAATTCATTGTGTTTTTTGCAATGAGCTTCAACATTCAACTCTTGTGGAGTTCAACTCAGACATTAACCAATTTTTGGTGGCCCCCGAGCTACCACGTGGCTACCTTTGGTTGGGCCATGTGGCACCTTGTGGTTGGCCACCAACCACCCAATAGAAATATGCCAAACATCACCAATAGAATTTAGAAAAGTGGCGCGACCGGATTGGTCCAATGAACCCAGTCAACCATGCCCAATCAGCTGTACAAACTTCTAACTGGGCAACTTGCACATTTTTTTCCAAAATTTTGCATGTTTGGGAAAACGAACAGAACTCGATTCCAGGAGCATACGGTGTCAATTTTCCGCAAAACGAGTTGTGTTAGATTTATAACAACAATATTTACGCAATCGTTTAGGTTCCATGCCATTCTAAAAACTTTCATTTTTAGCATTTTTTTAAGCAACTAATCAAGCATCCAAAATAACTTCGGAATACCAAAACACATCAAGTTTTGTTATCCAAAGGAAAAGTGATCTGAGACTCTCTCTGAATACAATATTATGGCATGGAAAATGATTCTACCATAATATTAATATGAGGATGCATGAGAGTTCTATGGCCTTCAAAAACCCTAATAAAAATCCTATAAAATCTAATGGACCTATCTCTTTCAAGGATGCACTGAAAATTAAGACTACCACTCGAGCCGATCATATCCAAAATCTGGTAGGACCTTACATTGTCGAGAAAATGGACAACGTATCAACTATGGATGTAAAAACCCCAGAGGCAAAATCATGTTTTGTTGATCTACAAACTAAGACATTAATATGTTGATTAAATGGTTTATGTTCGAGAGTTGAAGACTTATATCAGTGGGTTTTCTCTTCTTGGACAACAAACTGTGATCTCTACTTATGCTCCAAAGGCTTCTTCATATTTCAATTTGATTCATAGCAAGATATGGAAAATTTTATAAACAAAGGGCCATGGATTTGGAGTAGAACCAGAATTTTTGTTACCCATGATTCCCAGAGTTTGATGCTACAAGTATGGTGGTAACAACGATGTTGTTTTGGGTGAGGTTGTCAAATCTTCCTCTTCCCTTTTTAACCACCAAGTCTTGGAGGATATTGGAAATACTTTGGGAAAATACAAAAAAATGGACTTAGACAAAATAACAAAATATATATTTACATTTTCCAGGATATGTGTCGAGATTGACCTTACCAAAGGTATTCTCTATTGTTTTCTTATAAAACATGAAAAATTTTAGTGGACATTTGTGTTATATTATGAGAATACGATATTCACATATTGAACTTGTTTTCAAATGAGACACTTGAAAAACACCTGCCCACAAGAAAAAAGGACCAAAAAGAAAAATAGGTAATCCCATAGGCCAAGGGGATGGAAGTTTCCCGACACTTTAGAAGAAAAAAAACAAGAGATGAGGAAAATAATCCAAATACATAATCACATACACAACCTAGCAACCAATCAAACAACGAAGTGGGAGATTAGTCACGAACAATGGCTCTTAACTAGAAGGGTACTGAATCAACATAGATCACAATATTAGAGCAAGAGAAAGTGGAAACACTTACTAAAAATGAGGGGGGTATAAAGATATCTCATGTATTTGAGAGCTCAGACTCAGACAAAGAAGTCCCTCGTAGGTAGATGGCAATCAACTGGAAATAATTATAGTCACTCCCAGTCAAGGAGTTTGGCAAAAAGTGGAGAAAAATAAATGCAAAAAGGGGAAGCTAAGTGAATTTTATTACATTTAGTCTCAACAAATTATATAAATTTTTATAGTTTTATTTCTTCTTATTGTGCACCAATTGATTGACGTGATGGAATGCATTTGAGTATCTGCAAAATATAATTTTGTTACTTAGATTAAATAAAATTAAAAATTTCCATAATATATTAAAAAAATTTATTTTATAAATTAAAAATATATATGGCAAAAAAATAATTATCATTATTATATAATTTTTCATATTAAAATTATGCGAGTTAAGTTGTATTTCAGATTGTGTGAAGGTGAAAATAATATTAAAATAAATTGAATTTTAGATTATATTTGATAGTGTGAAGATGAGAATAGTAACAAAGTAAATTGAATTTATCAAAAGTTCGAAACTTTATAACAAAGGATTTAATATTAATACAATAATAGACTTCTTAAGAATTTAAAATCTCATTAATAAAAATTAAATTTAAATTAAAAATATTAGTTTTTAAATTATTTAAAATAAATTTAATTAACAATTTATTTTTTTTAATTCATTTAAGAGAATGTTGCTTAAATATTTATTGATAATACTAACATATGTGATAGAATGTAATTGACTTTCTTTACTTAATAAAATGTTACTTAAATATTTGCTGATAATACTTAGACATATATGATAGAATGCAATTGACTTTCTTATTGGAATCGAAAAATCTTATCGTGGAATTTGATCCTCATTTATTTATTTAATATTTAGTATATAGATGAAATATATTTTGATTTTATGTAGGGTTTGATTTGATTAATTATATATAGATTATATGTAGGGTTTGATTATATATATATATATATATATATATATATATATATATATATATATAATTTAATGTGAAAAGATTTTAGTTTAAATGGTTTAGTAAATATTTTGATTTTTTAAAGATCAATTGAGTGGGTTTAAAGTCGATAGAAATATGTTATATTGTGTTGATGTTGATTAATGAAACTTATGAAATAGTTGTATTTGGTGTAAGAATAGCAATATAGCTTTTGAATTTATTAATTTAAAAAAAAAAAAAAATCATAATTTGATTTGATAAATATATATTAATTTTTTTTATTAAAAAAATCAAATATTATCTTTTCACATATATAACTTATATATATATATATATAGTTATTGTCAACTCAATTAGAATTGGAATTATTTTTTGTAATGGGGTGAAAGGATTATTATCTTTTGCACTCAAATTTAAATAAAATAGAAAAAATATAAATTTGAAAACAAAATTATTTTGAAAAAATACAAATTTAAATTATTCATAAAAAATATAATCAAATAAAATATTTATTGAAACAAGTTTATAGAAGTTGCCTTTATTAATACAAGTTTATTTATTAAAACAAGTTTACAGAGGTTGTCTTTATTAAAACAAGTTTTTAGAAGTTGGTTTTTCATGTTACTAATAACCACCATCTTATGAATGAATTTATTTAATAAATATTTTTATATTTTTAATGTTAAATTTATACTTTATATCAATATAAATACATTTTGATTTTTTATTTTATTTAATATATTATCAAATATTAATATATTTTTAGTGTTAAATTTATACTTTATATCAATATAAATACATTTTGGTTTTTTATTTTATTTAATATATTATCAAATATTAATATATTTTTAATGTTAAATTTATAGTTTATATTAACGTAAATATATTTTAATTTTAGATTTGGATTTATCAAATATAAATAATAATTTTAATTTTAGAATTATAAAATATAGAGAAGAATTTAAAAATAATTAAAATAGAAATATTTTAATATTTATAAATCTCTAGTTAATGTGAATTTATACATGTCTTGTTTAGTATCATGAAACTTTCTATTGATGATGAGGTTCGATAAAAAAATATATTTTTGGGTTATTTTGTGGGTTTTTTAGACATGATGGAGTTCATAAAAAATAGTTCATGATGCTAAACAAAAAAAATTAGACTTTCTTGTCTTTGAATAGTTATATTATTTAATTTTTAAACTAATGTGTGTGAGAGAGAGCATTAATGATGATGTGCTTTATATATGTGTTTATGTGTTTCTTGATATCATGCAACTCATTATTGATGATGAGGATTTATAAAACTAGCTTAGATTCATCTAAAGCACTGATCTAAAATGAGTTGAGAGAGATCAAAGTTCTTTTGTTGCAAACTTGTTTTAGAATACAAAAAACAATGTGTATTTACTTTTTATTTTAAGAGGGACGAACATACTTACACATCCCCTTCACATTGGACTATAGAACCGTCTATTTTAACCACGGATCTACCAAGAGCCAAAATGAATTAAATCTCAAACTTGACAAAATATTTACATGTCAATTAATACATTTTAGTGTTTGGTAAATATGTGAATAATATAGATCTATGTGGCAATTTTTCATTATTTAAATTTTCTATTTTGATATTTTATCATTATTAATATTTCATATTAAAAATTGAATTAGTTACACATTTTCTTCTTTACCTTCAATTACTTTTTCCTTTCTAGCTAAGGTTAATGTTAATACATACACATATATATAAGCACACACTTTCTGTAGAGAGAGAAAATTCATACTGAAATATATTAGTTAATATGGATGTTCCAACAAGTTATTTAAAAGTTATATAAAAATATATTGTTTAAGATATACATCCAAAATTGTATTTATGTGAAATATCAACAACTAAGTTAATTGTTGTATTAATATAATTTTAATTGTTTATTTATATGGTTATTTAATTTTTGTTTGGCCAACATGAGCTAAAATTGTTTTTATTATTTTTTTGAGAATGTGGCATACTTACACATCTCCCTCATTTTAGATTGTAGAATAAATCTATAAACTCAAAAATACTCAAAAAATAGGCAATACTAGATAAAATTCCTTAAACTTTCTCATATTTAAATAAATGGTATTAGTTCATTTTTATAATAACATGCTGGTGTGTGAAAGAAAAACCAAAATATATTACCATTTAATTCATTTTACATTGCTATGTTTTTACTTTTGTATAACATTTTGTATTAAGTTGACTATCCATGAGATGGATAGATGTTGTTGTTGAATGTTATAATCTCTTTAATATTGAATTACAAGATGCACACTGTTTCTCTCAATAGTGTAAATATAATTATACTTATGTTCATCTAAACTTTATATTATATTGCCATGACTAAAACTTGAGAGCTTATTCTTCTCTCAATATTTGTCTAGCAGTGTCTTCATAAGGATTCCCGTCATTTTATGTTTTATATGATTGCATATACTTATTGCTACCAATGTCATGGTGCATATTGCTTTGCTACTGTTTTCTTTGATCTCAACTATCATCATTGTAGTGTATTTTGTAGTTAGTTTTTTCCTCCCGTTGTTTGCATAATTCGTATTTGTTTTGTAACTTTTACCCTTTGGGGAAAATTAGGTTGGGAGGAATTTGATCAATCTAAATAATGATCATGATAAATTGTATAAAGAATATTTTGGAAAAAAGAATGGAGATAAAAGGTGTTATTGATAAGAGTTATTTTCTTTTCCATATTGTGAAAAACCATGATTATTAAAATTAAAAAAGTTAAAAAATTGAAATGAACAATTAGAATACTTATTCAATATATTCTAAACTTTATATTATACATTATTTATTATAGTTTATATACAAATATTTTAGTTTTAGAAAGATGCAAACTAATCTAAAATGTGTATAATTATTGCATTGTTTGCTTGTTTATTTAAAAAAAAATGATTTGTAAATTGTTGTGGATATTTTATTAGACAGTTCATCACAACAAATTCGATAATAATGTATTAAAATACTGAAATTTTACACTATTACAATTTTATTAAAATTCTGTATTTGTAGATTTAACTTTAATTAGTGCATGCATGTGAATGGAAATTATGCAGAAAAGTAGAGAACCATAAAATAATCTCACATAAGACACAATATATTCTCTCTAGGAAACCCTTTCGGGAGAAAACCCAGCTAGAAGGTAAGGTCACTTCACTCTCTTTCTCTATCTAGAAATATAGTTGCAAGTACAAAGAAGTAATGTATGTGGCATCTGGGCTGCTGCAGCGCACATATCTTCTTTGTGTGCTCTACCTCCTATATCTCCTGTCTATCTTTGCTCACCTATGGAACAAAATTCTCTCAAAATAATGGAATGTCTCTTCCTCCTAGTGGCTCGATTATAACACGACCTGATAGCCTACTAGTGGTTAATTTTGGGTACATAAACTCTTCACTAGAGATACAATATAGATTCTACCAGAGTATTTTACATCATAAAAATGTGGCTAGCCCCTTTTTAATGAATAATGGAAGTTGACGCGACATCCTCCCAAATTACTATAGGTGTGGAAACATGAAGGTCAAATTCTGAGTGGCATAAATTTTGCATACGGACTTTGATTGAAGCACTTCTTGCATTGTTGGAAATATCTGTGTGTATAATAGCATGAAATGATGCAAGAAAAAGTAGCAAAGTCTTACCCCCCAAAAAATGTTGTTTGATGCCTCAAAATGCTCCAAGAAGGTTTCAGACCATGTTTTGCCAAACTGGGTCCCGTTGATAAAAACAATCTCGTGAGTTGATCCCTCCACTTTTTCCACTCCAAATGCATCAATATGGATGAAAAAAAATATAATGATCCAATCTGGATCATACCTCCCCATTTTGGGAGTATTTTGGTCTCCAAAAGCTTCTATTGAATGAGGTGAGGAAAATTTTCCTCCACCTTCTCTCTGGTGTACCATTTAACTTTGCCTGGAAATTTTCCCTTCAACCTAATATGCAAAAGGTAATGTTGCCCCTATCTTGTAGTTCTGGACCTTTTTTGCAAAAAATTATCTCCTGTCAACTCTACCTGAGCATTTGGTGCCAAATATTCCACAAAAGGTAAGACCTGTTCCTCTTCTTGACCTAGCATGGAAGGCTCATAGAGTTTCAAATTATCTACATTCACAACTTAGTAAATGTGCATATATGGTGGTAAACTGGGTCTATAGGAATTACCACCCACCTTTTCCAATATCTCAAAGGGACCATACCTCAGAGCCTTTATTTTCTTACCAGGCCCTTGCAGCCTCTCCTTGTTCAATTGTAACCATACTATGTTTCCCACCTTGAATGATTTCTTTGTTCTGTGTTGATCATGCCTGGACTTATACTTCTCTTGCGATTTCTGCAGTGTTTCTTGTACCTGTTGATGGATCTGCCTAATCTTCTCTATAATTTTTTCATCCCTCATGGCATCTCCTATAAGATCTTCCCTCATTCCTCCTTACTGCCCATATGCAATATCCAAAGGTGAAGATGGAAAATATCCAAAACAAGTTTCAAATGGGGACTTTCTTGTAGAAGTGTGGAATAATTTTTTATAAAAATGTTTTATATATGCCATATCTTCATCCCAGGTCTTCGAATGCTTCTGATTTTATCCCCTCATAATTTTCACCAAAGTCCTGTTGACTACTTATGTTTTCCCATTTGTCTATGGATGGAATGTTGTATAAATATTCAACTTCGTGTCCATATTATCCCAAAATGTAGTCCATAATGCAATGATAAATCTTGTATATGTGTCTGAAATGATTCCCCTTGGTATCCAAAATTCCATCCAGACTTGTCCAAAGAATAATTTTGTTGCTTCTTTCCCGCTAATGATATTTTTACAGGGCATCAAAACACGCATCTTGTGAACTTGTCAACTACCACAAAGAAGTAGTCTTGTCCCTTCCTTGTTTTCGATAATCCTCTCACAAATTCCATGGAAATGTTTTCGCAAGGACGAGTAGGTACAGGTAAGGGATGATATAGATGTTATTTCTAGTTGCTAGGCTTGCTAGTACAACAAAGCATACATCCTCTTATGAACCTAGATACCTGCTCTTGCATCTTGGGCCAATACACATACCTCTACAAGTTAGCCATGGTCTTCCCTACACCAAAGTTACCTACAACCTTGGAGGCGTGACCCTCTCTATTCAGTTTCAATTGCTCACCTTTATGTACACATAGCTTATCCAACCTATAGAGTAACCCATCATAGAGATGGTAGTCAACGACATTGTCACCATTGTGCACATGAATCTGACACTACAAATGTTGATACACCTCCTTGAAGTCCTCTTCCTCTAAATATGCTTCTCTGTATGCATCATGGGTGAATGAATCCATGTGCATAAGAGTCCCAAAATATGTAATATTCAATGTGGGTGGCCTTGAAAGCATGTCGGCTAAATTATTTATGTGTCCCTTATTATACTTGATCACTAAATAATTTTTTTTGTAAAAAACCATCCACGTGTAATGCATGGTTTGTTGTAGCTTACTTTGGGCCTGCAAATACTATAATGGCATGTGATCTGTGTGGATTATTGTATCCTTTCCCATTATAGAGTGCTTCCACTTCTTCATAGATTACACCATGCAATATAGATCCTTGTCATAGGTAGGGTAGTTAAGTACTACCCCATGAAAAAATTTAGAATGGTAGCATACATACCTTCCACCCAGCATCAAGATAACTCCCGTAGCATACCCAATCACATTCATCTCCACTTCAAAGGGTTGTTGCAAGTTTGGTAATGCCAAAACTAGTGCTTGACTAATATTCTTATTTAGCTCCTCGAAAGCCTTATGTTTTCCTTTTCCCCACTGGAAACACTTGCCACTTACTTTTATGGCATGGAGCAGTGCCGCTACCACTGGAAACGAAGCTATGAATTTACTCGGGTATTGTATTGCCCCAATGAAACTCATGACCTCGGAAACATTAGTAGGTATTGACCATTTCATGATGGCCTCCATATTGGAAGGATCTATATTCATCTCTCCTCCACCGATCACATGCCCCAGATACACCAAATATTGTTGCGCAAACTCACACTTCTTGAGATTTTCTAGCAGTTGGTGCTTCTTCAATGTTTCTAGCACCTCCATCAAATGTGACATATGATCCTCCTAGGTAGCACTATATACCATTATATCATCCAAATATACAATAACAAATTAATTTATAAAATTTTTCAATACATCATTCATTAATCTCTTAAATGTAGTTGGTGCATTACATAGACCAAATGGCATGACTAACCACTCATACAAACCTTGCCTAGTTTTGAAGGAGGTCTTCAAGGTGTATTCTTCTTTGACTCAAACTTGGTGATATCCAGATATCAATTCCATATTGGTGAAGTATTTTGCTTGTTGAAACTAATCCAACAAGTCATCTATCTTAGGCAAGGGGTATCTGTTCTTCAGCGTGATTTTTTTCAACACCCTGTAATTTTTGGGTATGTGTTATATTATTTTCATGACTAGTCACACATGGGGTGATAGCCCCCCCTGTACTTTGCGTCGGGTGCAACATGGGGGGCGACAGCCCCCCCTGTTCAAGGTCTGGGGCAGCACCCCGAGAAAAAAAAATTGGTCCTTATTTTTCAGTGGCTCGACCCGCCCATGGTTTTGTGCATGGGTTTGCACATGGTTTTGGGGCATGATGGTTTTCGACCCCTGGTATTTTGTAGATCTCGTCAAGGGAACTATGGTTATGTTCTAATACAAGGTTAATGAATTAGGGTTTATGTATGCTTCGGCATGTATATATGTGTTGTAACATTAAAAGGAATATAATGAAAAATCAAGCTGGTCATCTCAGTTTGGGATCCAGGGGAAAATATCTATGTATATCTGTTTTATGTTTTATGCTCTCGCTATTGTTTATTTTCTATTTTTAAGGTTCGTTTGCAGATAATTTCTGTACAGGGTTAAAACCTACAGTAATCTATAAACATCTTCCAAGTCTCATCCTTCTTTGGCGCAATGATGATGGGCGACCCACATGGCGATGTACTCAGCCGAATGACACCCTGTTATAGAAGCTGTTGCAACTGTTTCTTCACCTCACTTGCTTCTATAATATATTGCCTATACAACCCAATATTTGGAAATGGGTATTTTGTAAATAGTTGGATCTCATGCTCCACTTCCCTCTTATGTGGTAACCCTTTAGGATCTCGGAACACATCCTTGTATACCTGTAACAACTCATCCAATTGTTGTTTTTGTTTCTTAATATACCCCTTTAGGGATTCCTTGCCTCTTATTGACTCCTCTTCAGAATGAATTTCTTGTAAAAAAAATAAAACATACACTAGCACATTTGCCCCAAATTTCGACGGCCACAATGTCGCTCTTGTGACACATAGGCGACCCAAGAGAAACATTTTTCTGTGCACCAAAACGTGGTTTCTCTTCATGTCGGAATTTCGACACTTGACTTAAACGTTGGTATATCGATGATAGTTCTGACGTTTTATATTTTTGTATCACTTCTGACGTTCAATGGATCATCACAATTCCGACGGTCATAAGCGTTGCTAGTCTAATGCCCTAACTAAGTGTCAGAAATCCGACGTGAGGAGAAACCATGATTTGAGGCACCAAAAAAATTCGATCTTGATTTTGTTGCTAGTCTGACGCCTCAAAACGTCGCTATAACGATGGTACTAGAAGGTCGGAAGACCGACAAAATTTTTTAAAATGTTGGTAGGACGTTGGAATACCGACGAAAAGAAGTTTTAAAAATAAAATGGTAAACGTCGTAATACCGACGGAACAAAACTATTTTAAAAGAAATTAAGTGTTGCTAGAGTGATGTTTCAATTTTTTTTTTAAAAGAACAAGTTGTCGGAATACTGATGGAACAATTTTTTTTTTTAAAAACTAGTCGTCGCAATACTGACGGAAACAAAAAATTATTTAAAAAAAAAAATGTTTCCCAACCATTCTATTTTGACGAAATATCAACTTGAATCTACTGGCAGTGATGATCTTTGGGGTTCATATGATATGTGCGCCTCCTAAAATAAAGCATGACCATTCTATTTTGACGGAATATCGACTTGAATCTGCTGGCAGTGATGATCTTCGGGGTTCATCTGATCTCTGCGCCTCCTAAAACAGAGCATAACATTACTGTAGGACGGACTGAAAAACTCTTAAAAAAACGTTGCAGACAAATTACCAATAACGTTTTGTAATTTATTAAAATTCTCAATTTATTAACATGTAATTTACACTCGGAAGTGCTATATTACGTATTAACTACATGTTTCTTAGGGTCAGTGTAGGGAGTGAGATTACTTCTCTATTCTGTTGAAGCATAATGCTCTGAGACATCTCTTATCTGGTTTTGGCAAGCAAAATATTTCTGTCGTTTGTTCGATCTATAAGCTCTCTGTGGCACCAAGGACTAGCTGAGGACATTCTAAGGTAGCGAAACTCTTTCTGTGGAACTGAGACCTGATTGTGGCCATTCTTGGCAGTGGACTGTGGAGCACTCAGCTGATTAGGAAGTAGAGCATCTCGTGATATAAAATTCTGTCTGAAGCAGTCCAGGGCAACGAAGCCATAATCTGGGTAATAAATGACCATTTTTTGGTAGCAATCACTAGAGTATGCATCCCAGGGTATGCGGCTCATCTAAGAAATGACCTCCTGTAACAACAAGGGAATTTAGGGAGTGATTTTGGTAGCAGAACTCTTCTGGGTTCCTATCTGAGGCAGAAAAAAGCCCCGACGTTGTCTCCTTGTAGCATTAAGGCCACATCAAGGACAATATGGAAGCAAAAGTCTACTCAGAGAAGCACAAACCACATCTAAGGGATTTTAGTGGAAACAACTCTCATTGCAACACACTTGAGGCAGCGGACAACAATGTAGTCACTAGGGTAATAGGCAGCAAGGATAAGGAATTGTGTAGGACAATAGAATGGTAACAGGTGGAATTTGTAAGATATTAAGTTGTGTTTCTAGTTAGTATTTTAATCCCTGGAGTGCTACTGTTCTTAATTATTCAATGTTGTAACTGCATAAAGAAGTAAACCTATGAACATTGTAAATTGATGTGCCCTGTTGGTGTTGCTAAAGATTCATTTATCTGTACATTGGTGCACAATAATTGTCCTTTGTGATAAGTTGTAAAGGATACTGTGTTATTGGTGCAATAGATTCTTATGATCTTGATAACCCTAAGGACAAAAAATTACCTAGGGATATTAAACAGTAGATGCATAGCCAGGTTGCTTGAGCCAAAGGGGAAAGAACCTGAATTGAATCCTTTTGACACAAGGGATTGGTCTGTAGATTTTATGGAAAATCAATTTCTACCCTAACATAAAAAGAAGGGTACAGAAAAAGAAGGGTAGTTCATCCAAGGTTGAATCAAAGGATATAGTGGAAAAGAAGAAAAAAAGCAAACACAATTTCATTTTGAATGAGAAGATCTACCATGCTTTAGTCAACCTTGTTCAACACCTAAAATAATAAAAGTTTGAGAATTTTAGGAAGCTGGGGAAAAATCAGCTCCCTGCTGTTGGCACTGCAGGAAAATTCTCCAGGACCTGATTGAGAAGGAGAAGGAAGAAGAAATAAGAATTTACTATTTAGGAAGAAAATGCATACTAGTTAATCTACACTATTTAGTAAGAAAGTGTAGATTAATTTACACTAGGAAGCGCTAAATCCTACATGTAGTTAATTTATAATGAAACCATCAGCCAATAAGATTAACTATTTATCACATGCAAGATGATGGCAACAACTACAAGCCCATGCTAACAGTTATACAATAATCTGACAACTAGAACTCTAAAATGTACCAGCAGACTCACTAAAGCCAAAACTGTGAAGAATGTTTCATATTGAGAATCTGCTCCAAAATGAGCTTGAAACAAGAAGAGAATAAATTTAGCCCTCACATAGCCAAACAAGGAATTTCAGATAATATTCAAACCATACGTTTGAAACATCTCGTTTCAGTTCAATTATATGTAATAAGAAGAGTCACAGACTGAATATATGAAATATTTTATAGGAAAGGTTCGTGAAGATTTAAGCAGAGCAGAGCATTATAAAATTATTGGAGAGAATTGCCTTAAAGTAAAATGAAAAAATAATAAGGAAAAGACATACGGTGATGCCCCCAGATGAGACCTGTTAACATCAACACAATTTGATGTAAATGTTTTTTATTGAGATCAGATTCATGAACATACCACAGTCATCTGTAAACCATTTTATCACCATAAGGAGGAGACGTTGCCCAGCTTTATCCATCAACCATACAGCAACTGTAGTCATGATGACCTATACAATAGATTACTTAACATCCCTCAAACATAAAAATTTGACTCTAATACTTGGGATAGAAAACCAACAACTTGGATTTTTCATCATAGCCTTAAAAAATTAGTGGATCTCTATGAGAAAACCTGGATGGCACCAATTCCAAGTGATGCAGCATTGGAAGATGAAATTCCTATAAATGTTTAAGACAAAGATTTAATTCAAAGTTCAAACATTATTGAAGCCAAGCCAAAGATGTTGATATTATCTGTTTGAGTTTGATATATATATTTCCCGAAATAAAGGTTTGTTATTTTCCATGCACTAACCTTTTCTGTAAGAAGTTCCTAAAAAATCCACAGATCCAACACATTTTTTCAAACTGCTACTATAAAACAGAAAGAAACCCACAACTTGATAAACAACGACAATTTGGAGAAACCTATGTCAGATGAGAACTCACCTGCAGATTTGAAAATGTTACTACTGTAAAACATGATACCATTAATTCCACTTAATTGTTGCAAAAGCAGCAATGCCAATCTGTGATATCCCATTTAGATGCACTAATGTCAGTATAGAAAACTGCATTTCATTCTCATTTAGAACAACAAATATGCCTCCACCTAATAACTACTAATGAGAATGATGATCTTACAAGGGGCTGAGTTCTACACATTCAAAGAATAGACCTTATTTTATATCTTACTAACTCAATTCCTTCAAACTCGTTAGATAACCGAGCGAAAATTTAACCCAAATAGTAAAAATAAACTCAGTGGTCCCTACTTGTATTAGCCAAATTTCAAGTACATGTCGGGTGAATTTCCCCTACTAGACTAGAGTAGTGAGTGTACATGGAAGCAATGTATTTGGAAAGAGTATACATAAAACATCCATAGGAAAATGTTATTCCCAGTTAATATGAAATTAATAAGGTTTAGGAATATTGCAGGTTCTACGCATAGTTCCTTAGCAGAACTCCTTTGACAAACAAAAATCCCAAAATTGCTAGACACTTTGATTTTGAAAAAAATACATTTGAAAATGTGAAAAATAGATTGGATCCTAGAGGGGAACATGAATCCTGAGCATTGAGATTAATATCCAGTGGAGAGTGTTCACTAATTTAGGAAACTATTATTCTAAATCACCCCTTAAAGACCACATCCACACCACAAATAAAATTATGTAGTCACATAGTTGAAGAGTCTAATTTAGAAGGGAATATTTAGCTTAGGGAGGTATCCTTGAATAAGAAAAATAAGAGAGATCAATATTCTTGCATTTAATGCTCAAATTTTCCAGAAATGAACAATATGGAAAAACAAAAAAGATTCCTAGCCATCAAGTCAATCACATGATCAAGACTATATTGAAAAAAATGTATAAACTTTCCTAGCAAAGAACAAATGGAGACTATATTGAAAAATGTACAAACTTTCCTAACAAAGAAAAAAAAATTCCTAGCCATCAAGTCAATCACATGATCGAGAATATGCTGGAGACATCTCAAAACATCATAGAAGAAGCATAAGGAATGGAAAGAATTATGTCAACATACTTTGTGGATTGCCAAGTTACCATACATTTGTCTCAGTACCTCTAAATTGGAACAAGTTTTCTGGGTGTTCTTTACAAGAGAAATTGCTACACGAGAAAGCAAAGGAAAATCACCAATGAGGATAATTTTAGTAAAATTATTTTCAGTTCTATCACAATCCTGCAAATGCCAAGTATTTTACCTTCTTTGTCTAGTTTTTCATAATGGCATTCAATGGAACAACACAATGTTTCAGTACTTTATTATATTGGATTAGAATAAATTTGATCTATTAAATTGAAAAATATACTGATGAAATGTAGGGACAAACATGTTTTTCTTCATTACTGTTCCTATCTTTACTTTTTCCATATCAAGATACATATATTGGGTGGGTCCCATAAACAAGAAAAATACAGATATAAGTGGATCTTCCCTCATTATTCATTGTCTAAATATCGGGTTAACCCATCTTTAAACATTTTAAAACCCATTATGCTATCCTTGTATACCAGAAGTAGAAATCTTTGATAGATATGAAAAATATGTATTATGGATCAAATTGTTCGTCTTGCTGATAACATAGAATATAAGTACATATTACAACCGAAATATTTGTATCCATATTCATTGTTGAACATATTTACTCAGAAGTGTATGTTACCTTGGCAGTCTTCGATAATTTTGAAGTTTCACCCCTGCTTTTTTTGTCAAAAGTCTAATACTAATCTGCTAATGATGGGAAGGGACTAGTTGCATGTGAAGGTCCCTGCCATTGTTGAGAAGGATTCAATCAAATTTGTCCATCTTACTTACATGTTAATATATGCTTCAATACTTGCTCAAAAAACAAAGATATATAAACGATGTCTCCATCACTGGAACATGTAACTTACCTTCATCATTGGATTACTTGAAACTTTAATCTGCTTCTGTTTCTAGAAATATTTGTTATTACCACCGAAAGAGAAATTTGGACTCACAAAATTGCAAGAATCCTGCAGCTTTCAAGGTCGAAAATTGAGAACAATGCTACATTCACTTATCTACAAATTCAGTGAATTTTCAAACCTCATACTAACTGCAGTAATGAAAAATATCACACCTTAGCAGCTTTCAAATTTTTTGAGACACTACTATCCTTGGGTATTTTGAAGGTCACACCATTGCATTCAACTTCTAGGACTGGATTTCCTTCATCTTGATGTTCCTGCATGCCAAGTTCAAGACAAATTTATGCCACATTTATTTTTAAGAAACTTTTGTCTATATTACACACATAGTAAACCAAAAATTTTCAGACACTTTGATTTTGAAAAAAATATATTTGAAAATGCGAAAAATAGATTGGATCCTAGAGGGTAACATGACTCCTAAGCATTGAGATTAATGTCCAATGGAGAGTGTCCACTAATTTAGGAAACTATTATTCTAAAGCACCCCTTAAAGGCCACATCCACACCACAAACAAAATCATGTAGTCACATAGTTGAAGAGTCTAATTCAGAAGGGAAGATTTAGCTTAGGGAGGTATCCTTGAATAAGAAAAATAAGAGAGATCAATCTTCTTGCCTTTAATGCTCAAATTTTCCAGAAATGAACAATATGGAAAAACAAAAAATATTCCTAGCCATCAAGTCAATCACATGATCAAGACTATATTGAAAAAAATGTACAAACCTTCCTAGCAAAGAGCAATATGGAAAGAAAAAAGATTCCTAGCCATCAAATCAATCACATCATCGAGAATATGCTAGAGACATATCAAAACATCATAGAAGAAGCATAAGGAATGGAAAGAATTATGTCAACATACTTTGTGGATTGACAAGTTACCATACATTTGCCTCAGTACCTCTAAATTGGAACAAGTTTTCTGGGTGTTCTTTACAAGAGAAATTGCTACACGAGAAAGCAAAAGAAAATCACCAGTGAGGATAATTTTAGTAAAATTATTTTCAGTTCTATCACAATCCTGCAAATGCCAAGTATTTTACCTTCTTTTTCCAGTTTTTCATAATGGCATTCAATGGAAAAACACAATGTTTCAGTACTTTATTATATTGGATTAGAATAAATTTGATCTATTAAATTGAAAAATATACTGATGAAATGCAAGGACAAACATGTTTTTCTTCATTACTATTCCTATCTTTACTTTTTCCAGACCAAGATACATATATTGGGTAGGTCCCATAAACAGGAAAAATACAGATATAAGTGGATCTTCCCTCATAATTCATTGTCTAAATATCTGGTTAACCCAACTTTAAACATTTTAATACCCATTATGCTATCCTTGTATACCAGAAGTAGAAATGTTTGATGGGTATGAAAAATATGTATTATGGATCAAATTTTTTGTCTTGCTGATAACATAGTAGATAACTGAGTATTACAATAGAGCAACTAATTTTTTTGATAGAGAAACTAATGGTGAATCTGCATTGTGATTGAAGCTTGTCCTTGAGAATCTTGTCTACAAACTGAGGTAAATCATGTTACAGAAGTAAGATCTGGTATACCTTGTGCAAGTTTGACATTTGACAATGGATCTGAAGGGTATGTCTACAACCCTCCTGTAGGACATATTTGTTGTATAGTGGTGGCCTAAATAGTGTCCTTGTAAAGTTCTGAAGCTTATGCTTGTGCTACAATTTTGAGAAAAAATCTGATAATTTCCAGCAAACTTTATCTGAAGAATACGATATTTAAATTCAAGGTTTGAATATTGCTAAACCACAAACTTATGATCCAAATAAATTCAGTGTATTTGTATCTGCATCACTGTCAGTTGTCACAGATAGAGAAGGGTTTACATCTTTAGAAATAAGAAGGTACTAGTGTATGTGGAGTAGAACGTTAAAGATATCAATGAAAATATATCAAGGGTTTAATTCTGAAGCATATGCTCGTGCTACAATTATGAGAACAATTATAATTAAGTAATTATAAGTGAAATACTGATTCACCCCTTCTCAGTGTTTCCAACATAGTAATAAAATTATTGGAGGAAGATAGTAATACAATTATTGGAGGAAGATCCTCTCATCCAGCTATAGAGGAATGGTCTCCACGAGACCTTTATCCAACTCGACTTCAACACAAATACAAGACACAAAAATTGGCATCCCTTGTTTTTTTCCACTTCAAGTAACTTCCCAAAGTCACCATTGATATCCTTTAGAATAGCCTTGTCCCAAAATATCAACAAAAAAAGGGGATGCAAACCCATAACAAAACAAGGATAATTCCTCCATTGGATTGAATTTTAGAGACCAAGGATTTAGATAGAGTGCAGCAGTGCCTGGAATCATGTAAAATAAGGAACTGAGCAAAAGATTAAATCCTAATCTTCTTCAGATATGAACAAGAAAGAAAAAAACACCTCTTCAAAGCGCAAAAAAAGAGAGTTGTCCATTAGCACCTTGATGTCAAGAATATTTTTACAAATCATCACGGGTTATTTTTTTTTTTCAAAAAACACAAGGGCATTGAATATGAAATTAACCCAAAATTTTCCTTGAAACTCCAACAACTAGAGGGACATGATTACATCACTATAGTTAGAGGCCTCATGATTTACTCAAATGAAGAAGTTATCAGTAGGGTCCCCACACTTCCCATGGGCATAAGATGGAGAAAAGAGGAAAGAACTAAGGCCATTACAACAAATAAAAACTTATTTATTGAATATGAACCCATAGAAGATAAAAATGAAGAAGGGAGAGTTTGAATTATCCTTGGGATGAAGTATCCTAAATATATATGTCATGTGAAGGGAGACTTAGTATTGTGTATGTATACCAATTGAGGTTTCACTATAAACTAAAATTCTAAATGGAATTTCTTATGCAAGAAAGGATAAGCATCCCTCATTTCCTTCTTTAGTAAATAAAGGAAATTAGCCTAAGGGTAAAATGAGGAAAGGACTAGTACCTAACACACCATGGGCTAATAAAATTAATAGTCATGGATGCTTTAGATTTTATCCAAAGCCTTATTCCTTGGGTTGATTTTATAGATATGGATAGAGAGGCCTTCTTAGAGATTCAAGCCTAAGCTCAGCTAGAACTAGAAGGAGCAACAACAAAAGGGGAGTCTAAAGAAGAGGAAGCTAAAATTGAAGAAGAAGAATCAAAAGGAAAATCAGAAGAAGTGGAGAAGGAAGAAGAAAATACAAAGACACAAACTAAGGTAGAAACAATGACAAAAGTTCCTAAAGAGGAGCTAGCCAATCTTGAGTAACAAAAATAGAACAAAATATCCAAGAGGCCACGTGAACATCATCCAGGCCACCAAAGAAAAGGAAAATGGAGGAGAAAGAAAGCACTATAGAGGGGAACATAGAGGAGGAAATTGTTTCTACGCTAGTAGGCTTAAGTACCCCAACCAAACCTCAAGGAAGGAAATAAAAGAAATCCCTCACATACTTTAAGACCATAAAGAGTAACAAGATCATATAAGGGAAGCCTCAACCTCCTTCTCCAACACCCATCACTATTGAGGAATTAGTCAGTTGTCAAAAGGAGGAATTTAAGAAATAAAATAGACAATAAGTGCAAATAACCTCCAATAAAATCAAGTGAAAACAACCACATATCTAACAAAGAAGGCTTCGTATCAAGGAAGCCAATATTTTAGGAAAATCCATTAAGCTATAGGAAGGACTTGTAGAGCCAAAGAAAAAAACTATGCAACTAAAGGAAGAGACAAAACACCTACAAAATGGGACTGTGGGGCTACAAGAATAGAATCCCAAATTATAGGAGCTAGACCACTAGCCATATCATGGATATTACTATGCCTATATTGAGGCACGAGAGATACTCCCTACTTACTTTGTAGTCCAACTATTCTTTGAATTAGAAAAGGAAAGGGTTACGACTCATAGATGGATTCAAATTTCCAAATAAAGAAGGGTTAAAGATGTGGGTATTATAGAGGAGAAAATTAAGGAGATGGGGTAAGAGATGGTTGCTAGGGTGCATTCCTAATCTTGCAGGGTTGGCACAAACTTGTGAGGTGAAGTGTAAAAGTCAAGAGTTTAGCTAGATATTTTTGAGTATGCTTGTCATTGTCATATTGCAAATGTGTGAGAAATCTCTTCACCCACTTCTATGTCAACTGGTTACCCTTTTTCTTGTAGGTCTTTAAAGCAGCAAGCTTAGTTATCACTGATGCAAGTATAATAAAAGATAAACAATTCCAGTTAATCAGGTACAAAATCATGTTTTTCTATGTTAATGACAAATGTGCAATATTGATTTCATTATTTGGTGAATGGCTTCTAAGAAAATAGTCAAGAAAGCAACAAGCACATTTTTAGATTGATGATATTAAATCTTTTCTCCTTTGCAGTGTCATGGCTGAGAAGTGAATTCCAATACAAGAAGTACCTGAATTGAACCTTAAATAATACTTAAAGGTAAAGAAGAGGAAAGGGTACATAGTTCTGGGATTGGAGCAGAAGACAAACAGTATACCACTTAATAAGTTATGAAAAATATTCTTTGGCACTAAGACCTAAATTAGTAGAGAATAATACATCAAATCATTCTGATTTAACATAGAAGGCCTAACCTCATTGGAAAATAAGTTATTCCATGATCCAAAAAGGTTATTCTATCTCTTTTTCCATGATTCTTTTGATTTATTCTGCCATGGTCTCTTCACGGGTCATCTAGGAGGCTAAAGAAATAAATTTCACATCACCTAGCTGAGAGTTGGGGTCCCACACATTCATAGCAAGCAGTATTAAATTATCCATATAAAAGTATGCCATCTTATCCCTATCTTGAATGTTACACCTAAGGAAAAAATCAATGAATGTTTTGATGTTTTGGAAAGGAGGGGATCCTTGTTGGGCTAATACTCTAGTCTAAAATTGGCACGATTAGTATTTGATGAATAGAGAGTATGTTTTTAATGGATGTCTAGAGTGTGTGGCTTACATGGACAAACTAGCCATATTGGAAAGTTTTTCCTCCATTTCATGTAGCTAGGACTTCAACTTTTTATTTGTTGGGTTTGTGTTATATTCTTTCCACGACTAATCACGTGCGCGCGGGGGGGGTAATAGCTCTTGGTCCTTATTTTCCAGTGGGCAGATCCGCCCATGGTTTTGTGCATGGGTTTTCACATGGTTTTGGGGCATGATGGTTTTCAACCCCTAGTATTTTGTAGATTCGGTCAAGGGAACTACGATTATGTTCTAATCCAAGGTTAATGGATTGGGGTTTATGTATGCTTCGACATGTATATATATGTGTTGTAACACTAAAAGGAATATAGTGAAAAATCAAGCTGGTCGTCCCAATTTGGGATCCAGGGGAAAATATCTGTGTTTATTTGTTTTATGTTTTATGCTCTCGCTATTGTGTATTTTCTGTTTTAATATTTGTTTGTAGATAATTTATGTACAGGGTTAAAACCTACATTTGGTATCAGAGTGGTTTCAGCTTCAAAGGGACACCTTTGCTGTTGAGGGGTTTTTTGCTCGGGCCTAAGGTAGACCCTGTTCAGTGGGAGATCTGCGAGATCGATTCTTGCGGTGAAAGAAGATGGCGAGTGGTGGGAAGATAGAAATTGATAAATTTAATGGTCATAGTTTTGAGTTGTGGAAGCTCAAGATGGAGGATTTGCTGGTGGATAAAGATCAGTGGATCGCGGTAGATCCGGGTACTAAACCAACAACAATGTTAGATGAAGACTGGAAGAAGTTTGATCGGAAGGCAAAGAGAACAATACGATTGTGTGTCTCAGATTCAGTATTATTGAATGTATCTGGGGAAGATACGACGAAGACCTTGTGGGACAAGCTAGGGACTTTGTACCAATCTAAGTCTCTGGTGAATAAATTTTTCCTGCGGAAAAATTTGTATAACATGAGGATGAAGGATGGAGACTCAGTGACAGAGCATTTGAACGCCTTCAACACTGTGGTAAGTCAGCTGTCATCTGTTGATATTAAAATCTCAGATGAAGATAAGTGCATCAGTTTGTTGTGTTCTCTACTAGACTCGTGGACATTCTGGTTATTGCAATAGGTAACAATACAACTACCTTGAATTTTGATGACATTGTCTCAACCTTGCTGTCAGAGGAAATGAGATGGAGAAATATGGAGGGTCAGAATGGAGATGCCTTATCTGTACGAGGAAGGTCCCAAAACAGAAACAAGAATAAGGTTTCGAGTGGGAGATCTAAATCTAGAGGGAGATCTAAATCTCCTGGAAAGTTTGTAAAGGTATGTTGGAAATGTGGAAAGGAAGGGCACTACAAAAAGGACTGCAGATCTAAAGCTCCTGAGAAAGGAAAGGGATCTGATGATGCTCCTTCTGCAGAGGCAAAAACCACCTCGGATGAAGGTGAGGATGTGTATTTGGCTTCTTCTTCAAATACACATGTAGATCATGAGTCATGGTTGATTGACTCAGGTGCATCCTTTCACTTCACTCCCCATAGGGAGTGGTTCTGCGAGTATGAGAAATATGATGGCAGTGATGTATCCTTAGGTGATGATAGGAAGGCCAGAATCATCGGACATGGAAAAGTAAAGCTGAAGCTGTAAGGTGGAAGGATTAGAACACTTCCTGGTGTTCTACACATTCCTGCATTGGCCAAAAATATGATTTCTGTAAGCAAGATGGATGATGCGGGTGTAAAAACAATGTTTGAGAAAGATACCCATAAGATGGTTTAGGGAGCACTGGTATTAATGTAGGGAGTTCGGATTGGAACTCTGTACAAGCTTCAGGGCAACACTGTTATTGCTGGGTGCAATAGTTCCATGGTTCCCGAAAGTGGAGCGGAAAGCCTAGCGGTCTCTGGAGAAAATACCATGCTATGGCATCAAAGGCTTGGACATATTGGAGAGAAGGGCCTTCAGATACTGCATGGAAATGGTATGGTAGAAGGTATTTCTAATAGCTCTCTAGATTTTTATTTTTGTGAACACTGTGTATATGGGAAGCAGAATCGGGTGAGTTTTCCTTCTGGTGCTAAGAGGGCGAACAAGATATTAGAGCTTGTGCACAGTGATGTGTTTGGACCTGTGTCAGTTCCATCACTGAGTAAGTCTGTGTACTATGTTTCATTCATGGATGACTTCTCAAGGAATACATGGATATATTTCTTGAGGAAAAAATCTGAAGTCTTTAACAGGTTTAAAGAATTTAAGGCTCTGGTGGAAAGCCAGACAGAAAAGAAGTTAAAGGTGCTGAGATAATGGTGGGGAGTTCTGCAAGAAGGAATTTGAACAGTTTTGTAAGAAGTGTGGTATAGCACGTCAGAAGACTACTCCATACACACCTCAGAAAAACGGAGTTGCAGAAAGAATGAACATAACGCTGATGGAAAAGGCAAGAAGCATGCTTAGTGGTACCGGGTTAGGACAAGAATTCTGGGCAGAGGTAGTGGAGACTGCATGTTACTTGGTTAACAGATCACCTTCATCAGCGTTGGAGGATAAGAATCCACATGAGGTATGGACTGGTAAGAAACCCTCTCTTTCACATCTAAGGATATTTGGATGTGATTCATATTTACATGTTCCAAAGGAGAAAAGGACCAAGTTGGATAATAAATCTGAAAGGTGCATCTTTATTGGGTATAAGGATGGTTTAAAGGGTTACAAGCTTTGGAACTCGGAAACAAGGAAGGTTGTGTACAGCCGAGATGTGGTGTTTAGAGAGGTAAAAGATATTGTTAAAAATGAATTCCTAACAAAGGAACCTGAGAACATAGAGTTTGGGCTAAAGGAGGATGAATCAGACTCTACAACAGAAGAAGAATCAGAAGAGGAAGAGCCACAAACTCCAGCTGTGAGAAGATCAGTTCGGGAAATAAGACAACCAGAGAGGTATAGTCCATCTGCTTTCTGTTCAAATTTTTCTTTAACTATAACTAATGATGATCCCAGAACCATCAAGGAGGAAGTATATTCAGAGGATGGAAAAATTTGGAAGGAGGCCATGGTTGATGAAATGGAATCCTTGCATAAAAATGAGGCATGGGATCTGGTGGAGTTGCCAGTTGGAAGGAAGCCCATCGGGAGAAAATGGGTGTTTAAGAAGAAGATGAATGTAGAAGGAAAGGTGGAGAAATACAAAGCTATGTTGGTAGAAAAAGGTTATTCCCAGGTGCCGGGAATTGATTTTGGTAATATTTTTCTCCTGTTTCCAAAGTTACTTCTATTAGATTACTTTTATCTATTGTTGCTGCATTTGTTTTTGAGGTAGAACAAATGGATGTGAAGACAACATTTCTTCACGGGGATCTGGAAGAGGAGATCTACATGAAACAACCTGAAGGCTTTATGGTGAAGGGGAAGAAAGAGTTGGTATGCAGGTTAAAGAAGTCTCTGTATGGGTTAAAACAGTCACCAAGGATGTGGTATCAAAAATTTGATACCTATATACGGGGACTTGGCTTCACGAGAAGCAAGGAGGATCACTGTGTTTATTTTAAATTAATTGGTGACTATGTTATTTTTTTGGTCTTGTATGTGGATAATATGTTGTTGATTGGAAATGACAAATAAATTATCCAAGATTTGAAGACCCAACTGTTCTCAAAATTCCACATGAAGGATCTTGGTGCTGCAAACTATATTTTGGGCATGGAAATTAAGAGAGATCGGGCAAAGAGGAAGCTCTAGTTAAACCAGAGGAAGTATGTCGAGACAATATTGCAGAGGTTAAATATGCAGGATAGTAAACTGGTGAATGTTCTGATTCCTGTAGGTACAAAGTTGTCTTCTGAACAGTGTCCCAAGACACAAGAAGAAGAGGAGGATATGTCCCGTGTTCCATATGCAAGTGCAGTGGGTAGCATGATGTATGCAATGGTATGTACTAGACTAGACATTGCACATGCAGTGGGATTATTGAGCAGTTTTATGCCAAACCCAGGGAAGGATCGTTGGACAACAGTGAAGTGGGTTTTCAGATATTTGCGTGGCACTAGTGATTATGGCTTGTGCTACCAGGGAAGACCAGGATTGGAAAGAGTGTTGGAAATTCATGGTTTTCTTGATGCAGTCTAGGCTAGAGATCTGGACCAAAGAAGATCTACAAGTGGTTATGTGTTTAGCCTATTTGGAGGTGCAGTCAGTTGGATGAGTAAAAGACAGTCTGTAGTGGCTCTTTCAACTACAGAGGCAGAATACATGGCAACCACTCATGCAAGCAAGGAAGCATTTTGGCTGCAAATATTTTTTTCAAGTATGGGGTTGGTGTAGCAAGCTATAAGGATAGACTATGATAACCAAAGTGCAATTTTCTTGGCTAAGAATCCTGATTATCATTCAAAGACAAAGCACATTGATGTTCAATATCACTTTGTGAGATATATGGTTGAAGCTAAAAGGGTGTTGCTGGTAAAGGTGGACACTTTGAAGAATGTTGCAAATGCATTGAAAAAGTCTATGAGCACTCATAAGGTCTCTTGGTGTAGAGAAATAATGGGTGTTGCAAAGATGGGCTAATGACTTAGCTCTCTTGTGGCCCCCCGCGGAAAGAAAACAACAAGTGGGAGAATGTTGGGTTTGTGTTATATTCTTTCCACGACTAATCATGTGTGGGGGGTAACAGGGAGGGCAGTAGCCCCCCCTATCAGGGTCTGGGGAAGTGCCCTTGAAAAAAAATTTGGTCCTTATTTTCTGGTGGGCAGACCCGCCCATGGTTTTGTGCATGGGTTTTCACATGGTTTTGGGGCATGATGGTTTTCAGCCCCTGGTATTTTGTAGATCTGTTCAAGGGAACTACGGTTATGTTCTAATCCAGGGTTAATGGATTGGGGTTTATGTGATCCAGGTGGATATCAGTGGCCAACCACCTATTCCATTTGGATCAGCACCATCAATTCTTGCAACTTTTCACATTCAGCACAACTTACTATTTTTGGTAGGTTTTCGGATCCTCCACTCTTGGAGCTGTTTCCGGGCCTTAATGATCCAGGTGGATATTGGTGGCCACCCACCTATTCCATTTGAACCCCCACCATCAGTTCTTTCAGTTTTCAAGTTGCAACAAAACTTCCTATTTTTAGCAGCTTTTCGGGTCCTGAACTTCCGAAGCCATTTTGAGGCCCTAAACGACGTTTTATTGGAAAACGAAGAGCAACATGGGTTCAATGTTGCTCGTTCAAAATTTTTACTCCTCGAACAGATATTTCTAACAAGCTATTGAGTGATTCAAATGGAGATCAGATGCCAAAGTTATGTCCCTGGGAAGTTGAACCACCAATTTACCTAAACGGGGCCCATAGTTTTGGTTCTTCATCTCCTAGGGTTAGGTTTTTGGAAGTTTAGAGTTCTCCATTGTTTCTAAACAATAAATAGGCCATCAAGCCTCATTGTAACATATTTCAGAGGTCTGTAGCCATCACATCTCTTCTCAGAGATTCGCTACTAGCACCCTAGGTATTTTATTTCCATTATGCCTGTAAGCATATTTATGTTATTTGATATTAATGAAATGAAACATTATTTCTGTTGCATCTCTATGTTCATGGTTATTTCTGTATTTTTTTGTGTTCCTACATAAAATATGAATCATTATGTATGCTTCGGCATGTATATATATGTGTTGTAACACTAAAAGGAATATAATGAAAAATCAAGCTGGTCGTCCCAATTTGGGATCCAGGGGAAAATCTCTGTGTTTATCTGTTTTATGTTTTATGCTCTTGCTATTTTTTTTTTTTCTGTTTTAAGATTCGTTTGTAGATAATTTCTATACAGGGTTAAAACCTACATTATTCTCCTTTTGCATGTGGTCCATTATATTGGTTTCCTTGAACATAATTTCAACGGTATTATAGTTACCCCTTTGATTTGGAGCTATAATACATGTGCCAATATGAGGCCAATGAAAATTCACACAAAAAGGAACAATTTGGTGAAAATATGGCAGCTTGTGATTATACAGAAAAAATTATGAATATGCTGCTTATAAAAGTACTAATATCAACTGCTTAGATTCTGAATAGCCTTCCTAAGGCAAATTTCATTTTTTTTTCCTTTTATGATTGAAAATTTCTTATGACTATCTTACAAAATCAGTCATAAGAATATTTCTCGGGAATGTCCAGGCGGAGAACTGTATCTTTTCAAACGACTCTCCATACCATAATGTACTTCCCTATGAATAATGACATCCTTTGAGCAGAGAATAAACAAGCTAAAACAAAATATTAAAATCAATGGAGGATCCCTCTTAACATACCTTTCTGGAATAGATGCCATCGGGGTATCCCCATATTTATGTTCAGACCATCATTTCCAATTTTCTAATCAATAATGCTCTAGGTCAATAATGGAAACAAAATGTGGGTTTACTAATTTCCATTTTCCGTTACATGTTGTGTGCAGGCTACACAAGAACAGAGGCCTTGCATCCAAGATAAGAACAAACAAGAGCCGAGATCCTTGTGCAAGGTAGAGGGGAACGACCTAGTAGCCTCTCTGAAGGCAGACATCTCTGTACAAGACCAAGAGTGAGATTATAAACATACTTCAACATAATATCCATGTTGGTGAGTAAGTGTACTGTAAGACCCTCATTTAATGATCACCCTAACCAATCCACTCGAAACATGGATGATTAAGTCGACATTGATCACCCAAGGTAGTTCCAAATGAGTGGAAAAACCCATGAAATTAGACCCTTAATGCATTTATCAGTTAGTTGACAGACCCTCACAGCACCCAATTGATTTTCCAATCAGTTATTGAACCAAGAAAAATGCACCTTATTCAATCAAAATTGAGGCTCCTGGTTCTGGTGTATGGACACATGGGAGGGGGCTGGCCCTAACTAGGCACTGTCCATAGAAATGAGGGTTAAATAGGCACTGTCAATGAAAAATCACGGTCAACAAAGTTAAATAGTGCTAATCATGCTAAAACAACATATTGAATGTTCCTGCAATGCCCTTTTCATCGAGGGTAAGTCTAGCTATGCGTATTCACACTCTTCAATATTAGACTTTTTGGTAAATTCAAAACCGTAGGAATCAATAGAGATAGGGATTAACAGCTAACTAGAGCTAATGATGTTAAAACATATTAGGCCAGCCAACCCTAATAATATATGAATGCAACTGAGACAAAATTGTCCCATTTTTTTCAAAATTGATAGTAGAACTGATTCTCCATGCACCATTAAGAAACAGATTCATTGATACCTAAAGTAGAACAAACAAAAGCACAATGAATTGTGTGAAAGTTATATAAACTAGACTTGATATGCCTCAAACTTACTATAACAGGTTCCCAACATTTTATTAGTGCTGGTTTATGCAATCCTTTGGGCATCGCGGAAGTAAAAAATCCCAAGAAAAACATAATAAATTCCAGAAGTTGGATTTACTTCCATTCTGTACAAAAATCAAGATGCAAATGATAACAGCCAAATGCAAAAATCATGCCAATTGTTGTTTCTCCTCTAATTGAGATCTACTTATACCTCATTGGTATTTCATAAGACTAATTGGGAATTTTCAAGTGAAGCGTCTCTTTAATACAACAATATTCACATCAAATACAAGGTGGCTAACCAAAAATGTATATTCAACGATTACTTGTGAGTGATAATTATATTCAATCAAGGGATCTTATGGACTAATGCACGTCTCCAAAAAGCTAAAAATTGCAAAGATAAAGAAGATTAATGAGAGTACATGCAGAAGATCCAACCAAAAGTATTCTTTCAGTGGGTATTTATTGAGAAGCCCATCTACAGATAGCGACAAAATCATGTACCTATGATTAATCCTGGTTAGATCACCTATGTGGATAACTCCAGTCCATCAATTGTGATTCATAATAGAAGGTACACCAAACTCTATCCCAAACCTGGCAACGAGAATAGTGGGGGGGGGTTGGAATAAATTTGAATAGGTCGATTTAGATTTTAGAGTAGCTGCCAATTTCATATCTCCCCAAATGTCATAATTCCGATGGTTTATCTGAAAAATTTCAACTCCCCAAATGTCAGAATTCTGACGATTTATTTCATCTCTTTGATGGGGGTCAGGGTCTCTCTGCAAACCATCGCAATACTGACGATTTTCCCCAATAACGTCGCACTACCGACACATGTATTTACATGTTGCAATAGTGACGCTTGTCTCCAAATGTCGCAATATCGACTCTTCTCTTTGAAACATCACAGTTTCGACGTTTTGTCCCAAAACGTCAGTATGCCGACGATGTACCTAAACGTCGTAATACCGACGATGTCCCTAAATGTTGGTATAGCGAGGTTTGTTGGCAGGATTTGAAAAATTGATAAAAATTGGGGAAATTTCCAACAATACGTCAAAAGTGTCGGAATTTTGACCAAATGTACTAGTGATACTTCTTGTTCCAACTGACCAATTTCATGGCTTGGTTGGCACTTACCAGTAAAAATTCATACTTTCCTTTGTGCGAGTTTATGATGAACAATTTTCCTTCCTTGATGAGCCGGTATTGGTTGCCTCTCCTCATGAATATTGCATCACACATGTACATGAATGAACTCCCAAACATGACAGAACATACATAAATGGGAACCACATCTAGATCTACTTCGTCAATAAAATCAACACTGATAACAAATATAATTTTGCATTGTTTTGTTACCTTTAACTCTGTATCCTTATTTACCCATCCCAATGGATATGGGTTTGTATGATCACGAACTTCCAACCCCAACTTGTTGACCAACACTGCTGCAAAGAGATTTTCCTGCGATCCTGAGTCAAATAGAGCATCAATTTTTCTCTTCCTGTTGTTGAAGGCTACTTTTATTTACCTCCTTTTGCACTAATGTGAAAATGATCTTCTCATCCACATCTGATTTTCTTTCAACTTAGTTGCTCAAATCTGTGGCTATAAGATTATTCTTCTTGTTACCTTCTTGTTCTTCAGGTTTAGCTCTGGATGCAAATTCTAGCACTTCTCCTTTGTATGGCCATCAATGTTGTAGTGGTTAGAGTGGTTGCTAGGATATTTTAACTAGTGTGTTTTGGTTTTCGTATTTTTATATTTCCCTTTTTTAATCTTATTACCCTCCTTAGAATCATATTGTTTCTCCTTCAACTTCGATCCACTTGATTGCGCCCTCTTCAGGCCTATGTTCTCCAGGTATTGTGCCTGTACACAAGCCTTGTTGACCAATTTGGGCTTGAACAACATCACTTACTCACGTAGATGGCGATGCCAACCCCTAAAATAATTGATGAGTACATTTGGGTTCTTTGTATAGATACCCAACCCTATAGCCATATTCCTGAATTTCGTGGTGTACTCGTACACGCTTTGGCTTAGTTTTTGCTTGAAGTAATGCCACCGGATCCATTGGTCCTCCACATACCCATTGGTATAAAATTGTGACTTAATGAGGGTTTTTAAATCTTCCCACTTAGTCACTGGAGGTTCTCCCACCAACCTCAGGGTTTATGTTTGGCTCTCCCACCAATTCAGTGCATGGCCCTCCAATTTCAGTTGTGAAAATGAGATTTTTTGTCCTTTTTCAATTTGATAGATGCTAAAAAAGACTTCCAATTTCTACAACCAATGGTTCAACTTCAAAGTGTTGATCTCCCCATGATACAACTTGATATCAACTTTTTCTTCCATTTTAAAAAGGCTCTGTGATTGGTTCACAATGCTCAAACTAGGTTGATCTTTTTTGTGTTCTTTCTTCAACCGGTTCTTCGTTTCTCGCCTATATTCTGATTCTCATTCTAATTTTCCTGTGCATTTAAACCCCCATATTCTCCAAATATCCCTATATTTATATTCAAGGCCTTCATAAGGAGACTTACATTGTGGTTAATATATGTAACTTGTTGTTCCAACCATGTAAACCTTAGTTCTGTAGGATCACGAGGTTTGTTTACATATTCTTCACCCATGATAAGGTTTTTACGATTTTCAGCCCCGCCAATCTAGATCCCTAAAATATCACAAAATACCCAAATAAACCTTCTCTGATACCAAATGATCCATAAAATATCGTGGATATTCCATTGGATAGTTCTTCATAACATATTTGATACTAATATATTAAAATACTAGAATTTTAAATTATTATAGTTTTATTAAAATTCTAGATTTGTAGATTTAACTGTAATTAGTGCATGCATGCAAATGGAAATTATGCAGAAAAATAGAGAATGGCAACATAATCTCACACACAGACATAAGGCACAACATATGCTCTCTGGAAAACCTTTTCGAGAGAAAAACAAGCTGGAAGGTGAGGTTTCTTTTCTCTCTTTCTTTGTTTGGAAATATGGTTGCAGGTAAAAAGAAGTAATGAATGTGGCCCGTGGGATGCTATAATGCACATATCCTACTTGTTTTCTCTACCTCCTATCTCTACAAGGTATCTTTTCTCAACTATCGAACAAAATTCTCGAAAGAATGGAATTCCTCTTCCTCCTAATGTCCTAATTATAACACAACTAGATAGCCTACTAGTGGTTAATTTTAACTACATCAAATCTTAACTAGAGTTACAATATAGATTCCTCTAGAGTATTTTACATCACAAATACATGGCTAGCACCTTTTTCATGAATAAGGGAGGCTGAAGTGGAATCCTCCCAAACTATAGGCGTGAAAACAGGAAGGTCAACTTCTGAGTGCATAAATTTTGCAAACAAACTATGATTGATGTGATTTTTATGCCACTGGAAATATCTTTGTGTGTAGAATAACATGAAATGGTGCCTTGTTACATTGATGAATTTTTAACCCCAAAAAAAATCGTTTGATGCCTCAAAATGCTCCTGAAAGGTTTCAGACCTTGTTTTTCAAAACTGGGTCCCGTGAGCTGATTCCTTCGCTTTTCCGCTCCAAATGCATTGATATGGATGACAAATAATATAATTATCCTATACAGATCACAAAATTATGAAAATAAAATATCCTTTCAATTTATACAAACATTTTATTGATAATGATATATTTATAAAATTGTCAAGGTATAACTAATAAGCCATTAAGTTATTCTCCATATGGGGTGAATAGGGATGGGGTTATAAACAAGGATGGCAAGCTCACTTCCACCTCACTTAATGAGTAAGGTATATGTTTTTCCATTGCTCATTCTCGTGATCAAACATGATATATGCATTTATGACTTCACCTCAGGTGATTTTATGCCATTTCACTTCAAATAATACTTCGTTGAGTGGGACAGTGTCCAAGCTAGGATTGTCACACGATTCAGGGAAATGATTGGCCAGTGAGGATTAATTTCCATGATGATGTTGACCTTCCCAAGAATACAGTCTTCCCTCATCTTTAATTTGGATTCAGAGAGGTCGTTTCTCACATTTTTCCCAGCATCTATTTTTTGGTCATTTCCCTCCTTTCTTTTGCTTAGGGATCCTCCATCTCAGTTCCATTTTTGGGCTCATGCCTCTCTCGCATTAGGTGTTTAGTCCCTCCAATCTGAGCTTTTCTCCCTCTCCTCTAATTACAACAATGTTAAAGTTGCATGCTCGGTACCAGCATAGAGGTGGGGCTTGAGGCTTTCTTAGGGACTCGAGGGCTTGCATGTGTGCAAAGTCATTTTCCAAGACTTTTCATGAGCATATATGCAATAAATAAAAGATCAGCCATGGGAACCAGAGGATGACATCATGAGGGAGTGAGTTTGTTTGTCTCATTCCAAAGTTATAATAGTAGTTATAGCCTAGGTTCCCAATATGAGGCATAATTGTGAGTTCCAAAACCCATATATGTATACCATCGATCTATATTGGCACATGAAATCTCTCCTAGTCAAGTCCTTGTTAGACAATAATTATGATAAGGATGAGATTATTTTCATGGTGAATGATATCATGATTCAATTGAAGGATAAAGATGCAATATTAGCATTAATTGAAGCAAAAATTGCTCCATGAACAAGACCCAATAGCCACAACCATGTGGAACCAGTCCCCATTGAGGTTGATGCCTCAATTTCTTCTTAATATTGTTCATGTCTTTGCACTCTTTGTTATTGTTTCTTTTAGTCTCACACATCACTGTTAGGGTATTTTTCCATGTATTTGTCAATATTTTTGTTATTTATTGGGATAGAAATAAAATGTTGATTAAGATCCAAATATTATTGAACTTGTTAATATATTGGATTAATGGTCACTAATACTATTAATGGGATAGTTTCCCTAGTGGTAGACCAATGGAAGACCACAACCAAAGCTATATGTAATATTATGATATGAGTATAATTTTTTAGCTTAAAAAAAATAAGCCATTAAATTATAAAAAAGAATAATCGTTACACATGTCTCATTAAACTTGAACATGGAGGTATGAAAAATTACTTTGACACCATTTTAACATAATGAATATTTAATGATTCCTACATTAAAATTGAAGAAAAAGTAACAATTGATTTAAGCAGTAATTTCATTTGAATATCATTTAAATATTTCTGGAAACAATAAAAATTGTTATAAGTTAACTAAGCTTGAGTTTGCAATCAAATATCTAATACGTATTTTTTCTTTATACAAAATTGATAATCTCAAATCACTTTGGTTTTGTTTCATCAATGGATAACAATATTTTGAATATGATTTATTTATTGTTTTTTTCATAAACAAAAATTATTATATATCTATATTAAAATAGTGTTTTGGTTAAATAGTCCAAAAAGTTGATACATAACAAAAGAGAATCCATAATCAAAATCACAAGACAATATCTCAAAACATTGGGATTGATTTCTATTCTAATTAATTGCTGAAATAATTGAGTTCTATCCCCTTCTATCTGGCAAGTATAAAGCTATATATATTGTCATAGCAAAATTAACTATATTCCAAAACATTGCATAGAACCAATTAAAATCAAGCTTTCTACATGCTTCCTAATTGCTCCAAGACTCGATTGACTAAATGAGAATGGATTATTTCAATGATTGGGTTGTTGTTGCTACACAGTTGCATCCTCACTGTTCTCCAAAATTTCTACTCCAAATGAACCCATTGAAAGGGAGGGTTGAGCCATTGACTATAAAACTTAATTTCCATTATTTTTTTCAATCTCTAGCTTTTATATTTTAATTCCCCACAAATCTATATTTTATACAACTTTTTCAATCCTATAAATCTTGTTTTCTAAGTTCATTCATATCTACCTCTACTAATTTTGAACTACAACTAACTAGGAGTTTAGGTCCATTATTTTCTTTTGTATTACTCAGGTGTCCAATACGTTCTTTCTCTTCCACTCTTTCTTCCAACCCTCCAACTTTTTGGTGTATAGAGAGAGGTAATATTGAGATTCATCTAAATATCTCTCACACCTCAATAGACCTCAGTGAATTTATAAATGTTCAGATAAATTAAGATGACCAAAATTTCCATGTAGATTTACCATTTTTTATAGATGTCCTATGTTGAGGACTAGAAATAACTTAAGCTTCCAATGCACCACCCATGTGACATGTACATCAATAATAAGCCTAATGCCTTTAATGGTTTAAAATATCCATATCAAGGCACAATGAACAAGAATGAAGTATGCTTTACATGGATATTCAGTAGGTTTGGGTTTAATATCAATAGAGATAATATTCCCACATTTTCATGAATTGATGCCTCTGGCTCTAATGTGACACATGACAACAAGAGGAAATTAAGGTTCCTTTGAACATTGGTACTCTTCTTTTTATATTTAAGCCATTTGTCCGCATTACTTATGCCTTCAAACTTTGGATTAATTGAAATGTCATGGTTCAAGGGTAGATGATGGATAATACGACTCCCCTAATTTTTCCTAATATTTCTCATTATCCAGCATGACCCTTCATTTGTGATCTTATATGTTGTGTAGTTAAAGTTCCTTGATACATGATAAAATTCATAATGAGTGAAATGTTTTACCAATCTCTGAGCTTCAGTGATGATTCAATATAGTGGGAGTCCATAAGGGATTGATTTTTTAAGCCACCTTTTGAAATATAACAATTAATTCCCTAATAATATAATCTCCAAGAATTGAATAATTATAAGATAGGAGGATCTTTGGCCTCAAGAAATCAACATCACCAAAAACAAGTACATTTTTTTTTGTAAATGGCCTAAGGGTCAGCCTTTATTGAAAAAGATAAAGCTACAGAAGCCATTTGCTACATTATTGTAAAAGTTTTATTATTGTGGAAGAACTAAATAAAATAAAATAAAATAAAAAACCATGGGGACATGATTATTTTCAAGAAAATTCAAGGGAAGGTGAACTAACGATGCATAGAGATACCAAGAAACACGTCAGGAAACATAAGGGCCAATAAAACCATTTGAATTCAAATATAAATGAAATGATGGACAAAAGTTTCAAAGAGGGGGCTAGATTTCTTTTCCAGGGGATTTGAATGAAGTGATTTGGTAGCCATGTTTAGGTTACAAAAAATTTAATGTGGTTGTGTCAAGTGATATTAGAGCTAGTTAAGTTCATGACGTTTGGTTTCTTGATAATATTCTTGTATAAAATGTTCCTATGGAAGATAAGTTGTGAGATACAAAACTTATAAGTAAGGACTGTGGATATTATTCTATTTAAAAATTATGAAACAACTTTCGAGAATTCCACCACAAAGAGTAGTATCCCAAGGAGGTGCAAGGGACCAAGAGTTGGAGGAATTAAGAAGGATGATAAAAGAATTGGGGATGTTGAAGTAGACTCTAAATCAAAATTTGATATCATAGAGTAGCAAAATTATGATGAAGGATACCCAACAGTGCATTGATATAGTTTCTGAAGAACAGAGGTAGCACAAGGGTATAATTTTCTTGCTACGATGGTAGTTTGAAAGCTAAGACTCTCATTGATTGGATAGGGGACCTCAAAAGTTACTTTGAGTATGATAATGTTCACAACCCTAATAGAGTTTGTTTTGGAAAAAACAAAAATAAAATGTCATGATGCACTCTGGTCATATTTTGTACAAAATAAAGAGTGTTTAGAAATAAAGAGTCAACAATAGACAAGAGAATATAAATTCTTGGAGAAAAATGGTCAATAAAATCAAGGATAAATTCCTATATGTTGATTAGCAACAAATTTTATGAGGCTGAAATAAAACTTAAGATAGGATGAGACATATGTCCTAGAGTACATCAAATAAATTTTCAAATAGTCCCTTAGATCAGGACTAAGAGAACCAAAATAATAATAGGTAGCTAGGTGTATTAATAGACTAAAGATTAAAATACAAGATGAAATGAGATGCATTACTTTCATAATGTAGATGAAGCCTATCAAATCATTTTAAATGTAGAAGAAAAATTGTCTAGCAGATTGTAGTATAACTTATAGGGTAGAGGTCCTACAGGAAAGAGAAGAATAAGTGCAACAAGAGGAAAAAAAGAAGATGAAGAAACCAACAACCAAAATACCAGAGGAGGAAGTGGCATTGGCAGAGGTACAATATTTGGTAGAGATAAAGGTAAATATGTATCACTTAATACTACATATGTGGAGTAGAAGGCCACAAGGCATTTGAATGTCTCGAGAAGCGAAATACAAGAAAAAGGAATGAGGCCATAACTCAGGTTACCGAAGTAGATGAGGCATCGATTATTGAAAAAAATGAAGAAATAATTTATAAGGAGCAAGGGGAAAACTCAATTTTTGAAGAATGTTGCTTAAACCTAAAGGGAAGACTAAAGTGGATGTTGAACAAAGGAAGTGTGCTTTTAAAACCGCATGCAAAATGTTGGATAAGTGTTGTAATCTAATTATTATTGAGTAAGGAAAATATATTGCCCATTAAATTAATGGAAGAATTAAAGTTAAAAGATATTCCACATCCAAATCCAAATCCATATCGAGTTCCATGGCTACAAAAAGGGCACAAACCATTGTGACTAAATAGTGCTTGCTAAATTAGAAACTTAAAAAAATCAAGGAATAAGTGTTGTGTAATATAGTAGATATGGATGCATGTCACATATGGTTGTTTGATATGAAGTTTTCCCATGATGGTATGGAAAATACTCATGAAATTTTGAAGGATAAATAATGAAATGATTATGATTATCTAAGGATTTTTTGAGAGAATAAATTAGGATGATTTATTGTTTGGCCTAATGCCAAAAAGAGCAGTGGATACTAGAAAGAATAATTTTGTGCACCCAAGATTCACCATTTGTTGAAATAATATGTGGATATTATTCTTGATAATATGCTAGTAGGTTTAATTTCCACAAGAAGCATTTTACATCAAATGCATTTTGTACTAAGATATATTTTTTCCAATTAATCCCATTATCAGATGACTGCAGTGGGGAATGAAAAAATGAATAAACAAGTGCAAGAGTTGCTTGAAGAAGGACTGATCCAAGAGAGTTTAAATCTATTTTTTGTACCAACAATATTGGCACCCAAAGAAGAAAATGAATCGTGGATGTGTACAGATTCATGGGTTATCAATGTGTTATCAATTATATGCTACTAAGCATAGGTCCTGTTACCAAGGATGGATGACCTCATGGATTGATTGAGTGGAGAAAAATACTTTTCAAAGATATATTTTAAGAGTGGGTATCATCATATCTAGATAAGGGAAGGTGATGAATGGAAGACAACTTATAAGATGAAGGATGGATTGATTGAGTGGCTAGTCATGTCACTGGGGTTAACCAATGAACTTAGCACATTTATGAGACTTATGAACATAGCCTTAAAGCCATTTTTGGGGAAGTTTGCCATCATATACCTGAATGATATTCTAATATTTAACATTTCCAAGGAAAAAAAAAATGGAGCATGTGAATAAGGTATTGGAAAGGCTGAAAGAGAAGAAGTTGTTAATAAAATTGAAAAAGTGTGTTTTTCTGCAAGAAGAATTAGCATAGTTGGGTTTTTGGTTTCCAAGTAGGTTTTGAAAATGGATCCTAAAATATACATGTTATTTTGAATCGGTTGACACCTAAAGTTACCTTTTATGTTGAAATATTTTATATGGTTTGGCAAGTTTTTACTATAAATTTAAATGGGATTAATGCACTTCTTCCAAGTGTATGAAAAAAGGGGACTTTCCAATGGATAGTAGTGGCATTGATGTATTTTGAAATTCTGAAGAAAAGAATAATTGAACAACCAATGTTATCACTACCAATTTTATCAAAGTGTTTCAAGTAGATCACAATGCAAGTGATTTAGCGATTGGAATATTCTTTAGCGAAGAAGGGAGATTGATAGCATTTTAGAAATAAACAAAATAACAATGTAAACTATGAGACGAGAAATATAAACTCAAAACGAGAACTCTAGCAGAAAAAACCTCAAAAAAACATGAAAAACAACCCGAAAATGAAAAATGTTGATGTTGGAATAAATTTTTATTTATTATTATTATTTATTTTATTCGGGTAATTTTTCAAAAAATTTAAAAAATGGGAGAAAAAGCCAATAAAAACGAATTTTTTTAATGCAAAAAAACAACCTCAAAATGAAGTATTGATGTTGTAATAACGTATGTTTTTTTGAGGTAGATTTTCAGCATTTTTTAGCAATGACGTTAAGGGTAAAATATCATGGCTCCGAAAAACCTTAAAATTCCAATGATTTTTAAGCATGACATTAAATATAAAACATCATGTCTATGAAAAGCATTAAAATTTCAACAATTTTCAGCTATGGTGTTAAAGATAAAATATCATGACTCAAAAAATCTTAAAATTTTGACAATTTTTCAACCATGAAATTAAAATCAAATATCATGATTACAAAAAACCTTAAGTTTTCAACATATTTCAACCATGGCATTATGAAATTTTTCTATGACTAATTTTTTTAATAAAATGAATACCTCAATGAAAGAGTCATTATACCAAGGGTAAATTTTTTTTCAAATGTTAAAAGTATGACAACTTTAAAATCCAAGCCTAAGACAACTTCATACACTGGAACAAAAATTTTAAAGTCAACCATCAAATTGACACGTAGTGTAGGCAAGCTGACCCATAATTGTAATAAAAGCTTAAAGACCAACCATGAAACTAAAACATTGTGGGGTTGGACTCGATCCATTATAACAAAAACTTTAAAATCAACTCTCAAATTGACGCATAATGGGATTAGGTTGCTAGTTGAGGATCGACACGGAAAAAAAAAATTAAAAAAAAATAACAAATAAAAAAAAAATACAAAATACAAAAGAAAATAAAAATTAAAACATTGAGAAGAAAACACAAGAAGTTCTTAAAAAAATAAGAAGTAAATAAAAATATTTATTAAAACATAAGCATATTTATAATATATATATATATATATATATATATATATATATATATATATATATATATATATATATATATATATATATATATATATATATATACATTAAAACAAACAATTTAAAAAAAAAAAATTGAAACAAGTAAATACAAATATATATTCAAATATAAACCAATTGAAAACAACTGTAAAAAAAATAATATATATATAAACAAAAAAAAATAAAAAAATAAAAAAAATTAAGTCATAAATGATCAAAATTTTAAAATATATATAAGAGAACAATAAAAAATTAAAATACAAATATTTAAAAAAGAAACATAATTTAAAAAAAAAAAATACAAATACAAAAAAAACATTAAAACAAAAATAAAAATCATAAAAAAAAACATTAAAAAAATACAAACTGAAGGGAAAAAAAAACATTAATAAATAAATAAAAATAAAAAAACATAAAAAAAAATTCAAAACATATATATATATATATATATATATATATATATATATATATATATATATATATATATAAATCGCCCCACGCAGCCCACAACCCAACATGGTAAGGGGTGGAGGGGATAATTCTCGAAATCGTCCCCTCCATCGCCACTTCGGCAGCCCAATGGGCCATGGGATGGAGGGACGACCAGATCATCCCTACACCCCCTAGATCGTTGTGTCATGAAGGTGGCAGGGAAGCGGCTATATATATATGTTATTTATTTATTTTTAATTTATTTAATTTAATATATTTCTTTATTTTTTAAATTTTTGTTTTTGAATAAATTGTTTTTACGTTTTTTCCTTAAATTATGTTTTTTTTTAATATGTTTTTTAAATTTTTAATTATTTATAAATTTATTTTATTTTATTTTTAACATTTCTATGTTCATTTTTTTTTAATATTTTTTTTCCATGTTTTTTAATTTTGTTATGTTTTAATATATATTTTTATTCAATTATTATTATTTTTTTAATTTTTTTGTGTGTTTTTTTTTTCTTTTTTCTTTTTTTAGTTTTTACTTTTCTCAATATATTAATGTTTTTTACTTTTTGTCCGGAATTAGACAACTTGAAAATGGTTAAATAATCGACATAAAAAAAATTAAGCATACTTGGGACATAAGAAAAATTAAAGTGTAAAAAATATGCCTTAAAAAATGTTGATATTTTTTCAAAATCCACATGAAAATTGCCAAAAAATTTAAAACAATATCCACACTTAATACATTAGAAAATTTAAAGTCAAAAAATAAGTCTTCTAAAAAAGGGGGTTGATGCTCGCATCAACACTTTTCAAAATTAGCATGAAAATCACTAACATTTTAAAAATAATCTTTATACTTGATACATAAGAAAATTTGAAGTGTCAAAAATATGCTAAAAAAAGTGTATTCTGAATCGACACTTTTCAAAATCTGATTACTTTTTGCTACCTCAAAAATATAGGTACTTGTTTCAGTTCCATTTCAACGTTTACATTGTTGAATGATGCCAAGAAAAAATATTCTAGCTATGATATAAAATTTTATGATATTACGCAAGCTTGGAGAAATGGAGACATTACTTACTCCTAAGGAGTTTTTTTTGTTTACTATTCACAAGGCATTGTAGTACATTAACAATCATGGTAACCATAATTAAAATCATTCAAAATGGATAGAATTTGTGTAATGTTACTTGAAACACAAGTCAAGAAAGTCAAATTTGGTTTTAGATATATAAGTCAAAAGATAATATTGCTAAATACATTATCATTTGAGGTTATAAGCATGGATTGTATGAAGAAATTGTATGTAAAATCTGTAAACTTTGCAAAACTTTGGCATTCATGTATGTCATTATGGAGCATGAATATAACACCATATTTGGATTTCCATATTGAATAAGGATTATATTTTGAAAAATAGAGGCTATGCATTCCCTAATGTTCATTGAGATTGAATATTGTTAAAGAGTTGTGTAGTGAAGGTTTAGGTGGACATTTTGGAGTAGATAAGACCACCATATTGGTGAATGAAAGATATTTTCAGCCTACTCTGAACAAGGATGTTTGAAATTTTGTTGATTGTTTAAGGGTTTGTTAGTTGGTGAAGCGAAGAAGCAAAAACATAGGGTTATATAATCCATTGCCAATACTTGAAAGACCACGTGAAGATGTAAGTATAGATATTTTTTTAAGACCGCCCAAGGCATAAAGAGTTCACTATTCACTGTTTGTTATTGTGGAAATTTTTTGAAAGATAGCACATTTTATATTGCACAAAAATACCAATGATGCTACAAATGTTTTGTGTTATAGTTTTGAGAAGTTGTGAGGCTATATGGATTACCAAAAACTATCTCTTCTATTTAAGAAAAATAGGGTCAAAGTTGCAATATAGTTCAACCTATCATCCACAAATTTATGAGAAAATATAGGTGGTAAACCAGATTCATGGAAACATTTTGAGGAGTTTAAGTGGATAAACCTATGTAAATGGGGTTTGGTATTAGCCCAAGTTGAATTCTTCCATATTATGACTTGATGAAAAAATATGTTGGTATGAGTCCATTTTAGGTGCTTTATGGTAGGCCACTATAGAAAATTATGGATTTGGTTAAGTATCCAAATCTAGAGTATAAAAGGAGTGTTGTTGTACATGAATTTGTAGAAAACATACAATAATTCATGAAATGAAGTAATTATTTTTAATCAATGGTTTAAGTCCAGGTCAAGACTAGTAATCAAGATAAAATTGATGAGATGATAGGTATAAATATACAGAAGGGAAGGAGATAGAAGAGGAAGCCAATAGAAGGGAAGCCTTAAAGAAAGAAAACAAGTAAACAAAACAAAACCAAAATAAAAAACAAAACAAAACCTAAAAATAATATATTAGAATAGTATAATAATATATTAATATTATATTAGTATTGATATAATGATAATATATTAGAATTCACAATATTACTATAGTTAATATTTGTATTATATTATATTAATGTTATATATAACACATTAATGATATATTAATATATGATAATAAACATATTAGTAATATTAATAATATCAGTATGGTCTTAACAGTTGCTTGCGGTGTCAACTCATCATATGAAGGTTATTTTGGGTTTCCAAGAGGACTATTTGACCTCCCTCTCTTTGGACATATGGATGTTTTCTCTCTTTTGTCTCCAGTGGAATGCCATGTTTTTTTGTGGTCCCTTATCATCATTTTTTGCAGTGGTTCGTGGATGGGTATAGATATTGTAGACTATGATCCCTCTCCTTCCCCCCATGAGCGTATATTTGTGGATTCACTCGACGACTTTTTATTATCTCCTCTTCCAACGATTTTCACATGAGGTGTTGTAGGTGTTGGTCATTTTCAAGGTTTTTTTATGGTAGATATTTTGGTATCAGTGAGCTCAGGAGGGGAAAATTTTGGCACTCACACCTGGATTCCCTCTTGCTTGAGGGAGAACACACGACCTTTTTCTTAGGGTTGGAGAATTGGGTTTGTTGTTCCGGTATGGAGCTCGAGTTTTTCTCATTTTGTGTCTCTTTTTTATTCTCTATTAAAAAATTCCATGTGTGTCATTCCCAAAGTGACAAATTCCTTTATCGTTCGAAGGTAGGTGGGCTTTATGAATGATATATGTCAGAAGGGTGAAAAAAAATTTGTGACTTCTCTTATGGAGGTAAATCCATTTTTTTTCAATATTTGCATGATTTTGGTCCAAAATTTCGAGTTTTGGCTCAAAATATAGTTCCTCCAATTCGGTCAATCCCATCTCATGGCTTTGCATCCTGATCCATGAAGGCCAAACTGAGTAGTAATTCTAACTATTTAGAGGGGGTGGTGCCAAAAAAATCCATTATGTTAAGAACATCAAGAGATATTCCCTTTATCTAATTCTTGGTGGGTAGATCAAAATGGGTCGAGTTTTTTCTCTGCCATAAATATCCTTGGTTGGTTGTGTTTAGGGCCGAAGGTTTTCTATTCAAACCCTAAGAGACTGGGTTGCGAAGGATATCACTCCCTAGGTGAAGAGACATCTAGACGTTAACAGGATGGCCAAGGGTTTGATTCATATAAAGTTTGAAGATGTGTCAGATGCACAACGTTTTGTTAATTCGGTTTGGCACATTAATTCCTCTCCCATTCTTTTCAAGTTTTGAGACCCTTTGTTTGATGCTCATAGGGAGCGCTCTAAAAATGTTCTAGTATGGGTTCGTATTCTCGACTTTCCATTATATTTTTGGGTTGATGAAATTTTTTAGGACATTATAAATTCCATTGGTACTTAACTATCTCATGACTCTTATTACCTCACCTCTGGTGAGATGATTACTTCTTGCGTCTCGATTAAGGTCATTTTGAGGGAAAAACTACCAGAGGGCATGGACCTTGGTGGTGAGGAGGATTTCATATAGGACTTGGATTGTGAGGGGGTCCTTTTCATATTTCACCGGTGCCATCATTATGGTAATTTGATAAAAAAATGCCTTATTTTTTCAACATCAAAGGAAGCTGAAGATGATTTCATATGGGAGGATTGTGATCCTATAAATCACAGGCCTTTGAATTATGGTGAGTATGGGGGATTTCCAAGGAACTCTAAGAAACTTATGTAAATGACAACAGTGCCCCCTCTGTATCGAATGATGGTGGACGAGGTTCATCATTCTCAACCTAAGCCATTTGTTTCACGTACATCATATCCTTTTTATATTGGCTCTTCTTTTACTTTTAATCATTGTATGAATTTTCCTTATTATATTACTATCTTGCAATCATCTGCTTGTATATCCTCTGTGCCTATGATTCCTTCATCTTCCTTCCTTGGCCTCCCTCCTCAAGTTTTATGCCCTTTCTCTTCGGGTATTGGCGACATATCCTCCTATTTTATTTCTCCATCATCTTCCCATTCATGCTCCTCAGGGGGTGGTTCCTCTTCCTATAAAAATTTCTTGAGATGTAAGAGTCTATTATGTTTTTCTCCTTTTACCGGATTGGGGAAACTACATATTTCTTGTCCTGATCAAAGGGGTTGTGGGAGAAAATAAAATTTAGCCAAAAACATGGAGCTTGTAAAGTCAATTTGGTCATCAAGAGACAAGATTCAATTCAAGGGTCCCTTAGAGAAATTTCTTCCCAGTTCGAGGTTCTTATATGAAAATTATATTCTTTAACTATCTTGGATTTGCAAGTCTCCCAAAACGATTTTCCATAAAAATTATTGTGGAATCTGACTCTCCCAATTTAATTTTCCTTCAAGAAACCATGATTTCCATTGAATCCATCTCTATATGTTTGGAGAGTCTTCTGGTTGGTTGAAGCTTCCTTTGTTTGGATACCTCAGGGCATTTGGGTGGTCTAGAAATTATATGGTTCAAGAAATCTATCAACTTGAAAAGCTCATGGAATTTGCTTCAAGTTTAAGAATTGGGGTTTTCTCAAAGGAATTGGGAAGGGATTTTACAATGATCATTATATATGGACCAAATCAATATAGGAAGGAATAATGGGGTTCCTTATTTAGAAAATCCCTCATTGGTTTACCTTTCCTAATCATTGGTGGTGATTTAAACTTTTCTTTGGGAAGTGCAGAATATTGGGGTGATTGGGTTCTGGTTGACCCATTGTCCCATTGTCAGACTTCTTCGTTGATCATCTCTCTAGAATATCCCTAATTGATATGGATCATATTAAATTGAAGCTCACTTAGTGTCATAAACGAATTGGTTCAAATTGGATTACCAAACGTCTTGACCGCTTCTTGGTTTCTGAACATGTTATGGAGTAGTTTTTGTTCATTAAAAAATGGGTTGGTGTTGGTAGCGTATTGGACCACTCTCTCATCCATTTTGAGATCCAAGGCGCCTCACAAAAATCTTATAACCCTTTTAAAATAATTTCACATTAGCTAAAGGATGACTCATTTTTAGCTCTAGTTAGGTCAAATTGGTCCCATTTCAACCCCTTGTCGGGATGTTTGGTGGGGAAACACTTTGCAAAAAATATTCAATGCATAAAAAAAAAGACAAAATAATGGGCCCTAACTAAAAAATAGGTTGAATCAACCGAAATTTTGGATATCAAGCATATGATTTAGATATTTTCATATTAGGTGAAGGAAGGCTTTAGCTTGACTAATTCAAAGTTGATTTTTTTTTTTATCTTGAGTCTTAGAGATGATGTCTTCTAGATTCCATGGAGGTTGATTGATGTTTAAAAAATAGAGCCATTTGACCTGAGCTCAGGGAAAATAACACTAAATTATTTCAGGCCTTTGTTAAGGGATGCAAAATGTGTAATACTATATGGTCACTGAGAGATAAGAAGGTTCAAGTGGCCTCCTCTTTTTCCTCATTAGATGAATATATGGGGAAGAGATAATTTGAACATCTTTTTTAAGACCCAGGAAGAAGCCATTATTGTTGAAATAATTCACACCACTCTTCCTTTCCTCCTTTCATCAATGATGAATGTAACAAATCACTCATTTCTAGGGTCTCTGAAGAAGAGCTGAATAAATTCCTACACAATTTTCAAAAGTACAAGAGTCCTGGTTTAAATGGATGGGTGGTTGAATTTTTTCTGAGCTTATATGATTCTTTTGCCATTGATATTCTGGAAGTGGTTGAGGAGTCTCAAAGGCTATGCAGAGTGCTCCCTGCCTTTAATTCTACTTTTATTGCTCTAGTTCCAAAGGTTGATATTCCCTCCTCTTTTGAATATTATCACCCTATGTCATTATTAAATGTGATCTATAAAATAATTTCTAAAGTTATTGCTCTGAGGCTCAAGTTCGTCCTCTCTACCTCCATTTCGAAAGAACAAGTTGGTTTTCTAGAAGGTAGAAAAATTCATGAGGCCATTGGGATAACACAAGAAGGTATCCATAGTTTGAAATCTATGAATTTAAAAGGGAAAGTTTTAAAAAAATACTTATCCAAATCATATGACAGAGTCAGATAGATATATCTTAGACTCCTATTAACTCATGTGTGTTTTTGTCTTGATTTTATAACATGGGTTATGAGATGCATATTGGTTTTCTCCTTTTTAGTTCTAATAAATTGTGCTTCCTCCCCTTTCTTCCATAGTCAAAGAGGTCTTTGAAATGGTTGTCCTCTTTCTCCACTACTATTTTTGTTGGTGGAGAATGGATTGAGTAGTTTAAGAGGCAAAGCAAAGGGGTGAATTTCAGGGTTGTCTGGCGACCAGAGCATTGGAAATTACACATATGTTATTTGTTGATGACATCATCATTTTCCGTGATAAATCCCTTGAGGAAGTGGCACTATTAAATTATATCCTAACTACTTTTAGGAAATATTTTCATATGGTCACTAATTTTCAAAAATACTCTTTGTTAGTTTCAAATTTGGGAGTTGTAAAACTACAAAGAATTCTAAATTTTATGTTGATGGTCCCTATCCGGTTGGATGAAGGTTTAAAATATTTGGGGTCCATGTAAAACCCAAATCGTATTGCAATAATGATTGGGCTTGGATGATTTCAAACGAGAAACACATCAAAATTTGGTGTCACAAATGGTTATCCATAGCTATCTGACTAGTCTTGATCAAATTAGTCCCTAAGGCCATCCCAATCTATCGGGATTCCCTAGTTGGGATTCCAAAAGGAATTATCGATCGTATTAGGTGAATTTGTTTCAAATTACTTTGGTCTAGGAAATAAGAGGAGAATGCTCTGTCATGGATTAGTTGGGGGAGAATTTCTTGTCTTAAATCTCAAGGTGGATGGGTTATTAAGAATATATTTATGTTCTCCCAGGCCCTAGCTACTAAATGCCATTGATGTCTATTGTCCACTGATAGTTTATGGACCACTTTGGTCATTAAAAAAATTATGTCTCTCCCCTTTATGTTGAATATTGGTTTTGAAGTGTGCATAAACCTAAGGGAAACAATTCACTCATTTGGCAGACATTGTATAATACTTTTCAAAATATTAGTCGAGGCAAGACTGGAAGGTGGGATCGGGTACAAAAGTTTGCATCAGTCAAGATATTTGGTCTGGGTGTGGTCGATATCATGTACTACACCTTCCTCTTAATGAGTTCCTCCACAATAAAGTTTTACCAGGCTGGCACATATTGCAAATCTGACCTCTTCAACTATTTGGTATTAGGGATGGAAATCCTCCACTATGTTGGGAATCCTGAACATTTTTCAAGATTCGTGTCGCTCCTTTCTCCATGGATTTTCTTGAGACCATATCAATTTTACAAACAAGGAAGATGAGTTTGTGCGGACTTTGGCTCCATCCGGCATATATTCACCAAAGGTTGGCTATGCTTTTATAAATTTCGAGCAAAATCTTGTTGGCCCTAGATGGTGGTGGCATTCTATTAGGAAATAGCGTTTCCCTCCAAAAGCAAAGTTATTTATGTGGTGTATATTGTATGGTAAAGTGTCAATCTAGGATGTTATTCACAACCATTTCCAAAATGGCCCTCGATGGTGCTCTTTATGAAAAGCAGAAGATGCATTTATTTCCCACCTTTTCCTTTTGTGCTTGTTTGGAAAACAAATTTGGTCTCACTATCAGTCAGTTGAAGCCATGATTGGCTCTTGAACAAGTTCATCTATCAAAAATTCTTGGAAGATATGGCTTCCATATCTCTTCCTCTGATCATTTTTTGGGGTATATGGCTTGCTTGTAATCAAGTTAATTTTAAAAATGAGTCCTCCTATTCTAGATCTATTGCAATTGAATCCATGGCCATTTTGAGCCACTTCACACAAGAAAATTATACTCATATAGTTCATAAAATTGTCCCATAAACCATTTATTTTTATCTTCCTTGGGCCTACTTCTATGGGGCATCAAGCGCCTTGGCGGATCGTTGCAGTTGTGGTTTTACTCTATACTTATTGGTCTCACACTTCTACCATCTCTCAATGGTCTTCGGGCCTAGAACAAAAAATTATGTTGAACTATTATCTTGCTGCAATATTATCTTATATGCATTAGAACTGGGGATTTCATATTTACAACTATTTGGTGACTCTTTTCTTGTGGTTAATTGGCTTAACTATGTTCATTCTTGCAGAAATATTTTTCTCTCTTATATTGAATCGTGCTCTTACATTAAAAAAATTATTTTAATTCATTTCATGTCAACATATGTTCAGGGAGCGGAAAAGGGAGGAAAATTGACTATCCAAAGCAACATTAGGTCTGGATCTGGGTATCTAGAAGATGCAGGACCTACATGGTAGCATCTCTTCCTCATATGTTTGTGATCCTATGGCGGTGTTGTTACATACACTAGTTGATCCAGTCTCATAACTTATTCAGTTTTTATTTCTTATTTTCATCTTTTATACTCCTTTGGTGTTGAGATTCAACAAGATGATGAGCTTCGTGAAAAGTAAGCACCTTCACTAAGTGGGGCCCGCAGGCTATTTTTAGGTGTATGTCTATTTTTAGACATGGTGAGCATATTATATAAGTTGTAGGATGCTATTTGTAGATGGTTGGTCAAATGTGGAAAATAGATGAAATTTTGTTTTTAGAATATTAGGCGAAGTCTATTTATAGATCATCAATCTAAAAATAGGTACATGTCGATTATTATTAACCCTTAATAATAATCTGACAATAAATATCAACTTATTCTCTTGAAGCACTTTATTTCAGTGAACAGATTTGGAAAATCAGTGGGCCGAAGGAATTATGCAATTCTTACGGTTATTGGTGGCTCATGCATGGAGGAATCAGTCAGACCTAAAGTGGAAAAGTTATGACAGAGTTGGAAGAGTAGTTACAGGAGTTTTTATTTAGTTTAACTCAGTTAAGTGAGTTAAACTAAGTTGAGTTAATTATATTTAGTCTAACTAAAAGATACACTAGTGAGAGTTTAGTGAATTAATTAGTTAATTAATTCACAACTAATAAATCACTAACAACTGAAAAAATACAACAATTAACTACTTGCATGTCAGTTCCAGTGGAGACCCAGTGGAGAGATAGGTGAAAGGGTGAGATAGAATATTCGTTGTGACTATAATGATGCATTCAATGTATTTGACACACATTGGAGTTGCCAATGAGGATTGCACAGTCAAGGCAAGTCCAATTCGAATTCATTCAGGGGTCTTCTTTAGTGGGTATTACGCAGTGGAGGAAGGTTGTCAGGAGGCAAGAAATTGGCGCATAGAGATGTAAATTTTTGCATGACAGTGTGTAATGATTGTTGATTGTACTGAGAGCTTAATGTACTGAGCTTTGTATGATATTATTACATAATTCCATTGATATAAATAATATATGATATTTGGGGTTTTCAGCTTTAAGCTTTCTCATTAAAAAACTGTGTTATGTGCGATTGAATTTATTCACATGTGTTTGCAATTGAGTTTTAAATTTCTACAAGTTTAACAGTGGAAGGATTTTGTATTTATCAAGAAGATAAATATTTTTAGAATAGGAGAATCCGGTAATACATCAATATTAATAAATTTCTACATGGTATCGGAGCAGTATTGATCACTGGAGATTGCAATTGTGAATAAGTGTTGAGTTTTGTGCTGGTGACAATTCGAATTTGTTGCAGAAATTTCCTGGTGTGACAGTTGAGTATTCAATGAAATGTCTTTCAATGGGTTTCGATTGGAGTATGCCCTTGAGGGTAGCTCAAATTACATAGTCTGGAAGGATAGGATGGAGGCGGTGCTTGAAGATAATGTACTGAAGGAGTTCATCGATAGCGATGTTCCTAAACCTGCTTCTAGCGATGTTGCAGGACTTGACGCATGGAAAAAGAAGGTAGAAAAGACAATAAGAATTATGTTGGAAGGTGTGAAGGACCATATTATGTCAAGCCTTCATGGGAAAGCCACTCCATTTGCAATGTGGAAGGCTTTGACAGATCTTTTCCAAAGCAGCAGCGACCATAGGAAGTTGACGCTGAAAGATAAGCTCAGAAAAATAAAAATGGAGAAGGGCGACAGTATTCCAAAATATCCCACGAAGTTGTGGTGATGACTTGGTGAGCTTGGCTCTCCTTGGGCTTCCAAAGAGTTGGCACAGCTATGAAGACTCTGTCAATGGACGGGAGAAACTACTGGATTGGGAGTGACTTTGGTCAGATCTTGTGCAGGAGGAGATAAGGCAAAATACCACAGATGGCTCTTCATTGAAGAATGATGATGAATAGAACTACACTTTGGCTGCCAAATCAAGGAGAGGGAAGGGGAAGAAATCCCATCCAAAATCTGAGGCTAAAGGCAAGAAGCTAGATTTGTTCAAAGTGAAGTTTTTTCACTATCACGAACATGGGCATCTCGCCACTAACTGCCCACAAAAAAAGAAGAACAAGAAGGTTGCTAGAGCTGCAGATGGGGAGGTCTTAGCCTTGAAATTTGAACTTGATTTCTCCTTGATTGCATGCTTGGTTTCAAGCTCAATGGGATCGGTGTGGTATCTTGATAGTGGTGTGTCTTTCCATATGAAGGGAGACAAGGAGTTGTTTAGTGACTTGGAGGATAAGGATCTCCAAATGCATATAGAGATGGGCGACGATGGTAGATATAGTGCGACCGGAATTGGAACCATTACCTTTGAGAGGGATTCAGGTAAACCATTTCTTTTGAAATATGTTATACATGTTCCAAGTCTGAAGAAGAACTTGGTCTTGGTTGCAATGTTGGAAGATAGAGGTTATGACGTTGTTTTTAGCAGGGGAAAAGATTTCCTTCGACATAAAACAATGGGTCAAACCAAGAGGATAGGGATTCGAGTTAAGAATATCTACAAGCTGGAGGTAGATGGCTATGCTGCAATGATGGGCAAAGTAGAAGAAGTGGTGAGCCGAGATGAGGGCGAATTATGGCACAGGAGATTGGGCCATCTTCACCATGGCCCCTTGAATATTTTGTAGCAAATTTCTACTGGACTTCCCAATGGTAATCTTGCATAGTCATATCAGTGCAAGGGATGTATTATTGGTAATTTTGTGAAGACCACCTTTCATGATAAGGAGAACCATGCTTCGGTGATCATGGAGAGAATTCACACAGACGTGTGTGGACCTTTCTCAGTTGCTTCAACAACAAAACATATGTATTATGTTATACTTGTTGATGACTATTCTCGTAGATGCTAGATCTTATTCATGCAGAAGAAGATCGAAACATTCTCAAAGTTCTGTGAGTTTAAAGCATTGGTGGATAAGGAGTCGAGGAAGCAAGTGAAGGCTCTACAGAGCGATAATGGTGGTGAATATATCTTGAACGAATTCAAAGACTTATGTAGCAAAGAATGAATTCGAAGAGAACTCATAGCACCTCATAACCCACAACATAATGGGATTTCTGAGAGGAAGAACATAACGATCATGGGTGTTGCATGAGCTATGCTGCATGACCAGGGCCTACCGATGCACTTGTGGGAGGAAGCATGCAACACTGCGGTTTATGTGCAAAAATGTTGTCCTCATAGAGTACTTGGAATGAGTACACCTGAAGAAGATTTTACTCGTAAGAAGTTTGATATTTCTCATTTGAAGATTTTTGGCTCATATATTTATAGTCATGTGACAAAGGACGCCAAGAAGAAGTTGGAGCCGACTGCAAAAGTTGGGATATGTGCGGGGTACACAGAAATACCCCATAACTATCGTGTGTATTTTCCAAATAGTCAAATGACTGTGGTGCGACAGGATATAAAATTCAATGAGGTGAAAGCCATGAAGTTGTCGCTTGAGAGGGAGCTACACTTGCATGCGGAGGAGGAAATTCTTGTTCCCAAAGATGAGCCTCTAGATGTGGATCAACCATAGGAGGAGATTCATGGAGTGGAGGAGTCCAATCATGCAGAACCAAACATCAGAACAGGTAGAAAGCATACCACAGAAGCTGAGAGACTGAAGCTTGATGCAATAGAGAATGTAGGAGTCCCTACATTACATTGCAGACAAAGACAATCACCTAACCAATTTACTGGATACATGGCTCTTATCAGCAAGTGTGTCATGATAGATCTATCTTATTTTGAAGAATTAGCGTAGGAGCCCACATGGGTAGATGCCATGGTGGAGGAGTATGACTTCATTGTCAGAAACAATGCTTGGGAGATTGTTCCAAGGCCAGTGGCTAAATCAGTGGTAGATTTGAAATGGATCTACAAGGTAAAGCAAGCTGCTGATGGGAGCGTTGAGAAGTATAAGGCAATATTTGTTGCCCGAGACTTCTCACAGATAGAGGGGATTGATTATGAAGAAACCTTTGCACCTGTCACACGGTATTATTCCATAAGGACCATCCTTGATCTCTTAGCATAGATGGGTTGGCACATTCATCAGATGGATGTGAATACTGTGTTCCTTAATGGGATCATTGAGGAAGAGGTGTACATTGAGCAGCCTAAAGGATTTGAGATCTTCAGCAGTGAGTCACATGTGTGCAGACTCAAAAGAGCATTGTATGGGCTGAAGCAAGCACCACGTGCTTGGTACACACGGATCGACAACTATTTCACTGGACTTGGATTCACCAAGAGTGAGGCGGATGAAAACTTATACCAAATTGTGGTGGAGGGTAAGCTTTTAATAATTTTTCTTTATGTTGATGATTTAATACTAATAGGTGATGAGTAGTTGATATACTCATGCAAGGCAGATCTTGCAAAGGAGTTTGAGATGAAGGATTTGGGCCTCCTTCATTATTTCCTTGGGTTGGAAATATGGCAGTGAGAAGGTGAACTGTTTGTGTCTCAAGGCAAGTATGCTTGGGAGATACTTGGTAAGTTTCACATGGAGGACTGCAAGCCCATGGATACTCCTCTTCTAGGAAATTGGAGGAAAGAGGATGCTACATCGGCAGAGGTAGTGGATGCCACTTTTTATCAAGAGTTGGTGGGTTCGCTCATTTATTTAGTTAATACAAGACCAAACATATGCTATGCGGTGAACCAGCTTTCACAAGCGATGGTTAAGCCTACCAAGCTCTTTTAGAAGGTAGGCAAGCATGTCCTGAGGTATCTTAGGGTTACATCTGAGTATGGCTTATGGTACAGACAGATGGATGAGGTGAAGTTGCATGGCTTCACGGATGCAGATTGGGCAAGCAGCCCAACGAACAGAAAGAGCACATTAGGAGGGGTTTTCAGTATCATATCTACAACAGTTTATTGGTACAATAGGAAACAAAGATCAGTGGTACTCAGTTTAGCGGAAGCAGAATACATGGAAGCAAGTCAAGCTGCATGTGAGGCTATCTGGATGAGGAAGATCCTAGTCGGTTTGCTCGGTTCACATTTAGATCCTACAGTGATACATTTTGATAATCAGAGTTGCATTAAACTCTCGAGTAATCTTGTGTTTCATGATAGATCTAAACATATTGATATCTGGTATCATCATATCAAATATTGTGTGCAGCGGAAGATCATGTTGCTTCAGTACATTCCTATAGAAAATCAAGATGCGGATATTTTGACGAAGGTGCTCGGTAGGAGAAAATTCGAATACCATAGAGGCAGGATCGGGGTGAAGGATATGTAGGTTTTAACCCTAAAAAAAAATTATCTACACATGAATCTTATGAAAAAATAAACAATAGTGAGAGCATAAAACATAAAACAGATAAACACAGAGATTTTCCCCTGGATCCCAAATCGGGACAACCAACTTGATTTTTCATTATATTCCTTTTAGTGTTACAACACATATATATACATGCCGAAGCATACATAAGCCCCAATCCATTAACCCTGGATTAGAACATAACCGTAGTTCCCTTGACCGGATCTACAAAATACCAGGGGCCGAAAACCATCGTACCCCAAAACCATGTGCAAAATCATGCACAAAACATGGGTGGGTCTGCCTATGAGTGGGTCTACACACCAAAGAAATTTTCGCCAGGGCGCTGCCCCGGACCCCAACAGTGGGGGCTGCCTCCCCCCTTGTGAACCCCCTTTTGCGCATAGTGCAACGTACAGCACGTGGGGCTAGTCGTGGAAAGAATATAACACATACCCAACATTCTCCCACTTGTTGTTTTCTTTCCACAGGGGGGCATAGGAGAGCTTAGTCATTGGGCCAATTATTCAACACCCATTGTTTCTCTACACCAAGAGAACTTCTGAGTGCTCACAGACTTCGTTAATGCATCTGCAAAATTCTTCAAAGTGTCCACCTTTACCAACAACACCCTTTTAGCCTCAACCATATCTCTAACAAAGTGATATTGAACATCAATGTGCTTTGTCTTTGAATGGTAAGAAGGGTTCTTAGCCAAGAAAATTGCACTTTGGCTCTCACAGTCTATCCTTATAGCTTGTTGTACCAACCCCATACTTGAACACAATCTCTGCAACCAAACTGCTTCCTCGCTTGCATGAGTGGCTGCTATGTATTCTGCCTCTGTAGTTGAAAGAGCCACTACAGACTGTCTTTTACTCATCCAACTGACTACACCTCCAAATAGGCTAAACACATACCCACTTGTATATCTTCTTTGGTCCAGATCTCCAGCCCAGTCTGCATCAACAAAACCACGAATGTCCAACATTCTTTCCAATCCTGGTCTTCCCTGGTAGCACAAGCCATAATCACTAGTGCCACGTAAATATTTGAAAACCCGCTTCACTGTTGTCCAATTCTCCTTCCCTGGGTTTGACATAAACCTGCTCAATACTCCCACTGCATGTGCAATGTCTGGTCTAGTACAAACCATTGCATACATCAGGCTACCCACTGCACTTGCATATGGAACACAAGACATATCCTCCTCTTCTTCTTGTGTCTTGGGACACTATTCAACAGATAGCTTTACACCTACAGGAATAGGAACATTCACCGGTTTACTATCCTGCATATTGAACCTCTGCAATATAGTCTCGACATACTTCCTCTGGTTTAACCAGAGCTTCCTCTTTGCCCGATTTCTCTTAATTTCCATGCCCAAAATATAGTTTGCAGCACCAAGATCCTTCATGTCGAATTTGGAGAATAGTTGGGTCTTCAAATCTTGGATAATTTCTTTGTCATTTCCAATCAACAACATATCATCCACATACAAGACCAAATAAATAACACGGTCACCAATTAATTTAAAATAAACATAGTCATTCTCCTTGCTTCTGGTGAAGCCAAGTCCCCGTATATAGGTATCAAATTTCTGATACCACATCCTTGGTGACTGTTTTAACCCATACAGAGACTTCTTCAACCTGCACACCAGTTCTTTCTTACCCTTCACCATAAAGACTTCAGGTTGCTTCATGTAGATCTCCTCTTCTAGATCCCCGTGAAGAAATTTTGTCTTCACATCCATCTGTTCTATCTCAAAATCAAATGCAGCAGCAACAGATAAAGGTAATCTAATAGAAGTAACTTTGGCAACAGGAGAAAAAATATCACCAAAATCAATTCCCGACACTTGGGAATAACCTTTTGCTACCAACCGAGCTTTGTATTTCTCCACCTTACCTTCTACATTCATCTTCTTCTTAAACACCCATTTGCTCTCGATGGGCATCCTTTCAGCCAGCAACTCCACCAAATCCCATGCCTCATTTTTATGCAAGGATGCCATTTCATCAACCATGGCCTCCTTCTAGAGTTTTCCATCCTCTGAATCTACTGCCTCCCTGACAGTTCTGGGATCATCATCAGTTATGGTTAAGGCAAAACCTGAACATAAAGCAGATGGACTATACCTTTCTGGTTGCCTTCTTTCCCGAACTGAACTTCTCACAGCTGGAGTTTGTGGTTCTTCCTCTTCTGAGTCTTCTTCTGTTGTAGAGTCTGATTCATCCTCCTTTAGATCAAACTCTATATTCTCAAGTTCCTTTGGTAGGAATTCATGTGTAACAACATCTTTCACCTCTCTAAACAGTACATCTCGGCTGTACACAACCTTCCTTGTTTCTGGGTTCCAAAGCTTGTAACCCTTTAAACCATCCTTATACCCAATAAAGATGCACCTTTCAGATTTATTATCCAACTTGGTCCTTTCTCCTTTGGAACATGTACATATGCATCACATCCAAATACCCTTAGATGTGAAAGAGAGGGTTTCTTACCAGTCCATACCTCATGTGGAGTCTTATCCTCCAACACTGATGAAGGTGATCTGTTAACCACATAGCATGCAGTCTCCACTGCCTCTGACTAGAATTCTTTTCCTAGCCTGGTACCACTGAGCATGCTTCTTGCCTTTTCCATCAGTGTTCTATTCATTCTTTCTGCAACTCCATTTTGCCGAGGTGTGTATGGAGTAGTCTTCTGCCGTGCTATACCACACTTCTTACAGAACTCTTCAAATTCCTTCTTGCAGAACTCCCCACCATTATCTGTCCTCAACGCCTTTATCTTCTTCTCTCTCTGGTTTTCCACCAGAGCCTTAAATTCTTTAAATTTGTCAAAGACTTCAGATTTCTTCCTCAAGAAATATATCCATGTATTCCTTGAGAAGTCATCTATGAATGAAACATAGTACACAGAATTTCCCAGTGATGGAACTGACACAGGTCCAAACACATCACCGTGCACAAGTTCTAATATCTTGTTCGCCCTCTTAGCACCAGAAGGAAAACTCACCCGATTATACTTCCCATATACAAAATGTTCGCAGAAATCAAAATCTAGAGAGAAATTAGACATACCTTCTACCATACCATTTCTATGCAGTATCCGAAGGCCCTTCTCTCCAATATGTCCAAGCCTTTGATGCCATAACATGGTATTTTCTCCAGAGACAGCTAGGCTTTCCACTCCACTTTCAGGAACCACAGAACTATTACACCCATCAATAACAGTGCTACCTTGTAGCTTGTACAGAGTTCCAGTCCGAACTCCCCGCATTAATACCAGTGCTCCCCGAACCATCTTGCAGGCATCTTTCTCGAACATTGTTTTTACACCTGCATCATCCATCTTGCTTACAGAAATCAGATTTCTAGCCAATGCAGGAATATGCAGAACACCAGGAAGTGTTCTAATCCTTCCACCTTGCAGCTTCAGCTTGACCTTTCCACATCTGATGATTTTGGCCTTCCTATCATCCCCTAGGAAGACATCACCATGATATTTCTCATACTCGCAGAACCACTCCCTATGGGGAGTGAAGTGAAAGGATGCACCTGAGTCAATCAACCATGACTCATGATCTACATGTGTATTTGAAGAAGAAACCAAATACACATCCCCACCTTCATCCGAGGTGGTTTTTGCCTCTGCAGAAGGAGCATCATCAGATCCCTTTCCTTTCTCAGGAGCTTTAGATCTGCAGTCCTTTTTGTAGTGCCCTTCCTTTCCGCACTTCCAGCACACCTTTACAAACTTTCCAGGAGATTTAGATCTCCCTCTAGATTTGGATCTCCCACTCGAACCCTTATTCTTGTTTCTGTTCTGGGACCTTCCTCGTACAGATAAGGCATCTCCATTCTGACCCTCCATATTTCTCCGTCTCATTTCCTCCGACAGCAAGGCTGAGATAATGTCATCAAAATTCAAGGTAGTTGTATTGCTACCTATTGCAATAACCAGACTGTCCCACGAGTCTGGTAGAGAGCACAACAAACTGATGCACTTATCTTCATCTGAGATTTTAATATCAAAAGATGACAGCTGACTTACCACAGTATTGAAGGCGTTCAGATGCTCTGTCACCGAGTCTCCATCCTTCATCCTCAAGTTATACAGCTTTTTCCGCAGGAACAACTTATTCACCAGAGACTTAGATTGGTACAAAGTCCCAAGTTTTTCCCACAAAGTCTTTGCCGTAGCTTCCCCAGATACATTCAACAATACCGAATCTGATACACACAACCGTATTGTGCTCTTAGCCTTCCGATCCAGTTTCTTCCAGTCTTCATCTGACATTGCCGTTGGTTTAGTACCTGGATCTACCGTGATCCACTGATCTTTATCCACCAGCAGATCCTCCATCTTGAGCTTCCACAACTCAAAACTCTGACCATTAAATTTATCAATCTCTATCTTTCCGCCTCTCTCCATCTTCTTTCACCGCAAGAATCGATCCCGTAGATCTCCCACTGAACAGGGTCTACCTCAAGCCCGAACAAAAAACCCTCAGTAGCAAAGGCGTCCCCTTGAAGCCGAAACAGATCTGATACCAAATGTAGGTTTTAACCCTGAATAGAAATTATCTACACACGAATCTTATAACAGAAAATAAACAATAGCGAGAGCATAAAACATAAAACAGATAAACACAGAGATTTTCCCCTGGATCCCAAATCGGGACGAACAGCTTGATTTTTCATTATATTCCTTTTAGTGTTACAACACATATATATACATTCCGAAGCATACATAAACCCTAATCCATTAACCCTGGATTAGAACATAACCATAGTTCCCTTGACCGAATCTACAAAATACCAGGGGCCGAAAACCACCGTACCCCAAAACCATGTGCAAAATCATGCACAAAACATGGGTGGGTCCGCCTATGAGTGGGTCTGCACACCAAACAAATTTTCGCCGGGCCACTGCCCCGAACCCCAACAGTGGGGGCTGCCTCCCCCCTTGTGACCCCCCTGCTGTGCCCGGTGCAACATACAGCGTGTGGGGATAGTCATGGAAACAATATAACACATACCCAACAGGATAATCCCTATCTTGTTGATAGGGAGTGTTGAGATTCAACAAGATGATGAGCTTAGTGAAAAGTAAGCACCTTCACTAAGTGGGGCCCGCAGGATATTTTTAGGTGTATGTTTATTTTTAGGCATGGTCAGCATATTCTATAAGTTGTAGGATGTTATTTGTATATGGTTGGTAAAATGTGTAAAATAGATGAAATTCTATTTTTAGAATATTGGGCGAAGTGTCCTCCTAAAGGAGAAGTGTGCAATTCCAAAAGAATCTTTTTTTTTAGTTGGGAATTCTTACAAAGATATAAGCGATCTTCATACCATAAGGAATCATTTTTCCAACTAAATGTCTCAGATGTATTAGGATCTTGCTGCAACTTTTGAATGAGTGTCCACACTTCTTCGTCCTTCTTCCACTCATCTCTTGCTTCAGTTATCCAATCTGGTTGGATAATAGAAATGGCACAAAGAAATGCTTCCACCTCTTCATTATTTCTTGAGAGTGCATCTGCAACAACATTTAGCTTCCCTTTTTTGTAGATTATTTCAAAGTCATAACCCAACATCTTTGTGACCCATTTTTGGTGCTCTTCTAAAGATAGTCTTTGTTCCAAAAAGTGTTTAAGACTATCATGATTATTTTTTACCTTGAAGTGTCTTCCCATTAGGTAAGTTCGCCATTTCTTTAGTGCATGCAATATTGCTAACATTTCCTTCTCATAAATAGGTTTTTGTAAATACTTTCCTTTGATTGGACGACTTTCAAAATCAATGGGTCTTCCTTCCTGCATTAAAACTGCACCAATTCCATTTCCTGAGGCATCACATTCCACAATAAAGGTTTTTGTGAAGTCTGGCGTAGCTAAGACCCGTGCTAGGCACATTGCCTCTTTAAGATGTTCAAAGGCCTTAGTTGCTTCAGGAGTCCATGAAAATGCATCTTTCTTCAATAATGTTGTTAGAGGTGCTGCTATTCTCCCATAATTCTTAATAAACTTGCGATAATACCCTGCTAACTCAAGAAATACTCGCAACTACTTTATGGTTGTGGGGACTTTCCATTCCTTAATGGATTTAATTTTGTTAGGGTCTACCTTAACACCCTCGTGAGATACAATATGACCCAGATATTCCACCTTTTGTACTCCAAAGAAACATTTGGATGTTTTTGCATTTAATTGTTTCTCCTGCAATAGTTTGAGCACCCTGTCAACATGTTGAACATGATCCTTCCAAGACCTACTGTAGATTAGTATATCATCAAAAAATACTAGCACAAATTTTCTTAGGAAGGGTTTGAAAATGGAATTCATCAACCCTTGAAATGTGGAAGGTGCATTGGTAAGGCCAAAAAGCATTACCAAAAATTCATAATGGCCCTCATGAGTTTGAAATGTTGTTTTCGAAATATCTTCAATCTTCATTCTAATTTGATGATATCCTGAATGAAGGTCCAACTTGGTAAAATAAATTGCTCCATGCAATTCATCCAATAATTCATCAACCACAGGAATGGGAAATTTATCTTTAATGGTGAGCTTATTGAGCTCCCTATAATCTGGACACGTGTGCCATGATCCATCCTTCTTGTGTACCAATACTACAGGAGCAGAGAAAGAACTTTTACTAGGTTGAATTATACCCACCTCTAACATTTCTGCAATCATACGTTAAATTTCGCTCTTTTGGACATAAGGATATCTATAAGGCCTGATGTTTGGAGGAACACTTCTTGGAATCAAATGAATAGCATGATAATGATCATGAATAGGTGGGAGTCCTTTGGGAGTTTCAAACACCTTGGAATGATTGTCCAAGACTTTTTGAAGATCTACAGAAATAGATGATTTTGATGTTGGAACTTCTAGTGAGAATAATTGTGCAATTACGCCTCGTTGTTATTTCTTTAAAATCTTTGTCATGACATTAGAGCTTATTATCTTTCTCGTCTTCCCTGCAATACCCCGTAATTTTACTTCCTTTCCTTCTGAAAAAATCTCAATAAAAGTTCTTGAAAATTAAAAGCTACCGTCCCCAAAGATTGTAACCATTGTACTCCTAGTACAACATCAACACCTCCCATAGGAATGGAAATCATTGGACTATTCAATACATATTCCCCCATGGTTAGCTTGATATTATGGCATTTTATAGAGAAATTTATAGTTCCTCCATTTGCAACCATCACTTGACATTCTGGTGTTGGGTATAGGAAAGAATTCAATTCTTTAGCTACCTTACAACGAATAAAATTATGGGTACTACCTGAATCAATCAACACTATTACCTTTTTCTTCTTGATATTCCCTTCTATCTTGAGAGTTTTAGGAGTGGTAATTCCTGCCAATGCATTACATGATATAGTCAGACTCATTTCTTCCTCTTCTAGGGCTGGTTCCTGGTGTATATCCTCTTCTTTTGAATATTCTTGTTCATTTTCTTCTTCCTCTTCACAATCTATGTAAAATAATTTCTTCTCAGCACACTTATGACCTTTAGTGTATTTTCTATCACAACTGTAGCAAAGCCCTTTTGCTATTTTTTCTTCCAATTGTTGTGGGTCAACCTTTTAGGTTGTGGAAATCTAGGAGCAGCAACACTTCCATCTTTATAGAAGTGAATGATAGGCTTCCTTGTTGCCATAATTTTACATTCAATTTTTCTTGTCAACCTGAATGCCTTCTCCAATGAATCAGGTTCCAAAATGCGAACTTCATGTTGGATGCTATCCTTTAAATTACCTACGAAGAGATCAATCATGTGTTCCTCTGGAATATTAGTTACCCTTATATTCAATTTTTGGAAGTCCTCAATGTGCTCCCTCACTTAACACTTTTATTTGAGATTTATCAATTGGCTAAAGAAAGTGTTGCTATTTGTATCCTCATAATGTATTATCATTTCCTCCGTAAAAATGACCTAGTGACAATTTTTTTACGCGAGCAAAGCCATCGATACCATACAAATGTATTTTGTTCTAAATGTAAAGTTGAAATGTGTACCTTTTGTGTGTTTTGCACATTATTGATATCAAGATATTGCTCCATATGTAGTATCCATGTTACATGATCCTTTCCATCAAACTTCCTCATATCCATTTTTGGAATATGGTGGTTCTTCCCTCCAACATTAGAGTTTATGAAATCACGATTAACATTTTTTTTTTCTCATCATGAGTTTCCTCTACTATCTTTTCACCATTAAGAAACATTTGTTGTATCAGCTTTTTCAAACCTTCCATGCCTGCTTTTAGATCATTCTTCATGTTTTCCATCTTAGCTTCTATATCATCCATCTTAGATTCCATGCCATCTTCCATGCCATCCATCTTAGCTTCCATGCCATTCTTCAAACCATCCATCTTAGATTCCACGCCTTTCTCCAAACCATCCATCTTAGTTTCCACGCCTTTCTTCAAAACTTCCATGTCATTTTTTGTTGCTCTTTGTGAGAGCGAAATTTGTTTCACTTGCTCTTGTAATTTTGATATGTCATGTTGCCATTCTTTGTCTCCATGAGTCATAGTAGAGCCTTATAAATGATTAATGGGTGTTGAATTCCTTTTAAGGGAATTTTAGAATCCAATACTGATATATGTTCTCCAATATGCCCTTGGAATAAATTTAACTTGCTTCTTCAAACAAGACTTATGCAATTTGGAAAACAAAATACACACCTTTTACTTGTTTTTGAGGAACTCGATATTGAAATTGACTTATCTCTATACTTGCAGATCCTCAATACCTGAAATTTAGCCCTGTATTATTCCTCTAAATATTGTTTCAAATGTCACAGGTCTGACTTGATTTGGATTCTTCAAGACAAAGTTATGTCCAATCTCCCACAGTGACCTAATTATGGACTGGTTTAGTAGAGCGAACTTGTACGACTTGCCATGTGTCACTGTTTGCTCCTTTGGATCTGAAATTTATAGACAGGAAACTACAGTCTATTTAATTCCAGTCAATTTTTACATAATTCCAATCCGATGCTCAGAGAGAGAGTTATGAATATTTTCCCATGATCACCTCTTTGAGATGAAATTAGGGATCCTGAAAACGACCTAACTTCCATAGATCATATCTCGGAACATATTGCGAACCAAGCTTTTAAATTTTGCAATGATGTACCTCAGAATGTGAACTTCGCTCTCTAAAAATTTTAGCTTCTGAAACTTCGTAGAAAAAACTTTATAGAGAAAATTCCACGATGATATTTTTAAGTGAAATTCAGGAGCCTACAAAAAGCCCTAACTTCCACGGATCATATCTCTGAAAATATTACGAACCAAGCTCTAAAATTTTGCGACGATGTTCCTTAGGATTTCAGCTTTGCACTCTCAAAATTTCAACTTCTTAACCTTCGTAGAAAAACAATTATAGCGAAAATTCCACGATGACCTGTTTGGAGCAGCGAAACCCTAGAATCCAAAGCTCTGATACCAGATGTTGGGAAACCAGCTCCAAAAATAAAATAAAAGAGATATCAATGCCTTAGAAATAAGCCACTTTGAGGGGTCAACCTCCAATACATTACATGAATGAACAATTCTTGGATGATACAAATTACAAAACCTCCTTTCTATATATATGAGTCCATGGGGCCACAATGTAATCCTACTGGGGCCACAATGTAATCCTAGCTGACTTAACAATAATAATTTAAGGACACAATAATAACAATAAGGGGGTTACACTAACAACAATAAAGGACTATATTAGTAATATAGGGACCTAACATATCAACTTATTCTTTTGGAGCACTTTATTTTAGTGACCAAATTTGACAAATTAGTGGGCTGAAGGAATTACGCAATTCCTAGGGTTATTGGTGGCTCATGCATCGAGGAATCATTTAGAACTAAAGTGAAAAATTTATGACAAAATTGGAAGAGTAGTTACGGGAGTTGTTATTCAGTTTAACTCAGTTAAGTGAGTTAAACTAAATTGAGCTAGTTTTTTAATCTAGTCTAACTGAAAGATACACTAGTGAGAGTTTAGTGAATTAATTAGTTAATTAATTAACAACTAATAACTCACTAACAATTGAACAAATACAACAGTTAACTACTTGCATGTCAGTTCTAGTGGAGACCTAGTGGAGAAATAGGTGAAAGGGTGAGATAGACTATCCGTTGTGACTATAGTGATGCATTCAATGCATCTGACACACATTGGAGTTTCCAATGATGATTGCACATTCAAGGCAAGGAAAATTCAAATTCATTCAGGGGTCTTCTTCAGCAGGGATTGCGCAGTGGAGGCAGGCTGTTAGGAGGCAAGAAATTGGTGCATAGAGATGAAACTTTCTGCATGAAAGTGTGTAATGATTATTGATTGTACTAAGAGCTTGATTTACTAAACTTTGTATGATATTATTACTTAATTACATTGATATACATAATATATGATAGTTGGGGTTTTTAGCTTTAAGCTTTCCCGTTAAACAACTGTGTTATGTGGGATTGAATTTATTCACCTGTGTTTGCAATTGAGTTTTAAATTTCCGCAAGTTTAACAGTGGAAGGATTCTGTATTTAGCAAGAAGATAAATATTGTTAGATCAGGAGAATCTGGTAATACATCAGTATTAATAAATTTCTACATTTGAGACATTACATGAGCTTATTCAATACTCTATTTTTGTTCCTTGATGAGAACACAAATATATATCTTACTCACTGCTATTTTCATGCTATTGCTTTTATTTCTATGATAGATTTTTATATGTTGATATGCAGTGCATACATAATTATTTTTAGACTCCTCGATGATATGACACCTAGTTAGTTTTTTGTATGATGAAAATATTACATACACACTTACTGTCTCTATAAAATGTAGTTTTTATTATCTTGAATAAAAATTACGATTTTTTTCTTCGGGAAAAAAATAATTTTAGTAATATTAATAATATATTATTAATATTAGTAGTATTAATATTAGTATTAGTATTAATAATAATACCTAAATATATTAAGGAATAATTAAGAGATAATTAATGTATTAAGGATATACCATAGATATTAATATATTAATGATATATTATAGTATAGATAATGTATCAAAACTAATGTAATATAATAATATATTAATGTGCTATACTATTAGTGAGTCAATATATAAAAGGTATTAATGCGTTAATAATAATATAGTACATTATTCCATTAGGAAAAATAATAATAGAATATTGTATTTATATTTATATTTAATATCATATACTAATCATGAGTATATTAGTATTAATGTATTAATGTTAATAAATTAATTAATATATTTGTGTAATTTGATTAATGCCTTAAGGAAAATATAACTACATTAAATAGAAAAGAAGAAGAAGAAATAGTAATACTAAGACTCTGACGAGAGTGATGATACTAATAATAACTCTATCAATATTAATATTGAACTATAAGAGAGAGAACAACATTAGAATTGAGAGAGCACGAGAAGCAAATTCCTATTCACTTCAACTACTCCATCTCGATTGAGGTTTTTTGGATGTCTTAATATCTCTAGAGTCTCTCTAAATTTTTCGTTGAAGTAGTGATCTTCCTTTGCGATGATAGAAGTATCTTCCAAGCAAATGTGATGCTTAATGTGGAGGGAATGCTCTACAAGAGAAGAGGTGCAAGAAAGTTGATTTTTGATGTTAGCACCATTCTTTTTTATTCTTCTTTTGAATGATATCCTAGTCTCACCAATGTAGGTTCTACCACATGAGCAATTGATATTATAAAATCCTTTTAGTTGATGTTAATCAATGTTGTTCTTAACTAATTTTATTTTTTTCTTTATTTCTTCTATATATTTGAATACATAACCTATATTCCTTTTCCTAATAATTTTAGCTATTCTTTTTGTCACACCACATATGTATGCAAGGTGTGCTCTCTTGTTGGAAGGTTGTGAATTTCTTAATTTTATGATGGTTTCATATTCTTTCTTTCTCTCTTGATTTCTTTCGAAATATCTCTATTCTTGTATCTAATCCTTCTAAAGACGTTAGTAAGGTGGTATAATTCTTGATCCAAGTGTTATTTATTATATAATCTAACGAATCTTAAGGAAAATATATTGAGGATCCAAAATTTATGGGTTGGGTAATGGTGAGAGTCAACATGAAGGTAACTGTCAGTATGTGTATTTTTTATGATTACTTGATGTCCCAAGGTTCCATCCTCATGTCTAGTAATTAATACGCTGAGGAAAGTAACATAGTTAGTACTTCAAGTTCCATTGTGAATTTGATGTCATTTGATATTCCATTCAAATTTTCCAGGAATTTATTGAGTTCTTCTTTACCATGTTTCCATTTGACATTAGTATCATCAACGCACTTTTTCCATCTTCTTGGTTTCAACGGGTAGGAGTCTATTGCATTATGTTCATTTTTTTCCATGCAGAGGTTATCTATAATAGGATATAGGGGGATCCCATTGCAACACCTATGACTTCTTCATAGTATTCACCTTGGAAGCTAAAGAATTTCAAGTGTAGACAAACCTCGACAAGTTTGGTTGTTCCAATGTTTGTTACGTTATAGAGAGATTTAATAAAATATTCTAATAGAATATTGGTGAATAATGAAACCACATCAAAATTGGTGTTTAAGTCATCCTTATCCATATTTTCATTCTTGATGATTTTAACAAATTCGTATCAATCTTTGATGAAGGAGTATGTTTTTACAACAAGGTGGCTTAATATGTCAGCTACATACTTGGGTAATCTAAATGTGGGTAAACCAATGGTACTAACAATAGGTCTCAAGGGAAATCTATCCCTTAACATCCTTAAGGACTTTAGAGATGGGATTTTTGTCTAATTTCTTGTATATGCCACAACTGAGGTGGTCCTTAATTTTTTATATATACATCTCTTTGTTGAGGATTACAGTGGCACCTCCCTTGTCCACTTTGAGTATTACAATATTATTATTATTTTTATATTTTTAATGCTAATAATCCATTCATGTTCAAGTTATTTTTAGGTGGTTTGGCCATTCTAAGAATTACTGCACAATATTGTCGTATTGCCTCTTTCTCTTCATCACTCTCTATGTGTTGTATACTATTCTTAATACAACATAAAATGTTTTTCTTTAGAATGTGTTTGGGATAAATAACAAAGTTAACCCCCCTGTTGAGGACATCGATTTCATATTTATTCAAAGGGTGATTATATAAGTTGATTATCTTTCTATTCTTATTGATCATCTTTGATTTCGGGCTTGGGAAATTGCTTCTTTTGAGGCTATTATTGTTCACATTCTGATTATTCTTATTATCCTCATCATAATTGTTGCTCGGATTAGAATTATTCTCAATCAAATTAATATTTTATGAGTTATTTTTCTCACTCAAAAGGTTTCATTGTGGATTTGGGTTTCTTATAATCAAATTTTCACTGCACATATTTGAGCCAACATTATCCTTAATGTTGTAATTATTGTTGTTTGTAATGTCCTTAATACTAATGTTGAAACCATTGTTTTTTGTAATATCCTTACTCATAATGTTGTAATTATTTCCATTAGAATTATTGTAAGCATGATTTTTGCATTTATAAAATATGTTGGACTCGTCTTCCATGCATGAGCTCATAACAGAGTTAATTGAATAATTGTTTGGGATCGAATCATTTTTTGTGCTTGAATCTTCATTAGTTTCTTTATTACCTAATCTGATATTCAACGATTTCCATATTTTATTCTGCCAAAGTTTGAATAGGGTTATACAAATAAGTATTTACATCGATGTCGGAGTTCGAATGAGGATTTTCGCTGATGTTGGAGTTCGAATAAAGGTTATTTCCTAAGTTAGATTTGGTTTCTATGATGATTAATGAATCAAATTCCTTAGAGTTTTTGCTTAAATATTGGAGTTGTTGGCCTTAAGATTCGTTAGGTTATCTAATAAGGAAAAGTTAGATCAATAATTATACCACCTTACTGACATATTTAGAAGGACTGTATACAATAATATAGACATTTCAAAAGCCATAAAAAGAAAGAGAAATAATATTAACCCCTCACATAAATTAAGAAATTCTCAAACTTCCAACAAGAGAGCACACCTTCCATACATACATGGTGTGATAAACAAAATAGCTAAAATTATTAGGAAAAGGAATATAGGTTCAGTATTCAAACATTTAGAAACAATAAAGAAAAAAATGAAATAAATTAAGGACAACATTGATCAACATCAACTAAAAGGAGTTTATAAGATCAATTTCTCATGTGGAAGAATATACATTTGTGAGAATAGGAGATCATTCAAAGAAAAAATAAAAGAGCATGGTGTTGATGTAAAAAATAAATGCTCTCACACCTTTTCTCTTGCAAAGAATTCCATACACACTAAGCATCACATTTTCTTGGAAGATACTTCTATCATCGCAAAGGAAAATCACTAATTCAAAAGAATATTTAGAGAGGATCTAGAGATGTTAATACATACAAACAACCTCAATCAGGATGGAGGAATCAAAGTGAGTAGGAATTGGTTCCCTGTTGTCTCTTAACTCTAAGGTTAGTTCCCTCTCTTATAGTTCAATATTAAGATTAATAGAGTTATTATTAATATCATCACTCTCATTACAGTCTTAGTACTAATAATTCAACTCTATTAGTATTAAATTTCTTCTTCTTCTTTTCTATTTAATGTATTTTTATTTTCCTTATACTTAATCAAATTACAATAATATATTGATTAATTTATTAACATTAATACATTAATGCTAATATATTGATTTTTTATTTTATATATATATATATATATATATATATATATATATATATATATATTGTAAGCTAAGTAGCCCCTATCATTTTCATTCATTTTATAGGGAAGATTACATTAGATATTCTCTTCCGATGCTTCAACCTACCATGGTGGGAAACAAGGTTTGTTTCCCATCGAAACACATTATATGCCATCCAAAACCGGAATGTCTTTATTTTATCATACTTAGCTCTGTAAGTCGAGTTGTCTAAATCCTTATACAATTTTGAATTATATGTTCTTCATCCTTATACTAAGCTATATGTTCTTCATCTAAATATACATAAACATAAGAGTAAACTGACAGGACCAGTAATAGGTTAGCCCTCTAAGGACTCGATGGGTGTCAGGTCTCTATCACTAGACCCCAGCATCTCAGATTGTTCTGGCCTCTTAAGGAGTTGTTTGATTCTGCTCAAGCGGGAATTCTGTTGTTGAACTTGGAACTATAGGAGTTTGAAATCCTTTTGAATTTCCTGTAATGTCGGATCTACCTGCATAAAATCAGTGGTGTGCATGATGGATTTTTCCACCAGGTGTTTCATCCTCCAATATAGATGAATGGTTTTCTAGTATTTTGAAACTCTGCCTTTGGTGTTTCCTAGGTCAGGAACGATAAGTTCTCCTTCCATAACTGCATCTTCTTCTTCCACTTGGCGAATGAGGGCCTCCTCCCACTTCGATATTACTTTCATGACCTGGCTCAGAATTTATTAATCATATGATTGAGCGACATCCTTAATATGTTGGGATTGAGGTTTGCATTCCGACCTCCTTGACACCTAGGAGGAGGGCTCTCCTCACTCTTTCTAAGCACCCTACTTCCAGGTTTCCCTCCTACATTCCATCCCAGCTTCCTCCTTTACACTCTTTGCATGCGCCATCAGTGTTCTCTTCCTAGTAGCGATTTGGAAAAAAATGGAGCAACATTCCTATATTAGGTTCCTGAAGTCTTGTCTGGACCCTGTTTCTATGACAATAATGAGATCCATACATAAATACAACATATTATATATGAGTTGAGAAAAATAGTTCATAGCCCAACTACCCATATCGCGACCATAAGTATGACTCACTCCCCTACCCAAGGATCAGTGTCCGAGTCTCCAAAGTTGCCCTCTTGTCCTTACCATAGTGTTGATCCTATCTTGCCTTCCCTTCCCAGAGGGGCGACAACAATATATGGCAACCACAACATGCACTTTCAGTCTAACGTGCAGGTTAGGGTGGTGTCGCCAACCTGTAGACTGGGTGGCCAACCCAAACAGTTCATGATTTTTACAATCGTCTACTCCTCTACCTAGCCCCATATCCCCCATTTTATGTAGCATGATTCCAAATAAGATGGAAATTGACTTTCTTAACCCAAGAAAAACTATAAAAAACTACCAAAAACCCCATGCATCTGGCGAAGTTGCTACACCATGTTAGGGTCCTATAATAATATGATTCATAATTTCTGAATTGATTTTGATAGCCTTGTAAATATGTACATACCTTGCTTTCTACAAGTTTTTTTCCCATATTTTGAAAAATGAAAAATAATAAAAATAAACAGAAGGTAAAAGTCCTAAAAGAAAGATCAAAGGACTTAGAAGAAGATAGACCCCAAAAGAAAAAAAGAGATAAAAATAAGACATGAAAGTGAGCAAGTTAAAATACCACTATTATTTAATTTACTGTTAGAATAATGATTATGTGCAGATTATCAATAAATGCCATAATCCATGATCAGTTAAAGAGATTAATCTTAACTTTTCATTCTTTTAATTTCATGTTTTAGATAGAGAATAAAGATATGTCAAACAATTTAAACTTGAAAAATCAATAGATAGTTAGAGAATAAATGAGGATCTCAACAGTTCAATATGAGCCCTTGGATGAAATAAGGTTAGACTTAGATAGTTTTTATGCTTTGAAAGAAAATTAATTTAGGGTTGCAAGCCTAAATGCACCCATGAAAATGAAGTAAAAAATGTTAGAACTAAATATGGGTAGGTAGAAAGCAGTTGTGCAAGCATGTAATAAAGCATCATCGAGTAAAAATCACTAATTTCCCCTCCCCTGCAATTATTCAGTATTCTAAACTACTAGTTAAAGAGGCTCAGAGCATTTATTTGACTTCTATTAGGACCGAACCCAAGGCTCGATGAATGATTGGTTAAAAATATTGAATTCCTACACAAAACCCCTATTCATCAGCGTTTACCCTTCATTCATAATCATAATCCATTTTTTCCTAAGTAAAAACCAATTTTACTTATTAAAAGTGAAACCCTAAATAAATAATTTCATTTCCTTTTAAAAACATTCAAAAACCCAAAAAATGAATTTATCCTAAGTTAAAGTGTGAAAAAATACAACAAAGACAAGCTATGATTATTTTTCACTTTACTTGGAGTTAAAACATATATTTTATTTATTATATACATTATCCCTTTTCATATTAACTTCTAACTTATTTATTAAATCCCTAAACTACACCCTTCCGTATAGTATTAAATCCCTTTTATTTTAAATAACCTACAAACCCTCTATTTAACATTTAAACCAATGATTAAATATCCCACATGGTGAATTGATCCTCGTCCAAATCCCATTGGTTCAAACATATCATTAAAACTAATCCCCCCCTATGGTATTAAGACAGGTGTTAATGTTCTATTATACCATATATTAAAACACGCGCCCAAGTATTAGTTGAAACATTTATTAAATGTTTTAATTGAAACATATATAAATCTTATCCCCCCAGCTCTACCATATAATATATAGTTTTAAACTTTAATAAATATATATTTATAAAGTTTAAACTTATCCCCCATCGAATATGAAAACCTTGGCCCCACTCTTCATTCTGATGCTACTTTCACAATAGATCTGGGTCGTTCGCAATCGAACCACACGATATAATGACAAAGAATCCATATCAAATTTTAAATTGTACCCTGATAACATTTCCATTTCTATGCGAAATGTGTGGTATGTTTACTTTCTCCCTCCTCCACGTGTTTCCTTCCTATTGGATCACGTCTGTTGCAAAGAAAATAGCTTACCACCTAGACTGAATAAGATAACCACTCGTGGTTTTGACCCTTTGAGCCCAAAAACCACCATTTTTTTGATATGACTGCCATTTATTGCAAGCGCTAATTAACCTAATTTGCCTAAAAAACATTGGAAATGCACTGATTTTCTATCTTTTCTGCGTGTAATCACTATATAACCTATCTCGACTATGAACAAGCATTTTTCCACCATTTTCATGCCAAAAGCATGTGAATTTCATCCTGTTACCATTGAATATTGTTGAGGAGCTTTGAATCGCTCGAGAGATCTGAAAGATACCATTGAATCTACTCAAAAACCTTAGAGACTTCTTCAAAAACCAAATACCTACGTATAACAAGTATTCCTCTAGCAAATTAAGCCAGTTCTAATTTGAAAGGACCTTTTAAAAGAAAAATTACATTTAGATCTCGAATCCACCCAAACAAACTCATTGAAATATCCAAAAAACAGGCCAAACCCTGTCAAATTTTTTGAAAAAACCCTGTTTGTGTTGCTCATTTTTTAAACCCCAAATTGAGCCCAGAAATCCTCTGAAAGTATCCTAAAAAAATTTTCCTGAACTTAAAGGAATTTTTAGCCCAATTAATCATTGAAAAAACTCAGGAAACCCTTGTTTCTTGTTTATAACTAGTAAAGGTCCGTGAATCAAGTTCAAGAGTTCAAAATTGAAAGGAAAATCCCAAAGAAAGTCCATATTTTTCTTATTTTCATCAAAGAAATCCCTTTCAGAGTAAAAATACTTCTGCAAACTATTTAATCTTGCAAAAGTAGCCAGAAAAGCCTAAAAGCAGAGTTCTGCAGTCCAAAAAATTTCAAAAATGCCTAAACCTACTCCAGCTTCATCTTCTAAGATTTCCATAGTTATAAATCCTCTACAACCGCTTGTTGTAGATATTGAGCACACTCCATTAGCATATATTGACTATAAGATAGCAGATCCTATTGTAGAATTCAATTTTCTAGAACTTCATAACTAGAGCTATGAAAAATCTTTGGATAATGTTGAAGAAGTTAAAATTTGGGAATCACACTTACACAAATATGTGGTTCCAGTTACCCACTCATGTCCATAGGTCATTAGATTATGCCATCATCATTATATTCCTGAGCAAAGAGCAATAGTTAATGGCAATAAAGAAGTAATTTTCACCATTATGTTGAATCCATTAATCAAATGTTACAACTCAAACTTGATCCTCAAGCAGTTCCTCTGTCCATTGAAGCACTTACCAAGTTGTATATTGGCCTTAAATTTCCTATAAGATTCCAAATATTCCAAATATTCATGCCCTTACATGTAGAAATTCCTCAAATCAATCCTCCATATTCCACTTCAAAATTTCCAGAGGGTTCTAGGCATGTAATTTCCATGTTATCTTTCATCCTAGGGTACTTTACTGATGAACATACAGATGAATCCATCTTAGGTTTCCTATCCACTTTCACACCAGGACAAACTCCATCTGCTATCTATGATTATGCTGGATATATTGCTGATAATATTCATGACCGATTGGTTAAATTTCCAATTAAAGGAGTGTTCAGAGACACATCCTTCCTTTTCCACATGTTCTTGTATTTTCAAGCAGACAATTTTCCATTAACTCTTCAAAAGCTTGACAAAGAAGGGAATTCTCTTTCAGTTATTTTCTGGACCTCTTTGATTAGTAAATAGTCCACAAAGTTCACATATACAGATTTTTCAGTTTCCTTCATCCATCCATTGATTAAAATATTGAAAAATATCAAACAACCAAGGATAAATGATGATATGAAGAAGATTTTACAGTTGTCAGAGAAAACAAAGAATAGTGATTGGTACTTGTATGAAAATCACACCAAGATTAGAGTGTTTGGATCCAATTTGTTTCCCTGCAAGTTACCCAAATTTGTATCAATGAGGGCTTTTGCCTTGGAATATATTAGGAAAATATTAAACTCTGATTCTATCAATTTCCTAGAATAAAAGAAGAAAACACAGTTTAAATTGAAGAATCAAGTAGGACCATTCATTTGCAATCATAGAGATGCAGAGGGAGATGCAACTAAGTAGTTATTAGAATACAGGTTTGAAGAGAGCTTTCCTTGAAATTATGATCCACAAGGGATACTAAGTAAAATGAGGGTTAAATGTAAATTGACACCCTTCATTCATGAGACAAAACCAGAGATAGAAAAATATGCCAATCAGATTGAGTGGAGATAACATACTTTAGTAGATGCAGTGAAGAAAAGTGATACTAGTCACACTTTACAAACTATAGATCAGCTATAAAAAAAACCACCAAGAGGGTCAGAGAAGAATAAACTTATGTTGTTGAAACCACTACTGAAAATAAGTTCAAAATAAGATATAATAAAAGGCCCAAAACCGATTTAGTGGGTATAGATAAGGTAACCATTTATGTTGAAGAAACAGATCTCCCAGACACCAACACAGATGCTGCCATTGTTATCAGAAATGAGAAGAATACAGAGAATAGAAATGAAGAACATGTTAATAATGGAAATACACAGTTGATAGAGAAAAAACAGAACATGGAAGCTTCATCCTCACAAACAACTAAGGAGAAAGATTTAGATATAAAGGAAAAGTACAAACAGATCAAATTAAAGAATGAAGAGATCAAAAATGATATCTACTCTCAATATATGAAACAAACATCAAGTGTCCAAAATAGATTTTTGTCTGCCTCTGATTATTCAAACAAAAATCTAATCATGTCAGTATTGTAGCCTACACTAAAAATTCCAAAGAAAGTGAAAAATTATAAGAAGATTGATTTAGAAGTTCAAACAGAAAAAATTCATGCTCTTGATCAAATAGAATTTCATAGATAGAGTTCAGAGATGTTGTACTCTACTATTACAACCAAAGCTATGAGTGTTCAGAAACTTCAGAACACTATTACAAACATGAAAGATCAAATGAAATTGGACAAAGCATCCTTATATGCTAAAGATCTCAAAATTAAATCCTTGGAAGAATTGATCTTTCATGCTGGGTATGACCCTGCAAATGTCAAAGCAGCAGAGCAGTTAGTGAAGAATAAAAATGAGGACATTGACGCATTGAGAAAACAACTTAAATTACCATCAAGTGAACGTCCTCAAGCTAAGGAAATAATAGAAGGACAGAATGAGAAGGATGACATGATGAATTTAATTTTTCAGTTAATAGCACAGGTCAAAGAAATGGAGATTCAAATGGATAAAATTGTTCAAGAAAAAGAACTACCAAAAGTACCAGAAATTCCTACAGTTATTCCAGTAATTGCTACAGTTGTGCCATCAAATCTAGTATAAGAGTTGGCACCCAAAGAGCCACTAGCTACTGCAGTGCCAGTGACATCATCCACAACATCAGCTACAGAGTCATACACTACAGCAGCTCACCTTACAGATGAGGCCAACAAACTAGTGAAAGCTATGGAAGAAATGTCACTTCAAACAAGTGAAAACAATAGATTGAAAAAGATAGTTGATAACCTTGAAAATACAAACAAGTTGGCTCAAATAAATGCCAAAACACATGAGCAAAAGGCCTTCTGACTAAATGAATAATTGGAGAAGTTACAGAAGGAATTGACCTTAAAAGAACATATTTCATATGTGAAAAATCATTTATGGAACAAAGATCATAGAAGCCATCAATGATATATGGCCCTCAATTCAAGTGATTTTTGAACAGAGAGATTTACTCAAAGCAGCATTAGAAGACATTCAGAAGACTAAAGAGGAACTTGATAGCAAACCAGAACAAACAATAGAATTGATCAAGTTTCTTAACAAGCTAGAAGAACTTGAGATTACTGACATGACTGAAACTATCCTTGAGATAAGGAAAGCTATCACCAAAAAGAACGTGATGAAGCAACTTTAAGAAAAATGTGAGAATATGAACATCACCATAACCAGGTTTATGGTCAAATTTTAAAATTTGAGGCAAAGAATTTTTCCTAATATTTTGGTCATCAATGACAAATTAATGCTTCAGGAGGATTACAATAAAAAGATCAGAGAATATGCAAAGGAGCAAGTTGAAAAATCAGGTGGACAAGGCATTCCAATAGGAAAAGTCTTACTCAGAAGTTTTGATGACTTATTTTATTTACAACATGAGATAAGACACTTGTTTGTCATTAAACCAACATTTTCCAAGTATGCAGAAGCAGATGAAAACTTTAGGAAGCTGAAGAAAATACAAATTCCAAGTGATGAATATTGGCAGACATTAACAGATTTAATATGAAAGACAAAAAGGTAGAAAGATAAAAGAGAAAAACAGTTTGCTAAAATTTCAGTCAAAATAGATTTTTTACAACAGTAAACATATTTTACAGAGGCTAAAGAGTATCCAAGTTTTAAAGAGTATCAAATATTAAAGAGAATCAGTGAAAGAGTGTCAGGTAAGCAGATCAGATTTAAAAACCAACTTGAAATATCTAAAGCTAGCAAGAGCGACACCAAGGCAGCCAGCTGTAGCTCATCCATAATCAGTTACTATTTCTTTTGGATAGATAGGACAACTTGTTGATTTGCTAAGCAGTTGTCTCTGTTTTGTTGTAAAGATATTTTTATTTTCCTTAGATAATTCCTAGAAGCATTCTAGGATATTTTGTAAACAATTATGTATAAATACTTCATCTTTAGAAGTATTATTGTGGAATAAATTGCTGAAGATTTCTATAGTCATTTTTTATTTGACTTGAAGGCTTTTGTGTTTCAAATCTAGAGTATCAGACTGGATCAGACCAAGTAGCATCATATTTTAGGATTCATGTGATGGGATATTGAAGTGAAGTATTTCCTTCTTGTCATTGTTTATATTTTTTTGTTACATGCATCCATTATGTGTTCTAAATTTGAATGAATAAACAGGAGTATTAATTTATGATTTGTTAAAAGCACCCTCTCTTAATTGTTTATCATTTCTATGTTTTCTGCTGATTTCCAGAGTACGGAACCCTTAATTGCTCCCTCTTTCGTTTGACTTCTTCTTACTACTTCCCTTTTATGGATCAAAGAACCCTTCATTTCTCTTTATCCCGATCATATCACCTCACCAAATAGCCTTCCAAGATCTTCATGGGTTATCTATCTTGCCCTGAAAACATTTGACTTCTTGACCTTGATCCTAGCTTTGTCTGCTTGATTTTTTACTCCTTAGTCCAATGGACAAATAGATTTCCCATTATCCATATCATTAGGTGATTTTTCCCACCAAATCAATCAAACCAAAACCAAATTGCACCATCATAACTAGCCTAATATTGTATATAACAAAAAAAGTTAAATCTTATAGAGAGATCCCTCTCTGAACCCTAAGAAGGCTAGATCTTAGAGTTTAAAAGTTGGTCTGCGGTTACCTCTATTGTTCTTAGACTTTAAACCAAAATATCATAACTTCAGAATTACTAGAGCGATAACATACCGGGGACCATACTGGGGAACTAACCAATCCTCTGTCATAAAATAACTCTTACAGAAACCTTTTTCATTATCTCTTTGCCTTTGAGACTATTTTATAAGTTGTGAGTATCATTTTATCAAAAAATTTGTAATTCTGGCTTCCAGGAAAGTTTATTATACTAGGTCTAACCCAGATCCTAAACCTGTTGTTATAGTGGACAACCCAGATAGAATTTTCAAAAAGAAAAAATATATAGAAGATTTAGATGTTAAAATTTCATTTAATAGAGTCAATTCATTACCACAGGAATTAGTGAGTTTACAGGATATAGAGTTTGATTTGAAATTTGAAAATTCTTTGTTCAGAAGAAAATCTGAAATTTATTTAAGCACTGCTATTTTAGACCCTGTCTTTATTTCATTTTTGGAATCAAAATAGAAAAATATTACAGAAAACTCTGAATTAAAGAAAGTAAAAAATCAAGACAAACTTGAAGAGATTAATGCCACTATTCTTAAAGAAATTGATGAGGCAATAGAATTAGCTCAACTGTTAGCATATACATCTAAACCTTCCATTCCTCATTTAGATACTACCACATCATCTATAGTTTCTACTACCATCCAATCTATAGATCTATTCAGCCCGAGATTACCCTTACAGCCTAGAATATTATTTTCTTCATCCCCTACATCCATTTCATCCACTAGTTTACCTTCTACTTTTTCAAAAACATCATTCTCATTTCCTACTAGTTCCTCATATAGTTCAGTTTCACTTCCTAGTACCTCCAATTCATATTTTAGTTCTTCCACTACTTTTTCTAGTTCAGCATTTTATAATCCAATTTCATTAGCCTCTTCCTCCAGTTCAGCCCTAAGTACTTCCACTTTACCTCCTAGCCAAACTAGAATTCAAGCTATGTCTGCTAGATATGCTCCCCTAGTTCTTCCAGGACAACTTCATGACATGCCCCAAGATTACCAAAGTAAGATACCAAATTTTGATGCTACTACACATTATACTGCACATCAGCATATAAACACAATGACAGATTACTTTGAACTCCATGAGATAGATGAATCTGATGTACAAATGAGGTTGTTTGCACAAAAATTAACATGAGAAGTAAATAAATGGTTTAAGGGTCTTACTGTAGGTATTATAGATGATTTATTTGTTTTCCATAGATTATTTTTAAATAAATGGTAAAAGAATAAAAACCCCCTACAAATATTGTATGAATTTGATTCAATGAAGAGAGCTCCAAATGAGTCAATACAAGACTACTGCACTAGATATAACAGTGTTTACAATTCAATTCCTACAAATATAAAACCCACTCCTCACTCTATCTTGCTCAAATTCCCAGATGGATTTGACACTGACATGGCATATCAGTTAAGAGAAAGAAATGCAGAAACAATAGAAAGAATACAAACATATGTTGTAGGTGTAGAAGTAAACATTTTAGCTAAGAAAGCTAGATTGAGAAATGAGAGGAGAGTAACCATGAAAGAAGAAGCCTCTAGTTCAGACACAAAAATATATATGTTAGCTAAGACTTTAGAGAGAATGATGGATATATTATATAACATAGAAAGAAGACCTCAATGGGATAATCAACAACAAATCAGAAATCCCAATTTTAGGAAAAACATAAATTCGGGAAAATCAAAAGAATCAGCCCCATACCAAAGAATAAGACCTCCATTTCAAGAGACTATGCTGAGAGTTCTCAAAACAATGTTGAGGATGAAGATACCATAAATTTAATGGGAATAGATGATAATAACACTATCTTTCTCACACAGGAATATCAAGAGTTATTTGAATTACAACAACTCCAATTAGATTCAGGGGAATCCTTCGATTATAAACAAGGTTATGATTTTGCCATAAATTAATTTCGCAAGCAATATAACCTTAGGAGTAAGAAAAATACTGAAACTTCTACTAAGAAAACAACACAAATTGAAAATAAGAAAAAATTAGAAGCCCCAACAACAAAAGTTCTGCAAATTCTCCCTAGGGAAAATAGGCAAAACTCTAGTTCTTCCCAAAAAGTTTCTAATCCTAAAATTTCACCAAGCCCTAAGATTGTTGACATAACAGAAGAAGTTGCTCAAGCTGCAAAATATTCACAAAAATTTGCTGTTGCAAAAACATCTGATTCGGCTAAAACATCAAACTTAGATCCTAAAACATCCACTGTTGATCCAAAATTAGCAGATCCAAAAGCTGCCACTGCAAAAATGGCTTCTGATAATTCTAAATCTAAAAAAACATCTACTACTTCACAAACCATTCCTGAAAAGAAAACAAAAAATAGTAAAACACAAGAAACTCGGATTGAAAATGAAAACATAACTGTAGAAAAAAAAGATAAACCAATACAAACTACAGTTACCAAAGAAGAATTAATTCAAAGAAGTAAATGTCAACCTTCATTCAACATACAAACTGAGACTGCAAAGTTAAAAATACCAATTCCTTTAACAGAATTGGTAAAACATTATTTGTATAAATCAACCATCATTGAAACATTAAACATAAGTGATGGAGAAGACTCCATAAACTTGAATGATGATCAACCAGAGTTGATATTTGGCCCAGATGTAAATGTAAAACATCAAGATAGATTAGTTCCTCCATTTTACATCAGTTTAACCATTCACGATCAAATTTTACACAACACAGTGTTAGATTCAGGAGCTTCACATAATTTAATGCCCAAAGCTATAATGGAAACCCTGAACTTAGACATTACAAGGCCTTACAAGGATTTATTTTCATTTGACTCAAGAAAAGTAAAATGCCTAGGATTAATCAAAGATTTATGTGTAACACTAGTTCAATATCCTGGTAAGAGTATACTTATGGACATTGTAGTAGCTGATATCCCACCCAAATATGGAATGTTATTATCTCTCTCATGGGGAGCAAAGTTACAAGGATCTCTACAATTGGACATGTCTTATGCTACTATATCAGTTTTTCTTCAACCTAAAAAGTTATATAGGGAAACACTAATGAAATACATGGTAAGTAATGCAACAAGATCAATAAATTACCCAATTTATGCCACACCTACTGACCTAGATTCATTCATCTTATGTAATGCTGAAACTGATAATGAAATCAAAACTGAACTAAGGGAAGAAAAGAAAACACAAAACAATGATAACATCTTTCATGAATCTTCATGGCATTTAGATTTTGATGGCTCAGTAAACAAGTTAGGAGTAGGAGCAGGAGTATGGATAACCAATATAGATAAAAATCATGCACAAGGCCATGCTTTTGGACTTAATTTTAAATGCACAAATAATATGGTTGAGTATGAAGCCCTCATTTTAGGACTCCAAATAATCAGAAATTTAGGAGGAAAAATAATAGCAATAATGGGAGACTCAGAGTTGATTGTCAAACAAATTAAAGGTGAATATTCTGCTTACAATCCTAGATTAGGCCAATATAGAGAGACTGTACTAGATTTGATTGATGATTTATTGGAATTTAATTTCTCTGCAATACCAAGAAGGAACAATTTACAAGCACACTCTTTAGAAACCTTTTCTAGCACTTGTAATTTACCTTTTCTAGCACTTGTAATTTACCTTTTCAGCCTAAACATATTTATACTGCAGAAGTAAAACATATACCAATAATCCTAGACAACCTCAAATATTGGAAGATTTTTTCACAAGATCAGAAAATTTATAATTTTATGAATACTAAAGGTGAATTTCAGAACTATAAGATAGACACTTATTGTACCATAGATAAAGATTTAGACAGTAACATTGATTTAAATAATGTATATTTAAATAAATTAAAGTTTGATAGATCAACCAAATTCAATCAATCAGATATAGATAAATTAGAGAGAGTAGAAATTGATGAAGAATATGATATATTAAACCTCAAAGACAATTTCTTACCAAAAGGTTTAACTCCATTAGAAGATTTATTTGACTCAAATGATGTTTCTAGAAAACCCAAAATGGAGCCACTTAGATCTGATATTGAGGAATGCAACATAGGCACATAACTGAAACCCAAAATGATAAAACTTTCCAATGCCTTACCTCAACAGGAAAAGGAAAAATATATTACTCTTTTTAGGGAATTCCAAGATGTTTTTTCTTGGAGTTATGAGGACCTTAAATCTTATGACACAAACATAATTCAACATAAAATTCCTATAAAAGAAGATCAAAAGCCCTTTAGACAAAAGTTAAGGAGAATCAACCCTGTTTTGATGCCCTTAATAGAAAAAGAAGTTAAAAGAATGTATAATGCACAAATAATTGCACCAATCAGATATTCTGATTAGGTTTGTAACCTAGTTCCAACCAGAAAGAAAATAGGAGAGATTAGATTATGTGTTGACTTTAGGAATCTAAATAAAGTATCCTTAAAAGATAATTATCCTTTACCAAAAATGGATCATATTTTACAAAGGGTAGTTGGATCTTCTAAGATTTCTGTTTTAGTTGGATTTTTAGGATACAACCAAATTTCAGTCCAACCAAAGGATCAAGCCAAAACATCTTTTACTACTCCTTAGGGCACTTTTATGTATGTAAAAATTCCTTTTGGTTTAATGAATGCAGGGGAAACCTTTCAAAGAGCTATGGATATAGCCTTTGCCAAGGAAATTCATGAATTCTTGGTAATTTACTTAGATGACATAACTGCATTTTCTAAGACTGATTATGAACACTTAGATCATCTTAGACAAGTCTTTATAAAATGCAGAAAAGTTGGCATCTCATTAAATCCTAAGAAAACCAGGAACCTTATTTGGATTAGAAGAAGGCAAGTTACTAGGACACATAATTTATAAGGAAGGAATTAGAATAGATCCTGTAAGAATAGAAGAAATTCCTAACATCAATCCACAAAGAAACATAAAAGAGCTACAAGCTTTTCTAGGTAAGATTAATTTTTGAAGAAGATTCATATCCAATTTAGCTGAGATAATTAGAGAACTAAATAACATGCTTAAAAAGTATTCAGTTCTTAAATGGACTGTTGAGGTCAAACAATATTTTGAATCCATCAAATAGGCCTTAACCAAAACCCCAGTCCTTATAAGTCCCAATTTCAAAAATTATTTCATCATTTTTTTCATTTGCTTCAAAACACTTAGAGATGCATATTTTAAATACAATATTATGGAAAAACAAGCCTTAGCTTTGGTAAAGGCCATTAAAGACTTCAGATTTTACATTCTCTATCCTTACATTATTTCCTATGTCCCAAATGTTGTAGTAAAAGACATTCTTACTCAGGATGGTACTGATGGAAGAAGAGGTAAGTGGACTGCCACTATATTAGAATATGACATAGAGATCAAACCCACAAAGTTGATAAAAGGTCAAGGTTTAGCGAGACTTATGTCTAAATCAAATTGTCATGCCCTAGACATAAATTTTATTGCTCAAATAGATGATCAGGAAGAGATGGCAACTCCAGAGATTAGTGAAGCCTTTTCAAACTCACCATGGTATGCATATATTATATTTGTATTACTAAACTTATAATCTCCTCGTGGTTTATCAAGAACAAAAGCTAGATTTCTAAAGCTTAAGGCAGTAAGATTTTGTATTTTAGACAATGTACTCTTTTGGAAAGATCAAAGTGGGATTTTATTAAATTGTTTGTTAAAAGAAGAAGCTGACAAATTACTACAAGAATTTCATGCAGGTGACTGTGGAGGACATCTATACTAGAAAACTACTACAGACAAGATCCTGAGAGCTGGTTTTTATTGGCCTACCTTGTTTGCAGATGTCAAAAAATATGTGACCTCCTATCATAAGTGCCAAATCTTTGAGGCTAAGAAAAAGCTATTACCCCTGCCCTTAAAGCCCATCTCTATAGAAATTCCATTTCAACAATGGGGTCTTGACTTCATTAGAGAAATTCACCCCCCATCATCATCCCAACACAAGTGGATTTTGACAGCCACTGACTATTTTACCAAGTGGATTGAAGCCATACCCTCTAGGCAAGCCACAAATATTGTCATAATCTCCTTCCTAGAAAGTAACATTCTTTCAAGATTTGGATGTCCCCAAAATATAATTACTGATAATGCAGCAACATTAAAATCTAAGAAAACGATTGACTTTTGCCATAAATACCATATTACCCTAGGTAATTCCACTGCATATTACCCTCAAGGTAGTGGCCTAGCTAAATCTTCAAATAAGAGCCTTGTAAGCATCATCAAAAGTTTACCAGAAGATAACAAAAAGACTTGGAATAAGAAGTTAGTCAATGCCTTATGGGCAGATAGACTTACAACTAAAAAATCTATTGGTACATCCCCTTACCGACTTTTCTATGGAATGGATGTTGTTTTTCCATCCGCCCTAGGCGTACTAGTGATGAATATTATCCAAGAGTTATAAGTTGAAACAAATGACATTCAAAGAAGGATTAATCAAACTATTCACTTGCAAAAAACAAGAGAAGAAGTTTATATCAAGTCTCAAGTTATCCAGGAAAAGATAAAGAATTTTTTTGATAAAAATACTAAGGAAGATGATTTTTACATTGGAGATAAAGTGTTGATATGGGATTCAAGAAGAGAAGACAAAGGTAAACATGGAAAATTTGATTTTCTATGGAGAGGACCTTTTGTGATTTATGGATATAGAGGTAATAATGCTTTCTACCTGAAATAAATTGATGGATCAACTATGCTAGATGGACCAGTAAATGACAGAATGCTGAAGCACTACTATTCTCCTGAGTTAAAAAATAGTTAGTTTCATTTACTTTGATAACTGTACATATGCATTGAAAAGTTTAGATTGGATTGGATGTTTTCCTAACAAAGTTGAAGCTCGGAGAGAAGGGCCTAAGATTTGAGAGGTAAAATATCATAAGTATGAATAAATTCAGAGATCAGAAAGATACTTACAAGGTCACCATAGTCAAATTTCAATGGCTACTAGTCTAAAATTTCTTGACATTTCACCAGGAAATGCCATCCCATGTGGAGCCACTGTTAGGGTCCTATAATAATAGGATTCATAATTTTTGAATTTACTTTGATAGTCTTGTAAATATGTACATACCTTGCTTTCTGCAAGTTGTTTTCCCATATTTTGAAAAATGAAAAATAAAAAAAATAAAAAAAGGGTAAAAGTCCTAAAAGAAAGATCAAAGGACTTAGAAAAAGATAGAACCAAAAAGAAAAAAGAGATAAGAATAAGACATGAAAGTGAGCAAGTCAAAATGCCACTACTATTTACTTTACTGCTGAATAATGATTATGTGAAGATTGTCAATAAATGCCATAATCCATGATTAGTTAAATAGCTTAATCTTAACTTTTCATGCTTTGACTTTCATGTTTTAGATAGAGAATAAAGATATGTCAAACAATTTAAACTTGACAAATCAGTAGATATTTAGAGAATAAATGAGGATCTCAACAGTTCAATCTGAGCCCTTGGATGAAATAAGGTTAGACTTAGATAGTTTTTATGCTTTGAAAGAAAATTGATTTAGGGTTGCAAGCCTAAATGCACCCATGAAAATGAAGTAAAAAATGTTAGAAATAAATATGGGCAGGTAGAAAGCAGTTGTGCAAGCATGTAATAAAGAATCATCGAGTAAAAATCACTAATTTCCCCTCCCCTACAATTATTCAATATTCTAAACTATCAGTTAAAGAGTCTCAGAGAATTTCTCTGACTTCTGTTGGGACCGGACCCAAGGCTCGATGACTGATTGGTTAAAAATATTGAATTCCTACACAAAACCCATATTCATCAGCATTTACCCTTCATTCATAATCATTATCCATTTTTTCCTAAGTAAAAACCCATTTTACTTAGTAAAAGTGAAACCCTAAATAACTAATTTAATTTCCTTTTAAAAACATTCAAAAACCCAAAAAATGCATTTATCCTAATTTAAAGTGTGAAAAAATACAACAAAGACAAGCTATGCTTATTTTTCACTTTACTTAGAGTTAAAACATATATTTTATTCATTATATACATTATCCCTTTTCATATTAACTTCTAACTTATTTATTAAATCCCTAAACTACACCTTCCCATATAGTATTAAATCCCTTTTATTTTAAATAACCCACAAACCCTCTATTTAATGTTTAAACCAATGATTAAATATCCCACGTGGTGAATTAATCCCCGCCCAAATCCCATTGGTTCAAACATATCATTAAAACTAATCCCCGCCCCTATGGTATTAAGACAAGTGTTAATGTTATATTATACCATATATTAAAACACGCGCCCAGGTATTAGTTGAAAGATTTCTTAAATGTTTTAATTGAAACATAAATAAATCTTATCCCCCCCACTCTACCATATAATATATAGTTTTAAACTTTAATAAATATATATTTATAAAGTTTAAACTCATCCCCTGCCGAATATGAAAACCCCGGCCCCACTCTTCATCCTGATCCTACTTTCACAATAGATTTGGGCCATTCACAATCGAACCCCACAATCTAATGGTGGAGAATCCATATAAAATTTTAAATTGCGCCCTGATAACATTTCCATTTCTACGCGAAATGGGCGGTATGTTGACTTTCTCCCTTCGCCACATGTTTCCTTCCTACTGGATCGCGTCCGTTGCAAAAAAAAAAACTTACCACCTAAAATGAACGTGACAAACGCTCGTGGTTTTGACCCTTTGAGCCCAAAAACCACCATTTTTTTGATATGACCGCCATTTATTGCAGGCGTCGATTAACCTAATTTTCCTAAAAAACATTGGAAATGCATTGATTTTCTATCTTTTCTGCGCGTAATCATTGTATAACCTATCCCTACTGTGAAAAATAATTTTTCCACCATTTTCATGCCAAAATCCTGTGAATTTCAGGCTGTTACCATTGAATATTGTTGAGGAGCTTTGAATCACTCCAGAGATCTGAAAGATACCATTGAATCTATTCAAAAACCTCAGATACTTCTTCAAAAACCCAATACCTGTGTATAACAGGTATTCCTCTAGAAAATTAAGCCTATTATGATTTGAAAGGACCTTTTAAAAGAAAAATTACATTCAGAGCTCGAATCCACCCAAACAAACTCATTGAAATATCCAAAAAACAGGCCAAACCCTGTCAAAATTTCTGAAAAAACCCTGTTTGTGTTGCACATTGTTTTAAACCCCAAATTGAGCCCAAAAATCCTCTGAAGGTATCATAAAATTTTATGCCCAAACTTAAAGGACTTTTTAGTCCAATTAATCATTGAAAAAACTCAGGAAACCCTTGTTTATTGTTTATAACCAGTAAAGGTCTGTGAATCAAGTTGAAGAGTCCAAAATTGAAAGGAAAATCCCAAAGAAAGTCCATATTTTGCTTATTTTCATCAAAGAAGTCCCTGTCAGAGTAAAAATACTTCTGAAAACTATTTAATCTTGCAGAAGTAGCCAGAAAAGCATAAAATCAGAGTTTTGCAGTCCAAAAAGCTTCAAAAATTCCTAAACCTACTCTAGCTGCATCTTCTAAGACTGCCATAGTTATAAATCCTCTACAACTCCCTGTTGTAGATATTGAGCACACTCCATTAGCAGATATTGACTATAAGATAGAAGATCCTATTGTAGAATTCAATTTGCTAGAACTTCATAACTGGAGCTATGAAAAATCTTTGGATAATGTTGAAGAAGTTAAAATTTGGGAATCACACTTACCCAAATATGTGGTTCCATTTACCCACTCATGTCCAGAGGTCATTGGATTATGCAATCATCATTATATGCCTAAGCAAAGATCAATAGTCAATTCCAATAAAGAAGTACTTTTCACGATTACTGTTGAATCCATTAATCAAATGTTACAGCTCAAACCTGATCCTCAAGCAGTTCCTCTGTCCATTGAAGCACTTACCAAGATGTATATTGGCCTTGAATTTCCTATAAGATTCCAAATATTCGAAATATTCATGCCCTTGCATGTAGAAATTCCTCAAATCAATCCTCCATATTCCACTTCAAAATTTCCAGAGGGTTCTAGGCATGTAACTCCCATGTTATCTTTCATCCTAGGGTACTTTACTGATGAATATATAGATGAATCCATCTTAGGTTTCCTATCCACTTTGACACCAAGACAACCTCCATCTGTTATCTATGATTATGCTGGATATATTTTTGATAATATCCATGACCAATTGGTTAAATTTCCAATTGAAGGAGTGTTCAGATACACATCCTTCCTTTTCCACATGTTCTTGTATTTTCAAGCAGATAATTTCCATTAACTCTTCAAAATCTTGACACATAAGGGAATCCTCTTTCAGCTATTTTCTGGACCTCTTTGATTAGGAAAGAGTCCATAGAGTTCACATATACACATTTTTTAGATTCCTTCATGCATCCATTGATTAAAATATTGAAAAATAATGAACAAAAAAGGATACATGATGAGATGAAGAAGACTTCACAGCTGTCAGAGCAAACCAAGACTAGTGATTGGTACTTGCATGAAAAGCACACTGAGATTAGAGTGTTTGGATCCAATTTGTTGCCCTACAAGTTACCCAAATTTGTATCAATGAGGGTTTTTGCCTTGGAATATATTAGGAAAATATTAAACTCTGATTCTATCAATTTCCTAGCAGCAAATAAGGAAACACAATTTAAATTGAAGAATCAAGTAGGACCATTCATTTGCAATCATAGAGATGTAGAGGCAGATGCAGCTAAGCAGTTATTAGAATACAGGTTTGAAGAGATCTTTCCTTGGAATTATGATCCACAAGGGATACAAAGTAAAATGAGGGTTAAATGTAAATTTACACCCTTTATTCATGAGACAAAACCAGAGATAGAAAAATATGCCAATCAGATTGAGTGGACAGAAAATATTTTAGTAGATTCAATGAAGAAAAGTGATACTAGTCACACTTTACAAACTATAGATCAGCCAGAAAAACCACCAATATGGTCAGAGACGAAGAAACTTTTGTTGTTGAAACCACTACTGAAAATAAGTTCAAAATAAGATATAATAAAATGCCCAAAATAGATTCAATGGGTAAAGAGAAGGTAACCATTGATGTTGAAGAAACATATCTCCCAGACACCAACACAGATGCTGCCACTGTTATCATAAATTAGTAGAATACAGAGAATATAAATGAAGAATAGGTTAATAATGTAAATACATAGTTGATAGAGAAACAACAGAACATCGAAGCCTCATCCTCACAAACAGCTGAGGAGAAATATTTAGATATCAAGGAAAAGTACAAACAGACCAAATTAAAGAATGAAGAGATCAAAAATGATATCTACTCTCAATATCTAAAACAAACACAAGTGTACAAAATAGAATTTTTTCTGCCTTTGATTATTCAAACAAAAAGCTAATCATGTTAGTATTGTAGCCTACAGTAAAAATTCCAAAGACAGTGGCAGATTATAAGAAGATTGATTTAGAAGTTCAAAAAGAAAAAATTCATGCTCTTGATTAAAGAATTTCATAGACAGAGTTCAAAGATGTTGTACTCTACTATTACAACCAAAGCTATGAGTGTTCAGAAACTTCAGAACACTATCACAAACATGAAATATCAAATGAAACTGGACAAAGCATCATTATATGCTAAATATCTCAGAATTAAATCCTTGGAAGAATTTATCTTGCAAGTTGGATATGACCCTGCAAATGTCAAAGCAGTAGAGCAGTTAGTGAAGAAGAAAAATGAGGACATTGCAGCATTGAGAAAACAAATTAAATTACCATAAAGTGAACATCCTCAAGCTAAGGAAATAATAGAAGGAAAAAAATGAGAAGGATGACATGATGAATTTGATTTTTCAATTAATAGCACAGGTCAAAGAAATGGAGATTCAAATGGATAAACTTGTTCAGGAAAAAGAAATACCAAAAGTACCAGAAATTCCTACAGTTATTCCTATAATCACTACAGTTGTGCCATCAACTCTAGCATAAGATTTGGCACCCAAAGAGCCACTGGCTACTGCAGTGCTAGTGACATCATCCACAACATCAACTACAGAGTCATCCACTACAACAGTTCACCCTACAGATGAGGCCAGCAAACTAGTGAAAGCTATGGAAGAAATGTCACTTCAGACAACTGAAATCAATAGATTGAAAAATATTGTTGATAACCTTGAAAATACAAACAAGTTGGCTCAAATAAATGCCAAAACATATGAGCAAAAGGCCACCAAACTAAATGAATAATTGAATAAGTTACATAAGGAATTGACCTTAAAAGAACATATTTGATATGTGAAAAATCATTTATGGAACAAAGATCATAGAAGCCATCAATGATGTATGGCCCTCAATTCAATTGATTTTTGAATAGAGAGATTTAATCAAAGCAGCATTAGAAGAGATTCAGAAGACTAAATAGGAACTTGATAAAAAACCAGAACAAGCAATAGAATTGATCAATTTTCTTAACAACAAAAAACAAGTAAGAGCGAGAAGAACTTGAGATTACTGACAAGACTGAGGCTATCCTTGAGATAAGGAAAATTATCACCAAAAAGAACCTGATGAAGCAGCTTGAAGAAAAAAGTGAGAATATGAACATCACCATAACCAGGTTTATGGTCAAAATTGAAAATTTGAGGCAAAGAAGTTTGCCTAATATTTTGGTCATCAATGACAAATTAATGCCTCAGGAGGATTACAATAAAAAGATCAGAGAATATGCAAAGGAACATGTTGAAAGATCCGGTGGACAAGGAATTCCAATAGGAAAAGTCTTACTCAGAAGTTTTGAGGACTTATTTTATTTACAGCATGACATAAGACATTTGTTTGTCATTAAACCAACTTTTTCCAGGTATACAGAAGCAGATGAAAACTTCAGGAAGCTAAATAAAATACAAATTCCAAGTGATGAAGATTGGCAGTCATTAATAGATTTAATATGAAAGATAAAAATGTAGAAAGATAAAAGAGAAAAACAGTTTGCTGAAATTACAGTCAAAACAGATTTTTTACAGCAATAAACATATTTTACAGAGGCTAAAGAGTATCTGAGTTTTAAAGAGTATCAAAGATTAAAGAGAATCAATGAAAGAGTATAAGATAAGCAGATCAGATTTAAAAACCAACTTGAAATATCTAAAGCCAACAAGAGGCACACCAAGGCAGCCACCTGCACCTCATCCATTATCAATTACTATTTCTTTTGGAGAGATAGGACAACTTGCTGATTTGTTAAGCAACTGTCTCTATTTTGTTGTAAATATATTTTTATTTTCCTTAGATAATTCGTAGAAGCATTCTAGGATATTTTTTAAACAATTATGTATAAATACTTCATCTTAGAAGTATTATTGTGGAATAAATTGCTGAAGATTTCTATAGTAATTTTTTATTGGACTTGAAGGCTTTTGTGTTTCAAATCTTGAGTAGCAGATTGGATCAGACTAAGTAGCATCATATTTCAGGATTCATGTGATGAGCTATTGCAGTGAAGTATTTCCTTCTTGTCATTTTTTATCTTTCTTTGTTACATGCATCCATTATGTGTTCTAAATTTGAATGACTAAACAAGAGTATTACTTTAGGATTTGTTAAAAGCACCCTGTCTTAACTGTTTATAATTTATATGTTTTCTGCTAATTTCCAGAGTAGGGAACCCTTAATTTCTCCCTCTTTCGTTTGACCTATGCCTACTACTTCCCTTTTCCGGATCAAAGAACCCTTCATTTATCTTTATCCCGATCATATCACCTCACCAAATAGCCTTCCAAGATCTTCATGGGTTATCTATCTTGCCCTGAAAACATTTGACTTCTTGATCTTGATCCTAGCTCTGTCTGCTTGATTTTTGACTCCTTAGCCCAATGGACAAATAGATTTCCCACTATCCATTTCATTAAGTGTTTTTTCCCACCAAATCAATTAAACCAAAACCAAATTGCGCCATCATAACTAGCCTAATATTTTATAAAACAAACAAAGTTAAATCTTATAGAGAGAGCCCTCTCTAAACCCTAAGAAGGCTAGATCTTACAGTTTAAAATTTGGTTTGTGGTTACCTCTAGTGTTCTTAGACTTTAAAACAAAATCTCACAACTTTAGACTTACTAGAGTGATAACACACCCAACAAAATATTCCATTATGAGGCTGAAAGCATGCAATTTCCAGTGATATCCATACTTGGGAGACAAAACAGCGCAAAGGATAGAACAACATATCCTTGACGAGCCGGGTGGCGCAACCTGTGGTGCACTGGTCTGTCGCTCCAGTCGACACCAATCTCGTTGATCTTCACCCACAGAACTATGCTCTCAGAATACCATACCCATAGAATAACCTCTCGCCAGTGCCTCCATTCCATTATACCCCCACTTACCATATGATGGTGCTCTCGTGAGTTGGGTCTTGTTCTTCACATGCGACCTTCACCGCCTCCATCCACTTGACACCTGACGCTATTCATCCTATCTTGCAAGTCGTAAGGCCTCTCCTTTAATGATTTCATCATGATCCATTCTAGGGATCAATACCTATATTGCACCCTCATCGAGGGTATTATTATATGATATATTAATGCAATATTATATAATTATTTTTCGTAATGAACTAATGTACTATATTATTATTAATGCATTAATACCTTTATATTAACTCATTAATAGTACAGTACATTAACCTATCGTTATATTACATTAAATTTGATAGATTATCTATATTATAATATATCATTAATATATAAATATATATTGTATATCATTAATATATTAATTATCTATTAACTATTCTTTAATATATATAGGTATTATTATTAATACATTAATTCTAATATATTATTAATATAACTAATATGTTTTTTATTAATGTATTTTTTTTTTCTAAATATGACTAACTTATATTATATCATACAAAACTTACAGTGTTACAGTTCATCATCCTGACCGGAATTGTTGTGTTAGCTAATTCTGATAGGAAAGAGAAAATTAAGAAATTAAGAAATGCAGCTACCCTGAGAGGGGAAACCAACCCATAAACCAGTCCAAATAGCATAATATTTGTTGCCCTTGGAGGGAAAACCAACATTGAAAAAAATTACCCAGTATCTAAATATTCTATGCATAGATTAATAAAACATAGAAACTATAACATAGCTGGAAAAAACATGGAAAGTAGGAACCATGATGCTAGGCATTCTAATTCTTGTCATCCTGAATTGGCTAGAGAGGCTGCTTTTCCTCAATGAAGCACCCATAGTCGGAGGGTTCGTCCTCTGGCTTGAACATCTAGGGATCCAACTTCGGCGTGGAAGTCGAACGAGCACCTATAGCTATAACTTTTCTACCTTTAGCGGAACTACTGCTACCACCACTCTCTGATGAGTCCTTCGAAGGCTTGATGGGAAGAGCCACCATTTTTCGAGGTTGTCGAAGGAAAGAGGGTGGCAGAGTATATTTACGCATCCTCTTCCTGGACCCCAAACGAGATGGGCTATGTTGAGCTTCTGGAAGGTGTAGAGAGATGTGGGATGAGAGGTGTTAAGGGTCAAGGACCTCTGGTGCATCCAAGTATAGGGAGAAGTCCATAGAATGTTCTACTAAGGCATGGATGGGATGTTAAGAGGGCAAGCCACACCCTCCACCTATGCAGAAACACATGCAGTGGCATCGAGGCATGGAGGAGGCAGAATTCTGGGAATGTGAATGAACTGAGTGAGAAGGACAAACAACATGACTGTAATCAACGCGGAGTGAATGGGCGGAGGGAGTCTGTAGGGTTGTGAGAGGGGTGGAGTCGCAACAAGAGATGACATAGCCGAGAGCGAAATTGACTGTGAAATGGAGGTAGAAGTGCTGAGAGGGGACGACGCCATTTCCCATAAATGGCCAGGGCTGTCTGCAACCAGGACAAGCGGAGGTGAATTCACAACAAGGGAATTGAATTTTAGTTAAGGCTTTAGGCTGTGGAGCTGGGTTGGCATATTTAATGGCACCCACGCCAAGGCCATGTGCTACCTCATGGTGAGGATGGTTGCTCGGTGATGGGGAGGCCAGGTGGCGATCAGACCAACTTATAAGAGGCACCTACATGTGAGATTTATTAATGTATTATATATTACTTTAATATAATATAATACAAATATTATCTATACTAAGATTATTAATTCTAATATATTCTTACTACATCAATACTAATATAATATTAATATATTATTTTACAATTCTAGTATATTTTTTAAGCTTTTTTTTGTTTTTTAAACTTCCTTTCTTTTGGCTTCCTCCTCTTTCTCCTTCAGTTCTATTTATTTATGCATCTTCCCTTCTCTTCCCTCTCTCATCAATTTTATCCTGATGATGGTTCTTGATTTGGACTTGAAATGTCGATTAAAAATTATTACTAAGAATCAAATTTCAGAAATAAAATCTTCAAATTCTTATCACCATAGAAACCTACAAAAAAAAATTCAGGAAAAATCCAAGAAAAAGTTATATCAAAGCAATGTTAGATAAAAAAAAGGGTATATTTGTGAAAGAGATTAAAGGATTTTGAGGAAGGTGAAAACGTTTGAGGAAAGGAATGTTTCCTAGGAGAATATACAACAATCTCAAATATAATAATATCAGACCATGTCATATTTTAAGGAATATATTTGAGAATGCTTATAGATTAAAATTGTTGGAAACCTTCGATATTTCCCTGACATGCAATGTTGTTGACTTATATGAGTTTTACAAAGGGGAGGAATATGTTGAGATAGGTACCATAAATTCTTGACAAAAAATATTTCCAATTAAATCAATTGAGGAAGTGGAGTAGATCGTATCAAAGGCAGTATGTATGAGGATTTGAAACAAGCATGTTGTTGGAAATATGATGCAGGATGTTGTCCTTGATGGCAACCCACTGAATGAAGATGAAGACATGCGACTGTTGACATATGTTGTCCTTGATGGCAATCCACCTGATGAAGTTATTCTTGACTTCATGGACTTGGTAAATGATGTAAATCTGATGTGATATGATGTTTGTTGACAATATGATGCTAAGTGTTGTCCTTGAAAGGCAACCCACTTGATGAAGATGATGACAACTTACTTGATGAAGTTGTGCTTGATAGAATATATTCTTGATGAAGAAAATATGATGTATCTACAGTGTGTACAGAAGGCAATGAAGAAAAGAATTCAGAATGTGCTCAAAGTATGATGAAAAAGAGTATGTCTCTTTGTATACGCGGATTGGCCTAGGGGAAGTCGCGTATGCACGCGGAAAAGAATGTGCCAAGTCGCGTATGGGCGAAAGCGCTCAAAAAGTGCAAATCCAGGGGCCCGTGGTATTGAAGGCTCGTGGTATTGAAGGCTCATGGTATTGCTTTGGCACGTGGTATTGAAGGCTCGTGGTATTGCTTTGGCCCGTGGTATTGAAAAAGGATAAACCTATATAAGGAGAAGAAATTCATTGTGCAAATCATGAGTGTGGGAGCAAGATGTCTAATCTTGAATGAATACTTCTCTATGAAGTATATCTGTATGGAAAGGGTAAAGGTTTGTTGATAGATCTGAATCTATGATGCACTTATGAAGAAATGATGAAGCGGGACTTCTAGATCTGAAATGTACTTGTATTTGCTAGATATGTTTATGGAAGGCCTAGATCTGTGATGAGGCGAACATCTAGGCGAACATCTGTCTGAAGTAAAGGGTTAGATCTGAACTGAATATCTGATCTGATGAAGTATGCTGCTCTGTAATGATTGAAGATCTATACGCTACTTCGCCGCGGAGGAAGCGCGTATATACGCAGCTTCAGCGAAGAGAAAGCACGTATGCGCAATAAAATATACACTGAGGTATACGTTGGTTTGTGTGGACGGAAGCGCGTATATACGCGACATCAGTGAAGGGAAAGCGCGTATGCAAACTAGGGTTTCCTGAAGCAAGGGGTATGAAATATCTGATCTGATCTGCTGTGTTTCTGCTACTGATCTGTGTTGATATGTATCTGTTGGTGATGTATGTTTGTGCTTAAAAGTATGGAAAGGGTCTAGTATGAAAATATGATGAAATGTGGCCTGCAAGTGGTGTTCTATTGAAGTTGTTGGATCCAGTGTGAAAATTGATGAAACGTGGTCCAAGGTGGTGCTGAAGGTTGTAGCCTTCGGTCAGGGGGTTGTAGCTCCCTTCCAGGTGAGGCTGGTAAACGAGATCAGGGGGTCGTAGCTCCCTTCCAGGTGAGGCTGGTAAACGAGATCAGGGGGTCGTAGCTCCCTTCCAGGAGGAAATTTCGTCCTTGGCCGCAGTGAGTGCACAAACGTCTTTGGTCAAAACTGCCTTGACACATATGTTGTAAGATGTTTTCTCTATAATAAAATATTGAAGGCTGAGCAACTGCAGCGGTGGTTTTCTCCCGACTTGGGTTTCCACCTAAAAATCCTGGTGTTCATGTGTGATGCATTGTGTGATGGTTTATTCTGTTCTTACTGCACATGTTTACTGTTTATAGAAAATCTAATGGATGAATGATGGAATGATATAAGTGAAGAACTAATGGCATAATTAGATCTCTGTGTATACGCTAGTTTTATGAAGGATATCCGCGTGTATACGCTAGTTGGATTCAGAAAAGTAGCGTATGGGTTTTAGAGCATGAAAAGTAAAAAGTTTTGAATATGCAGTAAATACTGATTCACCCCCCCCTCTCAGTATTTTTCCCAACAATTGGTATCAGAGCAGGTCCTTCTGCAGAAGCTTAATCGCTTGAAGGAGATCCGTAACAATGGGGAAAATGGAGAATGAAGGTCTTGAAGCTACAGTCATCTCTCTAGAAGCATCAAGTAAGAAGAGTGAGGAACCTCTACAACTAAATGAAAATGAAGAACTTGGAGCAAAAATCTGGTCTGTCATAGAACATCTACAAGCAGATCTTGAAGAATCAAACAAGAAGAATACAGAATTTGGAGCTGGAATCATCTCTCTACTAGCAGATCTTGAAGAATCAAATAAGAAGAATGAAGAACTTGAAGCAGAAATCATTTCCCTCAAAGTAGGTCTCGAAAAATCAAATAAGAAGAATGCTGGACTTGAAGCTGAAAACATATCTCTGAAAGAAGATCTCAAAGCATCGAAGAAGAAGAATGAAGAGCTGAAACAAACATGTGAAGAAAACGAAAATTGGTTGAAAGAAGAGATTCTAAATCTGAAGGATCAAATAGAAGATGGAAGAAGGAAAGAAGAAAGCATGACAAAGCAATGTCAAGACTTGGAGGTTGAGGTAAATATTCTCAAAGGTAAATTAGAAGAAAAGGTTAAACTTTTAAGGTTTCATGATAGTACTAATATCTTGGACAATCTTCTGAGTAATCAAAGGTCTCCTGCTATCAAACATGGTCTTGGTTTCCATGAAACTATTAAAGGTGAATCTAGCTCACAAGGAAGTGCTAAAAATTCAGAGATAGTCAATGCAAAACCTGAAGTGTTGAAAGAGATAAAATATCGACCAACAATCATGAATTCTCAAAGGAATTCATTCAAGAACATTGAATGTTTTAAATGTCATAATTATGGGCATGTTGCAGCAAATTGCAGGAGCAGATCATTTCAGCCACAAACAAACAAGTTCTACTCAGAAAGGTACTCTAGCTTCTTCAGGGGATATTTTTTTTCATGTAACAAGTATGGACATAAAGCAGCTGATTGTAAAAGGAGGAAGAATAGAAATACTCATTATGATTCTTATGTTTATTTCTCTGGCCACATGAGATGTTATGCTTGTAACAAGTATGGACATGTAGAAAAAGAATGCAGGATGAACAGATCTGGAAAAGTGGACAATTTTCAGCACACAATTGGAAAGCTCAAGCAAATTTGGAAAAAGAAGGAGGACCAATCAGAAACGTAGGGAATTCTGACCCTACTGCAGTCATCCGCTTCTGAAGCTTACTTCTCTGATTGACTGCAGGAATGATGTGGGATACATTAGGATATTTAGTAATGTATCGTCACAGGGGGAGCAATGCATGATGACTCTCATGGTTGATTTGATTATTCTGGTTAGATGTATTTCTGACAGTGTATCTGGTGTGAAGAAAAGACAGGAACAGAAGGTAAATTTGCAGAAGGAGATAAAGGTGTAAAATTTTCTATATTACACTTTCCATACGCGAGTTATATTCACAAAAGTCGCGTATACACGCGAGTTTCATCAGACACAGTCGCGTATGCATTGATGATAAAAGAATTTATCTGATAACTGAAGATCTGGAGCAGAGGTCCAGGGGGAGCATCAGTCTGACTGATGATGATTGCACTGTTAGCATTATTCTGGTTATTCTCATAATAATGAAATGATACATGGGTTCTTGTGTTGAACATTATGGATGAAGCCTGGTTGCTTTATAATGAAGAGCACTCGTTGTTGAGATGAAAGTCTTATAATTCAGAGATGAGGACAGATCATGCAGAGATTGTTGCTGATGACTTGCTTCAGATTGCACAAGCTAATGAAGAGCACTGGTTTAGGGGGAGCAGCAGGTTGAATACTAATGATTGCATTGTTGGCAATATGATTGCTTATTCTTTGGTCTTTATGATGACTTGGTACATGGATTATTATGATGAGATTTTGAGTCCTGGTTGCTGATAAGTATCTTTTGTGTTTCCACATGGATGAGTTGGATGTCGAGTTTGTTACTTTGGTTGAGATCTTTTGCCTACATATGTTACTTCATGTTAACTCTTGAAGATCTTGATGATATTGGATGATATTGGACCACATGGATGATTGCTTGACACTTATTTGAAGATGCTGTTCTGGTATGATAATCTCTCTTGGAAATAATGTATTGATGCTGCACGGAATATGAAGACTTGGTTCCTAATGGGCTTATGCTACAACCGTTGATGACGCTTGAAGAAACAACTGTACTGTTCTATCTATCTGTAGTCCAGAGAAGCATTCAAAAGAAGCTGAACACTGCCTTTTTCTCACAGAGGATCAGATCTGGTTAAAATTTAGAAGATGGCTTGGGATACACGGGTTTCCTGAAACACAGTCGCGTATGTACGCGAGTTTATGCACAGAAAACCGCGTATGTTTGGTTGCTGCACAAACTAAGGGGGAGCCTTAGTCTTTTGGAAAGATTGCTTGGTTGCACAGATTCAGGGGGAGCATTAGCGTTGCTGAGTATAATGCATTGTTGGCATTATGATGGTTCTGAAATATGTTCTCTTTCTTGAGGACTTTCTGGTGTTGGTCTTAAAGTTATATTTGTAGTTTGATGAAAAGGTCATGTTGAGACCCATGATGTAAAATTGTATTATTCAGTCATGTAAGGACTTGTCAATTTGTAAACCCACTTGGTTGGGTAGCTGAGTCATGTTTGTAAACCCACTTGGTTGGGTAGCTGAGTCACATTTGTAAACCCACTTGGTTGGGTACTTGAGTCTTCTATGTAAATCCACTTGGATGAATCTTTGATGTAAGTATGAGTCATTGGTGATAGGAATGTCATAGAGTCATGTACTTCATTGAAAAATATGTTTGAAGTTTCAGCATGAACTCAGGGGAAGCTTGGTCACTTCAGTATACATCAGATCTGCAGAACGCTTCTTCTACATGAGGAGAAAAGGGGGAGAGTATGTTGTTGTTGATCCGCCCATTGCCCTTGATGTCAAAGGGGGAGAGTGTGTTGGTTTTGATCTGCTGGTTTTGTCCTTTGCCCTTGATGTCAAAGGGGGAGAGTGACATGGTGTTTGAATAAAGATAATGATGTGCCCTTTGCCCTTGATGTCAAAGGGGGAGAGTGACATGGTGTTTGAATGAAGAGAAGATAATGATGTCAAACATTTGGGAGAGTGACATGGTATCTATCTGCTGTGGTAACCAAACACCATCGTGGTTGCCATCAAGTCCAAAGGGGGAGATTGTTGGAAATATGATGCAGAGTGTTGTCCTTGATGGCAACCCACTAAATGAAGATGAAGACATGCGATTGTTGACATGTGTTGTCCTTGATGGAAAACCACCTGATGAAGTTATTCTTGACTTGATGGACTTGGTAAATGATGTAAATCTGATATGATATGATGTTTTTTGACAATATGATGATGAGTGTTGTCCTTGAAAGGCAACCCACTGGATGAAGATGATGACAACTTACTTGATGAAGTTGTGCTTGAGAGAATATGTTTCTGATGAAGAAAATATGATGTATCTACAGTATGTACAAAAGGCAATGAAGAAAGGAATTCAGAATGTGCTCAAAATATGATGAAAAGAGTATGTCTCTTTGTATACGCGGATTGGCCTAGGGAAGTCGCGTATGCATTGCACGCGGAAAAAGAACGTGCCAAGTCGCGCATGGGCTAAAGCGCTCAAAAAGTGCAAATCCAGGGGCCCGTGGTATTGAAGGCTCGTGGTATTGAAGGCTCATGGTATTGCTTTGGCACGTGGTATTGAAGGCTCGTGGTATTGCTTTGGCCCGTGGTATTGAAAAAGGATAAACCTATATAAGGAGAAGAAATTCATTGTGCAAATCATGAGAGTGGGAGCAAGATGTCTAATCTTGAATGAAGACTTCTCTATGAAGTATATCTGTATGGAAAGGGTAAAGGTTTGATGATAGATCTGAATCTATGATGCACTTATGAAGAAATAATGAAGCGGGATTTCTAGATTTGAAATGTACTTGTATTTGCTAGATCTGTTTATGGAGTGATTAGATCTGCTTATGGAAGGTCTAGATCTGTGATGAGGCGAACATCTAGGCGAACATCTGTCTGAAGCAAAAGGGTAGATCTAAACTGAATATCTGATCTGATGAAGTATGCTGCTCTGTAAAGATTGAAGATCTATACGCTACTTCGCCGCGGAGGAAGCGCGTATATACGCGGCTTCAGCGAAGAGAAAGCGCGTATGCGCAATAAAATATACACTGAGGTATACGCTGGTTTGTGTGGACGGAAGCGCGTATATACGCGACATCAATGAAGTAAAAGCGCGTATGCAAACTAGGGTTTGCTGAAGCAAGGGGTATGAAATATCTGATCTGTTCTGCTGTGTTTCTGCTATCTGATCTGTGTTGATATGTATCTGTTGATGATGTATGTTTGTGCTTAAAAGCATGGAAAGGGTTCGGTCTATGATGAATTGTGGCCTGCAAGTTGTGTTCTATTGAAGTTGTTGGATCCAGTGTGAAAATTGATGAAACGTGGTCCAAGGTGGTGCTGAGGGTTGTAGCCTTCAGTCAAGGGGTCGTAGCTCCCTTCCAGGTGAGGCTGGTAAACGAGATCGGGGGGTCGTAGCTCCCTTCCAGGAGAGGCTGGTAAACGAGTCAGGGGGTTGGAGCTCCCTTCCAGGAGAGGCTGGTAAACGAGCGCAGGTGGGTGCCTGCGTGCTGGTCAAGTCTGCGCCAGAACATATGTTGTAATATGTTTTCTCTATAATAAAATATTGAAGGCTGAGCAACTGCAGCGGTGGTTTTCTCCCGACTTGGGTTTCCACCTAAAAATCCTGGTGTTCATGTGTGATGCATTGTGTGATGGTTTATTCTGTTCTTACTGCACATGTTTACTGTTTATAGAAAATCTAATGGATGAATGATGGAATGATATAAGTGAAGAACTAATGGCATAATTAGATCTCTGTGTATACGCTAGTTTTATGAAGGATATCCGCGTGTATACGCTAGTTGGATTCAGAAAAGTAGCGTATGGGTTTTAGAGCATGAAAAGTAAAAAGTTTTGAATATGCAGTAAATACTGATTCACCCCCCCCTCTCAGTATTTTTCCCAACACATGTATTTTCAATATTTAGTCAAATGGACGAAGAGAAGCTTTGAGGATGGATAATGGATTTTTGAAGAAGATTTGTAATGCCTTCAAAGGTCTTCCACCTCCACAATTTTGTGATTACACCCACATGAGATGGAAGTTCATTTTTTTCTTACCAAGGGTGTCTAATGCAAGAGCATCCTTGTTCTCGAGAAATCAATATCAACAAAATGAAGTACATTTGATTTTGTAAATAACCTAAGTGTTATATTTTGTTGTAAACAAATACATGTGGAACTCATTTGTTGCATTGTTGTGGAAGTATTCTGGCTATGAAAGCATTCAAAAAAATAAAATAAAACCACATTGATATAATAGTTTCTAAGATAGTTCAAGGGAAGGAAAACTTCCAATGTATAGAGATACAAAGGAATGCATGAGGAAACAAAATAGCCAATAAAATCATTTTAATTCTAGTAGAAATGAAAGGATAGAAAAAAGGTTTCAAATGGGGGGTTCAATTTACTTTCTAATGGATTTGGATTAAATGATTTTATATTCAAGTTTAGGTCATAAAAAATTTAGCATGGTTGGATCAAATTCCATGTTGTTGAGAAGAATTAGCCATTACAACAATGTTAATGCCTTCAATTTATTTCTTATGGTTTCCCCTAACCCATAGGATAAAGTAATTTTCATGTTTTCCTCTAGGATCAAGGATGATCCCCTTCAAACTTATCACCCATAAGCAACAAGAACCCTAATTTTTGGAATATGTTTTCAATTATAGACTTTTAGGTGAATACACAACCATGAAGGAATTCATTTTTATTGTGAAGTTCAACTCCACCAATGACTACCTTGGCCACAAAAGCATTGATTAAGTCCCGAACATCTCTTATTTATACATTTAGCCTCTTGAATGAAACATGTTTTGGTTTGTCGATAAAGACTACTTCTTATAGGTTTGAAATATTGGATTCAAATATCTAGTTTACAATATAGAAATAAGATAACTATCTAAACTATATTAAGGAAGTTAACGCAAAATCTAGGTATATAATTTTTAGAGAGGTTAGTTTTAATATATTTAAACAATTGATATTGGAACATTGAAAACAATTTTGTACCTCGAGTATAATAGATCAAGTGGTTAAGATAGATTTTTAATGTGATAGCAAGGCATGAGTCATTTAGAATTATAATTTAATGTTTAAATATGTTGTGTTTAGAAAACAAAAGGTTCCTTTTTAAGGTTAAACCTTTGAAATATGCAATACCTATAAGGTGGAAATCATTATTTTTAGACACCCAACCCTTGGGATTGGGTGAATAAATTGTAAATATGTAAATTATGGGAAATATGAACAATTGGAATAGGAACAAACCTTTAAAAAATAATCTTAAGGGTCACACTTTTATGTAAGTTAAGTCTCTTCTCATTAATACAATAGTATCTAGAATTTTGGGAGTTATTCCTTGGCCTCACATGATACTAGAGCCAAGTTTAGATATCTTGTATAGCATAAATCCTCTACCATCTGCCATCTTCCCTTTGTTTATTATTTGGCCTGTCAATTTTGATGTTGATCGTCAATTCACCAAAAAATTCATAAACATTTCTATCTCATTAGTCCTCTCATTTTTTCGATGACCCATTTTCCAATTTTTCTTTACATTGGATATCTGGCTAGGCACCATTGAAATCGTTCCATAATTCTACCCTCACCAGGTGTTACTCCCTAATGCTTAACGCTCCACATACATCTCAACTATGCACTTTACCAAAATCACTTTCAACAAATAACAACACAAATGGTCTAAAACTATCATAATTTTTGAAATTATTGGACTGTAATTTCCATTGAATTTGGCATAGATCCATTCAAATTGCATCTATTGAATGTGTTATTTTGGGTTTTTGACTCGATGTGTTCATTGTATCATCGCTAAAAAAATCCTCTCTTCCCCTTTTCCTCAAGTGGAGGAAGTTCACCACCAATTTAATATTGTTGCCTTTTAGATCAACAATGAGAATGATGTCAATCTGCACTTTCTATCTTAATGTACTGCACTTCTCCATTCCTAGACAAATTTCAACCTTGATTTCCTTCAAGTTGCATAATTAATAGGAAGGATAAGTTATAGGGGTTTTTTAGTTAGTGGAAGGTAAGACAATTGGTAAATTGGAGCCAATTCAAGGCTAGGGTTGTTGGTGAACCAAGAGGGTTGTATAAGGGAATGAAATATAGAACTTTAATTTACAAAACCAAACTACACAACCTCCATTTGGGCTCAAATTTCCTTGACATCTCATTGTTTAGAATCTTGATGATTTATTTAAGGCTGACTCTTTTAAGAAGAGCTTCCCAGAGAAAAATTGCAACAATTGGAATTTTTCCCTACCAAAAGATACTATTGTTTGTTTATTTTCTTTGGAAAGTTAACTAATTCCTTATTCCAAAGCACTAATCCCGATCTAAATTGGTGGAATGAGCCCTAGAAAATAAAAATATCTAGATTAATTTTAATTAGCATTGTGTTAATTTGGTTGTTATTTACTCAAAGGCTAAATGGATATTAAATTAGTGGTGTTATGACTTGACCCAAAACTGAATGAAATCGAATATGATAATGTAATATTTTCACTTCGATGAATCCTAACTAAAGTAAGGAGAGAGGTTACATTCACTTCCAACAATGCACAAATTGATAAATATGAGAAAATATAACAAATTCTCTAATGCATTAATTTCAACAAGAAAATACTAATGCTAATTAATTCAAAGAATTTTTATATTTTTATATTTCAAAACAAGCATAAAAACATGTAAATTCAAATAAGGGCTATCTTTCAATGAGAGACACTATCTTTTAAACTGATGAAATAACTCTTTACAATGGGCATAAATGAATATATGATGAGATTCACACAACCAATTCCAGAAGCGAAAGACTCTTTTTGATAGATCAACAAACCAACAAAAAATCAAAACCCAAAAGTGTAAATATAAGTGATTTTCCTCAAAAATACAATAAAAGACACTAATCTAAATCCAAGGAATATTTTAAGGATGGAAATTTATCTTAAAGTTTAGAAACCTTGGCGAATCTTACTAGTCACTAACATGCAAACTATAAAATGTTAAGCGATATGTTTGTAAAAATATTCAAATTTCTAATGATTTTATATAGTCTCTATAAAAATTTAGCAATTTTTAAGGTAAAATGATTTTATGATATAAATTTTGGGCAAATAATGTTTAGGAAAATTGTAAATTGGTGAATCTTTATTTTGGAAAAATTATAGAAAATTAGCCCACTTGCTAATATTAGCCCCTAAAATTTTCCCTGTCTAAATCTATGGTTTCCTTTTCCAGAATGTAAACTATGCAGTTGTAATCTATGCACAATTCACTTGAAAATTATGCAAATGTAATCGATGCACAATTTTCATTCATATTCTGAAAATGATATTTATAACTATGCAAATGTAATATATGCAAGAGAATTCTTCAAAATAAACACAAGATGATTCCAAATCAACGAAAGAACAACAAGACTATTTTCCTTCACCAAAGTAATCTAAAGAACCAATCAAGTGTAAGTAAAGAAAATTGGGTGAGAATTCCAAAGGTCAAAAGGAATAACACTCAAAGGCGATTAACACTTAGACACAAAAGAAAAAAGATGAAAAAAATTGTTAAAAAACCAAGACAAAACTTGAAGTAATGACGAAAGGAAATCAAATTAATAATTTCTCAAAAAATAAAATTCAAAACACCCAATTAACTTAAGAGATACTTAATGAGGTTGTAAACAAGCTAACAGGATCATAAAAACCAAAAATATGGATTTAAATAAGAGAATCCTTAACTTTTTCAAAAAATTTACATGGTTGCGCAGGTAGACAACAAAGTTCAGTGCGCATGCACACTGTTGTGAAAGAAAAACTGTGCAGATTTGTGCTCTTTGTATGAACATAAACCACAAAGATTGAGAAAATGAAGAAACAATAAGAAAGCAAAGGTCTCAATCCATAAATTTCAATTCTTAAATGGGTCTAAAGGAATCAAAGGTCACAAAAGGACATAAGGGAGAACACTTGTTCCCTAATGGAGTCGCCAATTTGTTACCCAATAAATCCATCTTATGGACAAGAGCGATCTACCTATAATCCTAACGAAAAACTAGAAACAAACAAACAAAATAGTAGTTCTTTCCTTAGCCTATAATTGAAACATGGAGTATGCGAAGGATCACTTACGTATTAACGAAGTGCTTGTAGAAGTCCTTTCAGCGCTTTCCACATCTAACTTTTCCTCAATACTTTAGAGTCTTTCCAAATTCTTTCCACAACTTGATGCTCCAAAAGAGATCTGTATGGACAAAAACATTTAAAGAGATCAAAGCATCTCACATATAAAAGAAAATGTAAATGAAATCCTTAATCTAGCATAAAACATATAAAATAATCAATAATCAGTTATAAACCATGTGAGTGATCAAGGAACCCCATAAATAACATAAAAAACAAATGCAATTAGGAAAAAACAATTACTTGTATTAAAAATCAAAGGAAAAACAAGCTTACAACCTGGTTGCCTTGATGTCACAAGCCTCTTCCAATGGTCTACTTTCCTTCCCTTGATGACAAGCTCTTTAGACCCAAAACCAATAGCATGAGTTCATAGTCTCAATATTCTCTCATTCCTTTAGTCCTATGCTCAATTTATAGGAAGGAAGAGGAGGTTTCTAGTTCCACTACTCAAGGTATATAATCCTTAATAAAATGAGATTAGTTCAATATAACAAGGGATGAGGCACATGTATGTAGTGGTTTGAAGTTTCTAATTTGGATAAGATTCCTCAACCAAAGCTTCTAGAACTTACTTGTTTATTTTTACCTACATGAACAAACCTGCGCAGTTTATAGTGGAAGAAACTGCGTATGTCTACACAGTTTATAGTGGATGAAACTACGCATTCGCGGGTTTTGTTCAAGAAAACTGTGCAGATGCTCAAAAATGGTTTTAAAGCAGTGAACACCAAAATTCCTTTTGTCCGTGGAATTATTTTACTTCAAGATTCATAGGGGATTCACTTGAGACACTCCATCGGATGGCAAGATATTTGTATCAACAGTCATGGTCAAAAATTTTAGTGCAACATTCCTAAGAAGGATCGTCCAATTCCTCTAACATATTTCCGGTCCATTTCTCTTTACAACACAATAGACAATATTATATCCAAATTGATTGCGATGAGGATAAAAAAAACCCTATCAAAATGTATCTTACCCGAACAATTTGGGTTTCTTAAGGGCACAAAAATACAAGATTTCATTGGCATAGGACAAGAATTTTTACACACCATGAAATTCAAAAGGAGGAGAGCGAGTATAATTAAGGTGGATCTAATCAAAGCATATGACTGGGAATCTTTTAGAATAATTTTATATAAGGTTGGAATTTCTGCAAACAATATTTTCTGGATAGTGGCTTGTATTCAAACTACAATTTTTTCAATTATGATAAACTCCCTTCTGACCATATTTTTCTGAGCACATAGGGGTCTTCGCCAAGGATGTGCTTTATCGCCTCTAATATTTATTTTGGTGATGGACTACCTTAGCTACAAGTTTAAAGCAGAGAAAGACAGTGGCAACATAAAAGGTATGAATATTTCAAAGAACATATATATTACTCATCTGATGTTCGTGGACGAATTGCTTTTTAGGGGCATGCATGACAATGTGGATTGGTGAGGCATCTATTTTATACATGAACAAAGAGAAATCTAATATGATCATGGAAGGTAATGAAGAAACAAGATGCGGGGAAATATGAAATTTACTCGGGATCTCGGTGACTAACCTGGAAGAGGGCATTAAATATTTAGGCTTCAATCTAAAGGCAAATAATTACATGAATAATGACTAGGAATGGTTGCTGGACAGTTTCAAGTGCAAATTGATGGGATGGATACATAGATGGCTCACTATGGGTGGTCGTTTGACTCATATTTGTGTTCTATATGCATTGTTTTATGCTTCCTATGGAGATATGTCACAATATTGACGTGATAATGGATAAATTTATATGGTCAAGCACCGAAAGGAAAGGAAAGTTTCACCTAGTAAGATGGATGACTATTGTTAGACCAATAGAAGTATCAGGTTGGGGTATTCTTAAAAGCTTATGGAGAGAAGCAAATGATAATGGTATATGGGGGAGGGTCATTAGAGAAAAAATATGAGAGGACAATCCCGTTCACAAGGGAACAGGCTGGGAGCTAGAGGGACCTTAGGCGCATTATGTGTTTGGCGGAGTATGATTAAGAATTGTCATTGGATGGTGGGAAACACAATATGGGAACTGGAAGATGGAAAACTGGCGGAGGACTAGATGTGGTGAATGGATTTGTGGGTGTGCACACTCTTTTGGTTGCCCTCCTCTCAGCACTCCACGAAAAAAGTATTAAATTTTTTTCCCATATCAGTTGCCAGAATTATAGAAGCATTTCCCTACAGAAATGCATGTAGACAACAGATATTGGATTGTGCAGGAATCTAGCATTTGAGTGGAAAACATACCTTACAAGCCTATATGAGTATGGTGCATATTGGTGTTGACAAAGATCATTTTAAATGGTAGGGCTAAAACAAGGAAGGAAAAACTACAGTTAAAGAGATATATAAAAGCATTCCTATGACAAAAATCCCCTTTCAATATATCACATGGTATAAAGGAGCATGGGGATGGGACATTCCTAAAAAAATAATTTGTTTTGGATGGTTTTCCATTCACAAAAGGATATTGACATGGAATATATTAAAAGGGAGGGGCTTCCAAGGACCAAGCATTTTCCACACGTGCAGAGAGAAAGAAGAGGAGACATATCATCTATTTATCGATTGTGCATTAGCCAGGCATGTATGGACTAGGGTTATGGACATTTTAAAGATAGATGACACAGGGAAAATATATTCTTTTGTCAATACATTCTACTTTTTGTTCAAGTTTCGACCAGAGTTTTACTCTCTCCCTTTCTACATCATATGGATGATCTAGAGATGCCTAAATGCATGGATTTTCGAGCAAAGAAGGCTAATGGTTAGGGAGACTATACTGAAGGTTATTGCATACTTTTCTAAGATAGAAAAAAATATGATTGTGAAAAAAAGAGGAAGTTTATATATAAGGAAATAAATGACAATTTTCCGAGAGGGTATTTCGATGTAGCTTGTCAACAGAAAATGTGTGGGTGCAGAGTGGTCATCATTTTAGAATCAGGTCGACTCTAGCATTTCTAGTGGCATGGAAGACAGTGGAAAAATAGCAGAGCAAAGATTATTGCGCTATGGGGGGTTCTCAACTTCGCAAAATGGCTTAGATTGGAGAATATTTATGGTCATGGAGATGCCAAGAGCATTATTGAATGGGTTAAATATTACACACATTTTAGAACACATATTATGTCAAATTGGATGGGCCAGATCACGGACCTGGCTAAAAACTTTCAGAGCATTACTTTCACTCTATACAAAGAAAAAAACTAGGTAGCTGATTTAATATCTGAGTGGGGCATTGATTCGGAAATAGGTAAGTATAATTTTGCGGCATATGTGTAGGACAGGCTTATGAATACTTCATTTGGAGGGGCATATTTTGTAGTTTTCATGACTTACATTGTTTTAAAAAACAAGATTAAGGATCTGAAACAGATCCGCATTTTGATGTATAGAATGGATATATTTTTGTATCTAGTATTGATAAGACTTTCGGAATAATAAGATATATAAGAAATACAGGAGAATATATATGAACTAACTTCATAAATACTGATAGAGAAAGGATAGAACAGAGAGGATTGAAAAAATAGAACGTATGAAATCCACATGATTGTACTTTTTTTTTAATGAAAAGGAAAACATTTTTTGTGGTTTGAAAAAAAAGGCTTTTGGTTTGGTATCATTATGGTTTCTAGTGGTTGATGACTGGTAAAATGTCCGATCAAATAGTCAATGGATTAAAAATATTTTACACAATTTCTTCCCAAATTCTCCACAACCAAAACAAAAACTAAGTAATTTAAACTCTCAGATACACCTAGTTTTGTTGTCTATACTGCAGCGCATCATTATAGTGGAGTGTATGCATAATATTTTACCATGCAAACCAAAATATTTTCTCAAACGGAATTGTCTCAAGAAGCAATGTGTGGGAATGGTATTCAAAGAATAAACCACTTTTCACATAGAATATATAACGTGTCAAGCATGGACATAAGGTTGACGCTTTTTCTTTATTTGTATTTTTCATACATTTACAAACTTCTCTCTCAATTTTTATTTAAGAGATTTCAAGAGTAGTGCTCCATTACTGTGGATGTGGCTAAGTTCATTGTTGGAAATATATCCGTGAGAGTATAAATGGGGACGCCTAGAATTTCCAATTTTAGAATTAACTAAAGGGAGTTTGATAAATTTCCTTTTTCTTTGTTTTTTTTTCCATTTCTCCTCGTCAAAATTTAGCACTCTATGTTGAAATTCATTTTTAATTCAATCTAACTGTAAATTATGATTACATAATAGTATTCAAGAACTTCTAATACCAAACCCTTATTGTAGTAAATTTGTGAAATATGTCTTGTAGTAAAAATTTCATTAAAAAATAAATAATTTTGTTAAGGTTCATTCAAAACTATATTTTTTAGTTACCGTTGTTTTCATTCAAAACATCGATCCTATGAAAAAAAAATTCAAGAGAAAGAAAAAACGTTGTTTTATTAATAAAACAATACATACTCCAGTTACATATGCATATAGTCATGAAGCCTGTTCATATCCAGATTCAGCATGATTCATAATCATATTGTGCATGCCTCCATTTGAAAGAAGGCATATAAAATAAAGTTCAAAACATAAACCAAATATATACAATCCTAATATGTCGCCAAAGAGCAAGAAATTACATATTTTATCTTGCGAATACTGTCATAAAGAACAGTCCAGAAGGGAGCCATGACAATAATAGTCCATCATAATAATACAGTCCCTTTGGATTCCATTGATGCAGACACTCATGCAAGAGAGAGAAAAATTAGGAAAAAAGAAATCCTCCTATAATCTGTATAATCATTAAGCATAGTCAGTCATAAAAATAAAAAAAACATTATAAGAGATCATGAGCAGGATAACAGGAGGGATTTTAGATAAAGCATGATAAACCAAAAAGAAAAGAGGTGTATGCCGACTTGCTTGATTTAGCAGGCTCGCTTTTCAAAGAAGGTCCCTACTAGTATTGATTCCATATAATGTGTGACCCGGATATTTCCAAAAGGTGAGTTAAGGCCTTTCTTTGACAGGGAGTCCGCCCTAGAGTTTTTTTCTCTATAGATATGTTGTATCAATGAAAACTGGAACTTTGTCAATAAGTACTTCACTCGGTCAATACACCCTTTTAGATTCTGACAATGAAGACTACTGACACTGGTGATGTCATCAATGATAATTTTCAAGTCTCCATATATGTGGATAGTAGTCAAATTTAGATGATATGCTACCATGATCCCACTCCACAAGGCCATGAGATCAGCCTTATTATTAGAGCCTGGTCCTCCATTTCAGCAAATATGATACTGCTTCGCCTCCAAGAGCTTAATCCAAGTCCCATAACCACATACACCATCTTGTTGCACCCCGTCAAAATAAATTGTTGGAAGGGAAATTTGGTGAGGATGATTCCGGACAGATAGGTCCACCAAAGCCCGTGTAGGATGAGATCGACCTCCCACCCATCTCATAATATTTCCATGAATCTGTGGAAGGTTGATAGCAAACCTTCAAAAATTAAGCAGTTCCGGGCACACTGGGTCTTCCAGATAATATAAAAAGGCAGTGTTTTATATATCCATTTGTAGCCCCCCATACCATAATAGTCTGAATGTAATCAACTGATCTCCATGCAAGATCCACCAGTAAGCTAGTAAACAACTTCCATATACTTTGTGAAAAGGAGCAATAAAATAACAAGTGTACAATAGAATCCTCATGCATATGACAGAGAGGACACCTCCTTGGCCCCTGAAAACCTCGTATCATAAGACAATCCCATGTGAGAATTTTTTTTTCTAGAGCAGCCATCCAAATAACAAAATCTTGGTAGCAATATTCCAGTGCCAGGCCTGTTGGAAGGGTGACAGAGAACTATCTATGGTCTACTCCTTGATGATGTAGATATATATGTCCTTGACCTATATACAGCCATCAAGACAATGTTCGTCCCAAACCACTTTATCACCTTCCCCACTAAAATACATACCCACATTCTGTAAAACCTTCAACATTATTTTCCATTCACTTGCCTCCTGTCCATGCAGACCCAGCGTCTCCACCGATTTCCAAATCGGTGATACTAGATTCCAGCATAAAATAAGGTGAGATAATGAAAAGATACCCCTATGATTCAATATGTGCATTAAATGAGGATCAATACGAAAAGCAACATCCATTCCCAAAACCCTATCTATACCCAACATGATCTTCTGGTCGTTCTCAAAGTGGCATACTAACTTTTTTCCCAGTAAAGGCATAAATTTAATGAAGTTGCGCCATATCTGAGATGCCTTTTTGGCTGATAAGGTGCATCCCCAATAAAAAGTGAGAATTGGATCAACCAAAATGTATTTGCAAGTAATAATATGCGCCCATACCCCATTCCCCTTCAAATCCTGCCATAGTGACTTTATGAGGAGCGCATTTGTAAACACATGCAAATTTAAGAGCCCCCAATTTGGAATTGAGATACAGTCCAATCTACACAAATGTATTTTTTTACTATCTGGGGATCGAGCCCATATGAAATGGGAGATAATGTCATTGATTTTTTCAACTGTATAAGTCGGGAGATAATAAAAATGATTCCAATAAACAAAAAATTGAGATAAAACTACTTGTACCATAATGTATCTACCCCCGAGTGTAAGCCACTTGTTTTTCCACTTCATGATCCTATTCTTTAATTTATCAACCAACCAAGTCCAGTCCCTGATCTTATATGCACATGGATTTAATCTAAAATCGAGATAGGTGAACCCCATCATTATATGATTCTTTTGAACCCCCATGAAACCTAGTATGTGATTGATTTCTTCCAAATCACAGGATTCATATATTAAAAATGAATTTTCTCTATTAATATTGCACAGTCCAGTGGCTGCTCCAAACCGAATGAACATAAAGTGAAGATAAAACCAGTGATTCCTAATTAGCTTTCCAAAGACAAGAGAATAATTCATGAATAGAGAGTGAGTAATGCATACCGTAGGGGAGAACATAGCCCTTCAATGTACCCTACATTATTTTCCATCCTCAGTAAATTACTGAACTCGTCCTTTATAAGAATAAAGATGAGTGGGGACAACGCACATCCCTGTCTCGGACCCCTCTCAGCCATGAAGAAGTTCAAAAAAAGACCATTTATTAAGACATAAAATCTTACAGAAGATATACAAGCCATAATCCATCTAATAGATGACATAGATAATCCCACCTTGAGGAGAATAAGCCTAATAAAAGACCAGTCAGCTGAGTCATATGCCTTAGGGATATCAATCTTCATAATAAGAGCCTCCATCTTATTTTCGTGTATCGAGTGCATTGCTTCTTGTGCAATATCCATTGCATCGTGTGTAGACCTTCCTTTTAAAAAACCATATTGTTCTTCAGATATGAATGTAGAAAAAACCCCACAAATTCTCTTTGCGATGATTTTTTATGAAACCTTGTACACCACATTGCATAATGAAATTGGTCTAAAATCTACAAACGTTTTTGGTGCAGCTAATTTAGGGATTAAGGTCAGGAAAGTAGAATTCATATCCCCAGGTACAAAACCCAAAACACGAACCTATTCAACAGCCACAAGTAGCTCATCCTCTAGGATTTTATAAAAATGAATGATGAATTCAGTCGGCCAACCATCCGGGCCCGGACTTTTATCATGTGCAAAGGATTTTAATACTGCTTCTATCTCCTTCTATCTCCATAATATTATTTGCAGCCTGATCGAACATGATAGGCATGTGATCAAGAACCCACAATTGACATCGATAATCAATCTCCACATCAGCCTTATAAAATTCTGAAAAGTATTTATATGCCTCTTGTTGTATTTCTTTTGTTGAGTGCTTCATTGATCCATCCGCTACCTCAATATTCCAGATTGAATTCTTGTTCCTACGCCCATTTGCGCACTTATGAAAGAATTTTGTATTTAAATCTCCCTACTTTAGCCATTGTATTCTACATTTTAGCTTCCATGATGTGTCTTGTATTTGAAGTATTTCCAGTTTCTGTGCTTCAAGTCTATCAAGGATACTATAAACTTGTATATACGGGGGAACAAGCATCATATCCTTATATATCTAAGACACTTTTTCTTCGATACTCATCAACTCCTGTCTTAAAGCCTCTCCTTTTTTTCTTTCCCATTGCTTCACGATGGCCTTCAATCGTCTAAGCTTGTCCACGAACTTTTCCCATCCCATTAATCCATCATTTGGAACATCCTTCCTCCAGAAATCAGCAACCATATTATTGAAAATGGGATCCTCCAGCCAAACACGGTTAAAATTGAAAGGCACCTCGGTAGATTTTGGTTCACGATGCCATGATAGAATGACATTCATATGGTTCGATAGAGAAGATGATATCACCCAAGACCTCATATTGCCCAATATCTGCAAAAGAGATACCTTAATCATAGCTCGATCTAAACGCTTTCAAATGAAATCATTTCCTTGGTGTCTATTTGTCTACGTTTGAACCAATGGAGAGGGCCTAACATCCATCATGCCAAAGTCATATAAAATTTTCCCAATTTTATCCACAAGTGGATCAATACGAGATTTCATTCCCCATGATTAATTTGCAGGAGTAATCGAGTTGAAGTCACCCACCACAATAACATTTTCTATTTTTAGTATCCCAGAATGTTTCATAAGGTCCCAGAAGACAACCTGATTATAACAAGGTGCATATAGATTAATATGAAAAATCTGATCAGAAACTCCACGGAAAGATCCATATAGAAAAATTCCACCAAAAAATTTATATGCCTTAAGCTTTACCAACAATTGGTTCCAAATTACCAACATTCCTCCTCCCCGACCAATGGCATCCACTCCCAAAGCATGCCATCTAGGTCTAATGCTCAGAATAGTCCTAATGGCAAGAGATCAAACACAAACGATTTCTTGAAAAAAAGCCACAGAAGGTTGAATTTCATTATGCAACTCACGTAGGCGCAAAATATTTGAGGGGTCGCCCATCCCCCTTATGTTAAGGGAAATGATAGAATTAATTTGGGCACACCTTCAGGGTTTCTTTCTCTAAGGGCCCGAAAATCATTAGATGCAGAAATAGGAACATCCCTCAGGTCATACAATTCCCCCCGAAATAAGGATTTGGTCTTAAGACAACCTCTAAAGTGAGGGGAACCTGACTTAAATTTTTTCCTAACAGTGATGTTGGATGTAGAAGCAGGGGAAATGGAAGGTTGAGGGTCTGGGGGAGCCTTATAAAAAATAGTAAGAGCCTCCATGTCCAGCATTGGGTTCACCAGTAAAGACTCTAAATCACTTCCAACAGTATTCTTCGGGGATTCTGGTATATCCACCTGCTCCAGGTTAAGTGAAGAGTGTGGGGAGGCCCACTCTAGTGGAGGCATTGAGGGGGATACATCCAGTGGTTCATTGAGACACGAAGTGTATGTCAGGTCATCATGTTTGCTATAAATGCATTTTCTAAGGGGGTCGTCAATATGGCCATCGGGATGTGGAGATAGTGGTTTAATCAATGGCAGGGAAATAATAACATCAGTACAATGTGATACATTCGAATTAGGAACACAATGACACAAAGAAGGTGGATTTTGTATATGTATATTATCAGAGGAAGCAGACCTATCAGTGTCAGATGAAGGGGGAAAGGACTTACCTGAGAGGTCTATGCCACCCGACTTGAATGACGCCTTCCCTCTCTTGCTGCCATAGGATTTATTCTCGCATCGGCCCATATTTTTATTCCTTAAAGGACATATTTTGTGTATATGTCTAGTATGATGACAAATAAGGCATCAAAATGGCACTCCCCAATAATCCACCCTGTGACAGTGTTTGCGCTGCCCCCAAATCAAATCGACATCACCTGGCAACCCACCTTGAAAAGATACTTCGACAAGAATCCATGGAATGAATTTATTGGTTATACTAATAATTTGAGTATCAATGTGCTTCGTCCTACCAATAGAGTTCCCAATGGCCCTAAGAGCTTTTATAGTCCAGAATTCGAGTGGTAATCTAGGTAGCTTCACCCATATCAGCTTGCTCTTTGGAGCCTCAATTACCAAATTAAAACCCAGAAACCATGGTAGAAGTTGCATGAATCTTCTTCCTCTAACCCAAGTGTGACCTATGATTTTTTTACAATCATCCTCATGCATGAAGTGAACGCTGAACCAACTTCCCATGTCATCTTTCTAACTTTTGGTTTGTAGTCGAGTATTGGACACCAAAATGTCTTAACCCACTCGACCATATCAACATCCCCTGTCTCAGAGAATAACCACCTCCCAATGTGATAAGTAGAGCCCATTTTTCGGTATCTTTCCATTTCACTATCAAAGAAAATATTACACATTTCATATTATGGTTATTGAAATTCTAATAATATGAAGTTAGACTAATGAAAAAGGAACCCAAAAATCGGAGAATTTACCAGCAATATTTTCAAGCCCTACGTTGTTCTAAACGCATGAGTGACCTTTCGTAGTGACAAAAGTGAGAGAGAGCCCACATGATAGCATTAACCTAATGTGGTTGAGCTATGTAGGCCATGGGTAAATAGTATTACGAATTTATAGATATTGGGAGTATCAAAAGTATTCTCTAAAAATAGTGGTTATTTTAGAATGGTTATTTTTATTGGAAAGTAATTTTTTTTTTTGAAAGATGGTTTAAAAAAATGATTTTGGGAAGTTTTAATCAATATTTAGTGAGATTGGAGGTGTTTTTTAATATTCCATGAATGCAAGTGCTAACACAAAGTTTCTAAGTTAAGACTCCTCCCAAAAAAAATTTCAAATTATGGTTGCAAATTGTTTTAAAAAATATAAGGAATATAAGTGGAAGAGCTTTGAAAGTGGATCTCTTTGTTTAATTCTAGCCTAGATCCATCTAGCTCCAAATCTATCATGGGCTGAGAGGGATAAAATCCCTCGATTTGTTCTTTTTGGAGTGTAGAATTTGAGGAAAGGTTTGCACCTTGAGGGATTTGATCCCTGGGCTGATAGATCCATATTTAGATGGATCTAGGTTGGTTCCACTTGAGGGAAACAGTGACACATTTTTAGATTATCATTATTATGTATATGTTTGAGATAAACTTCATACTTTGAAATTTACATTATATTTTCTTTGTTTGACACGACTATATCTTTCTCTTTTTTAATTTTGTTTTTTGTTGATTTCCTTGAATGGTTTGTAAGTTTTTGTTTGGATGCCTTGAGTGGTTTGTGTGTTTATGTGTTTGGATTTGGATGGTAATTTTTGTGCATGTTACAATTATTGTGTTATATTTCTATATGTGTATATAATTGACCGTTACTAATTATTTGGCAATGAAAAAGGGAGACAATATTGTCAATAGTTTGTAAGTTATTTCATTTAATTTTAGGTATCACAACTTTTGAAAATTAATAATTCTTAATAGTGTCCCTCAAAGCATTACTAAATATATGTTAAGAGTAGTTTTAATAATTTACTGCACCAACATTACTCTTGAAATCATTTGTTTCATTTCTAATGTTTGAAATAATTTATTTCCTTCAAAATATTTTGATGATTTTTTTTATCTATAGTTTGTTTTGCAAAAGTAAAAAATTAATGTAACTTTGATTTTTTTTAAATGAGTGATTAGATTTACAAAAAATTTACATTATTGGTTAGTTTTTCCATCTTTTCATACATATTATATGAAAAGGATAGTTGAGATCGTAAACCATTCAATTCTTTAACTCGAACTATTGTAGTAAACATCATACCTTGTCTCTCTTTCTCTCCAATATTAATAGACTCAATTACTATAACCTGAAAACAAATGCACATTGTCAATCATATTTTTGTGCTTTGAGTTACATCAAATCAAAAATCATCATCTACACTGAAATCAATGCGGCTAATGCACACAATCAAATAAAATTAGAAAAAATCTACATTGAAATCAATGAATCTAATGCAAGCAATCAAATAAGATTAGAAATCAACAAGTACACTAAAATCAATGCATCTAGTGCAAGCAATTAAATAAGATTAGAAATTAGCATCTACACTAAAATCAATGCATCTAGTGCAAGAAAGCAAATATGATTAGAAATCAACATCTACATTGAAATAAATGCATCTAGTGCAAGCAATCAAATAGGATTATAAATCACCATATACACTGAAATCAAAACATCTAGTGCAAGCAAACAAATAGAATTAGAAATCACCATCTACACTGAAATCAACGCATCTAGTGCAAGCAATCAAATAGAATTAGAAAACATCTACAGTGAAATCAATGCATCTAGTGCAAGTAGTCAAATAGGATTAGAAATCAATATCTAGACTGAAATAAATGCATCTAGTGCAAGCAATCAAATAGGATTAGAAATCAACATCTACACTCAAATCGATGCATCTAGTGCAAGAATTCAAATATCATTAGAAATCAACATCTACGCTGAAATCAATGCATCTAGTGAAAACAATCGTATAGGATTAGAAATCACCATCTACCATGAATTCAATGCATTTAGTGAAATCAATATTTTTCCATCTCCCCCCCTGCCCATATATACTATATCTCACTCCATCTCTCCTTATTTGTCTCTCTATCTCACCCCCAAACATACACACTCTTTCTCTATCTCTTCCTTCTCTCTCTCTCTCTCTCTCTCTCTCTCTCTCTCTCTCTCTCCACTTTTCTCTACTTATGTATTTCTTCTTCCCTCCCTCTCTCCCCTTCGAAATCCATCTCTTTTCCTCCCTCCCTCCTCCTCTCTCTCCCTCCCTCTCTACTCCTCTCTCTCGCTTGCTCTCCCAGCTCCCTCTCTCTCCCCACGTCTCTCTCTCTCTCTCTCTCTCTCTCTCTCTTATACCTTTCTATCCCCCTCTCACTCCTCTCCTTCTCTCTCTCTATTCATTCCTCTTCTCCCCTCTCATTAATTTTATCTAAGTTAGTGCAAGCAATCAAATAGGATTAAAAATCACCATCTACACTAAAATCAATGCATCTAGTGCAAGAATTCTTCTTCCATCTCTCCCCTCTACATATATATATATATATATCCCTCCATCTATCCTTCTTTGTCTCTCTATCTCACCCCCTCCTAAAAAAACACACATAATTTATCTCTCCATATTTACCTATCTCTCCCTCCCTCTTCCTCTCCCCCTCTCTCTCTCTCTCTTCCCCTTCTCTCCCTCTCTCCCTTCTTCTCTCCTTCTCTCTCTCACATCATAATTCTCTTCATTATTCTCTCTCCCTCTCACGCCTCCCTTTGTCTTTGCCACTTCTCTCTCTCTCTCTCTCTCTCTCTCTCTCTCTCTCTCTCTCTCTCTCTCTCCAACTTTGTCACTATCTCTCCTTCTCTCCCCATCTTCTCTCTATCTCTATTTATTTATCTCTCTATCTAACCCCAAACATACTCTCTTTCTCTCTCTCTGATTCTTCTTCCCTCCCTCTCTTTCCTTCCAACTCCACTTATCCCTCCCTCCCTCTCTCCTCCTCTCTTTAAATTTTTCTCTCATCCTTCTCTCTCTCCCTTCCTCTCACTCCCTCTACCTCTCCACCTATATCACTCTATATTTTTTATTCCATATCATATATATAGAGAGAGAGGGGGGGAGAGGGAGAGAGAGAGAGAGAGAGTTAATATATATCATGATATTTTAATATATATTATAATATAACAAATTTAATATTATATTAAATTTAATATTGCATTAATTCTAAGTCATTAAAATTGTAATATTAATATTAATATTACTATTAGATTTAACGATATTTTTTTGTAAGGCATGATAACAAAATTTTCAATTATTACAACTTTGATGTGGAAATATTTAATTCTTTTGAGATTTTAATATATACATAAGATATGGTAATTAAAAGAAATATTAAAAGATTTTGGAGCAAGATTTTTCATTCTTTGTGTTGAATTAACCTTTTTACTTTATTTTACGAAATGGTATTTACTTTAGTAAAGAGTAAAAATGTTTAAAAATTTTCTTGATTTGGAATTTTAATGTAGTAAATTTTTTTGTTAAAGGTAAATTTATGATCCATTCAAATTCAAAATATATGATAAAATAGCTATTAAACGCATAAGATAATTGTATTATAGTTTTTTTTCATTGGTTTATAGATAAGAAAAGTTACAATACAATTATCTTATGGATTTCATAGTATTTTATCATATAGGTTGAATTTGAATAACTATATTAAACATTTAAATTTATTATTTTATGTATACAAATTACTTATTTCTAGTTTGGCCGACATGAGAAAAATAATGGATTGTAGAGTGAACCTCTCGGTGCAATAACCCGTATTGAAAAGTGGCAAGGGTCCTAATGAAACTTGATACAGTAAAAGAGCTAGCAAAATTTCTAGTTATTATTGTTGGAGAAAAATTTCACCAACAAATATTAGATTATTGTCAAATTTCCATATAGATGTGTTTTGTTTCATTTGTATGGGAACGTAGTTGATGGATATCAACAACCTTTCATAAGGAAGATTTTTTGAAAAAAATTAGCCTTAGATTTGGATGATAATCATGAGATCATGCTTGGAGAAGAGTCAAAGATTTTGTGAAAAATGTAGCCTTAGATTTGGACGATGATCATGAGATCATTCTTGGAGAAGAGTCAAATGCTATAGATTCCAAATCTAAAAGAGACCATGTCACTAAGGTTCTATATAAGAGGGAAGTCAGAGGATTTAGAAACAATCCTATCATTAAAGCTATAAAATGTGGAAGGTATCACTATTAGTGGTTCTCTTCATGTCCATGGTTGAGAGCCAAATTGATGAACCTAACATGTAGCCTCAAGGTGTGAGGACCCAACCCAAGGTCCTTAACCATAAATGATGTTGTATAATTTCAAATTTAAAAAAAATAGCATATTCACAATGCATCAATTATTGATAATATCATACAAGAAAATAAAGTATTTGGTTTCCAACATATTAAAACATGTAAGTAACTTGATTTCTAGAAATTTAAATAAATAAAAAAGGAGAAGAATACACCTGATTTCGATGCTCCAATTGGGACCACCCGACTTAATTTGTCACCCTTCCAATTAAGAAATTATATTTGACTTCCTAGACCCAAGGAAACTCCACAAGTTCACTAGCCTAAGTCCAATAATATGCGTAGTGTGTCTGAAATAGATTCAACACCCTCCAACCACAAACCAGTATGTTTGAGTTATCCATCGTTTCTCTCCTCTCAATTCTCTCCTCCTCTCTTTACCCTCTTAAAAAAAAACTCCTTCATTCTCCTCCTATCACCTTATGTATCCTTTCCTCCTCCATCCCAACCACTTGTCATCAATGTCATCAATGTCCCCCTGTGCTTTCAAATTCAATTCTTTGCCTTTCCCCTTGACACCATCCTCAAGCCACACCCCTCCTTATCACTCCACCCTTTTGTCCCTTTATTAACACTCACGTGGTTCATTCCCTAACCACCTTTCACAATTCAATAAAATATTGTTATCCTTGAAATGTATTCAAACCTGAAGAATCCTATTCATTTAATTATTAAATGAATCATATGTAAAATACAATCATTAATTATAAATCATGTTTTAAAGTTAATTAATCAGTAATAAAGATTAGCCATTAATATTTTCCATTAATTAAACATCTAACATATTAAACTTTAGAATTCTAGTGTATTCATGTGGGGTGTGGGTATGTAGCAAACATACACATACCCTTTACATAGAATAATAATACTTATTGGAATAAATAAAAAAATTCAATTACTCGATAGGTAGCCTAATAAAATAATGTGAGATAATAGGATAAGGTAGGGGCATTACATACACCCCTCCTTTAGGAATTTTTTTCTCGAAGTTAGAGTCAAAAGGATACAATCAGTCAGGAAATAGTATGAAAATAAAGCATAACAAAATAGGGAGAAATATATAGTAGCCAAATTAAGTAATTCAAGCAAGGACACCACTTCCCATCTAGAGTATCTAATTAACCTATAGCTTCCAATCATCCTTGGCCTACTTTCGCTCCCATTTCATCTATCCTTTGTTGCAATATACTATGGCATCAATTGTGCATCGACTATAATTTTCTAACCATTGATAGAACCAAGATTCTCAGCTTGGATGTTACATGATGTGAAATGCCTCCACCCCTCCTCAAAGAACTAGGGTCAACACCATAATATGGACCACACTATGATGTTGATTGGATACTTGCCATCGAATAATCCAGTTGAGTATTCATGTCACGTGAAATCTACACCTTACCCCATTTCATAACAATGCTTATCAAGTAGATACAAAATATAATATAATAATGTGCATCATATTATTCCTCATTCGATGTATTGGCATCCCCCAATAACTAGCAAGAATCTTCACTATCATGTCAACTATATCAACCTAACTTCCCCAACAGGCAAATGGAAATCATCATCACACATACAAGGGAGTGTTTCCATCACTAACCTCCCATGATTCTTGGCTTCAATGTTACACAATGTGAAATGCCTCCACCCCTCCTCAAAGAATTGGGATCAACACTGTAATATGGACCACACTATGACATTGGTTGGATACTTGTCATCGAATAATCTAGTTGAGTATTCATGTCACGTGCAATCTGCACCTTACCCCATGTCATAATAGTGCATATCAAGTAGATACAAAATATAACAGAATATTGCGCATCATATCATTCCTCATTCGATGTCTTGGCATCCCCCAGTCACTAGCAAGGATCTTGACTATCACATCAACTATATCAACCTAACTTCCCAAGCAGGAAACTGGAAATCATCATCACACATCTAAGGGATTGTTTCCATATCTTACCTCCCATTATTCTTGGCTTGGATGTTACACAATGCGAAATGCATCCACCCCTCCTCAAAGAACTATGATTAAGACCCTAATATGGACCACACTATGACATTGGTTGGATACTTGTCATCGAATAATCCGCTTGAGTATTCATATCACGTGCAATCTACACCTTACCCCATGTCATAATAATGCATATCAGATATATACAAAATATAATTGAATAATGTACGTCATATCATTCCTCATTCGATGTCTTGGCATCCCCTAGTTACTAACAAGGATCTTGACTATCACGTAGTCCCTTCTAATATGCAAGTTAGTTCTCATCCAATCAATATATATACATATATATATATATATATATATATATATATATATATATATATATATATATATCATTTTATTAGGTTTGATATCCATGTATCCATTTTTTTTCAATTAATATCAACATGCTGGAAGTAAATATTACATCAAATAAATAATAACTTTGATAAGCCATACACTAGATAAATCATAACCAAATAATCCATACATCATGTAAAACATATATCAAATTATTCATACATATAATACTTTAATGAACAAAACATAATTCATTGAGTATTTTGTATAAGTGAGTTAAGTCTTTTATACTTTAATGGATTAATTCACACATGTGCACAACACATAGATTTAATCTCTAATAAGATAACCTATCAAACTGCCCTAACTCATAAATATATAAAAGTGATTGAAACTTATGAAATCATAATTAGCTTTGAGTGATTTCAAATCACCATTTAGGGACATATCATACAACCTCAAAATGATTGAGAAGGTTGCAATCATATAACTAATTAGCTCAAAACCACCATAAATAGGTATGTTAACTGGGAAACGTGCTTAAATAGTAAATCAAGTGTTCTTCCATGAACAACGCGATTTTAATATTTATCATAAACACAAATAGGCATCATATAGCATGTAAATCGTAATGCATAACCAAGAAATACTTATCTTAAAATCTCAAAGATGAATGGAAACTAAGGGAGGCATTTCAACTCTCCACCGAACCATACACCAACTACACTGCAATATTTATTGCAACTAACCACCCCCGACCCAGATTTAGAGCTTGAGGAGTGAAGTTCTCAAGGGAAATGTACACCAACTAGTCAATAAAACCACCCAAGAATCCATAGAAAATTATGGTTCCACCTACTAAACCCACCAAGAGTCCAAAAATAAGTGTATCCACCTGAAAAACAATGCCATATGAGTCTCAAGAACATATTTGTTCCACTTGGAACTCAGCATGTCTCAAACCCAATATTTCTTCACCTACCCAACATTCGTCATCTTTCCATTGTGAGCTTCTTCCTTTGTCATTTGTGCTTTCCCTTCACATTTCCTTTTCTTTGCATTCTTCCCGGGTGCATGATCAGATAACCTTTTCCTCTTGTGTGCATGTCATATCTCCAACCAACTACACATACCTTTGTTGTTCTCCCTTCCACACCCTATAATTCCTTTTCTCTTTTTCCATTATTTTGTGTGTGGGTGGGGACAACACATCCCACAAGAGTAGGTCAGTTCATCCTTTTTCTCAGGTGGTCATACTAAATTTAAATGAATGTGCCAACTTATCTTTAATTTCCTAGGGATATGGGTGGTAATTAAATGTATAATTATAAGTTTGGATATTCCCCCTAGAAATTCCCAATCAACTTATCCTCTCAAACTCTGAATCCATTTCCTCTACTTAATCCTTGCATTTTTACATTTTTCACAATTATTTAGAATTGAAAATTATACATAATAAAATTTGCATGAGGGGGAAACCAAAACGGTTCTTACAACATCAACCAAAAGGGTTGCATCATGCTATTATGATCAATTATTAACTCAAAGCTTCTCTCGATGAGGTAGTGTCTCCATAGTTTCAAAGCTAGCATCACTGCTGCTAATTCTAATTCATGGGTAGTGTAAAACTCTTCGTGTTCCTTCAACTTTCTGGATACATAAGCTATTAATTTTCCTTCTTGCATAAAAAATGCTCCCAATATTTTCTCAAATCATCTATGCAAACTGTGAAATCCTTTTCCATGTCAATCACTCAAATGATTAATGCATTAGGTAGTAATATCTCTAGTTTGATGAATGCAATGTCACATTCATCTGCTCATTCATACCTAACCCCCATTGTGCTATAATTTGGTGATAGGTTTTACAATATTTGTGAAACCTTCCACGAATCTCTGATAATAACCCGCTAGCCCCACGAATTTACACACCTCATGAGAATTTTTTGGTACCGACCAAGCCATTATGGCCTTCGCCTTTTCTCGGTAAACTTAAATCCCTTCTCTTGAGATGATGTGCCCAAGGTAATGGATTTTCTTCTGAAAGAAATAACATTTTGACAGCTTCACATACAACTAATTTTCTCTTAGGCATGTCAACACAATCCTTATGTTCCCTTCATGTTCCTTTTAATTCTTGGAATACATGAGAATATCATCCAGAAATAATTGCCCAAATCTGTCCAAATACTTCTAAAACATGGCATTAATGAGGCTCATGAACATTGTCGAATCAGTTTTCAAACCAAATATAAATATTTAAACTCATAGTACCAAGCCTAGAAGGTAGCTTTTGGGATGTCACCTTCCTTAATCCTCAATTGGTGGTATTTGGATCGTAGATCGATTTTTGGCAAAATTGTTTCTCCTTTCATTTAGTTGAAGAGGTCATCTATTTTTGGTATCAGGTACCTAGATTTTACTGTGGCTTGATTCAAGTCCCTATAACTTATGCACAATATTAAGAAACCATCTTTATTCTTAATGAAAATTACCAATGCACCCCAAGGTGAAATACTAGGTCTAATAAATCCCAAATATAATAACTCTTTTAATTGCATTTGCAACTCGCAAAGTTCTAGATTCTATAAGGTGTCTTGGATATTGTATTTTCACCAGGTTTTAGATATATTTTGAAATTTATCTCCCTCACAGGGGGTAAAACTAGCAATTCTTAGGGGAAAATGTCCTCAAATTCTGACAAAACTGGGTGTTGATATAGGGAGCATCCATTCTTGTCACTTACAGCTTCGACCACATATAGTTTACATCCATGTCAGATAAAACGTTTTACCTTTATCATGAGATGAATCATAGGGACACTCCTTGATACCACAAAGCTCAATTAACCTACCTTCATCACCTAAACATATCATCTTCTCTTTTAAACAATCTACCAAATCTTGGTGAGCTTCTAGCCATTACATTTTGATGATTATGTTGTACATCCCTACTGTCGTGACATATGAATTTAACTATGTTGTACACACCCTAAGGTTTACCTGACATTGATCAACACTAGGTCCTACTTCTTGTTTCACAGCAGAAGTCATTTTGACTTGTTTAAAGTCATCATGCTCATAGGTTTTCAACGCACATTTTTTAATGCAACTAGCGAAATGAAACTATTTGTAGCACTAGAATCAAACAAAATTTTAACTTTTACATGGTTTATCATACCTAGGGTTTCTACCACATTGTATTGGTGTTCATCTTGGTGGTTATCAACTGCTACATATATTTGATTATTGTCACCTACTCTTCCCATTGGTGTTTTTCCTTCTCTACGATTGTTACATGTTTTTAAATCAGGGAAGTCACACTAGTAATGAGGTCCCCCACACCCCCAACAAGTGATGCATGCTATATTTTTAATAAAATGTTGTGGGTCTCTCTAGAAAGAGCTCCTTCGCCATGGACCCAAACCCTTTCTTGTAGCTTCATGTGTCTGACCTCAACTTACGCAAGTCCCTAAAGCTTTCATCGAAGTTTCACGGGTAGCCATTGAAACCACTGTGGTTTTATTTTATGGTTACAACCCTATTTCCATATGGTTATGGCCTCAAAATTCCTCCCCTAGAAAAGGCTCTATCGGCATTCCCCACAAGCCTCGTTTGTTGTGTACAAATGACAATGGTTTCCCCTTTCAATTCTAGGCTATATTTTACATATTGAACATGTTCAAGACCTCTGCAACTAAGGATGGCTTCCACATCTAGACCATTTCCCTAATATTATGTTTTAATCCATAAACAAAGTGATCTTCCCGACGCTGATCAATATCCATGTAGGAGACATACTTAACTAATTCCATGAATCTGATCTGATATTCTTCCACCATGTGGTTTCCCTACATCAAATCATGGAAGGTTCTTACTTGTTGTTCTTCATAATATGTTGGTAGGTACTTCTTCATGAATGTTTATTCAATAAAATCATAGGTAATTGTGTCAGGAGTGAGGTGTAGTTCTCACTCTAGGTTACCCCACTAATTCATGGCACTATCTCTGAGTTTAAATATCATTACCTTAGCCTTTGAATTGGAAGTATACTCTCTTAGTGCAAAATATCTTGTCATTCCCTCCAACCAAGCTTCTGCTAATTCACTGGCATGGCCTCTAGCAAAATTTGGGAGCTTAATCTTCCAGATCTCCCTAGCAATGTCCTCAGTTAGAGGTCCTCTATTAGAATCCCTTGATCCTTCATAGTTGCCCAGCGCCGATAGAGGCCGTTAGACTTCCACCTTAGTTGTTTGGCGCCCTTTCAAGGTCTCATTAATTTCCTCTAGGGAGCACAAGATGAGATATAGCACGGGTGATGGCAATGGAGTATCTAGAGGAGGTGGTCCTTGTGTCAACCCTCCTCGACCTTGATTCCCTTGCATCCTCACCATCATCTATTGTTCAAATATTTGCATGACACACAATACTTATTTTGCACAACTTAGGACCTTGTCAGCTCTTACTTGGTTCACACACATATATAAAATTATAGGTGTAAGTTTTCCTTTTACTATACTTGTAAACAAGCATTGTTGATATTGAGCAGATCCTCAAGGATATACTAAATCCTCTCCCATCACTAGTTGAGTGAGCACTTCAATTCCCTACCAATCCCTCTCAATTTTTTTTTACTAGCATCAAATGACTCTGATTCATAGTTAATTAATTAAAGTATTGACCTTATGTTATTCATTTAATCTTAATATGAATTATTTATCATGTTAAATTATTCAAACAAAAAATATATATAATAATATTTTAATTAAATATTAAGTTAATTCATTTTAATTTAATTTTATATTTTATTGTGAAAATTTTTATAATGTTTTATATCACTCTTTATTATATATATATATATATATATATATATATACTTAACCAGGAATCGATCCACACATCTACTTGCAAAGGAAATGCTATTTTTTTTATGTTCAATTGTAAATAATGAATTAAAATTAAAAATTTAGGAAATAATAGATAGAAAAAATAAATAATAAAAAGAATGTGGCCCTGATGCTTGCATGAGGCCCAGTGTTGACTAATCACCCATCCTCCTTCCTCTCAATTCAATTTGGTTTTGCTCTTCCTTGATTACGGTGATGGTCCTAGATAGTTGTAAATAGAGTGCGGGAGAGACTTGAAGATGGGTTCCTTGAAAGGAAGCAAATGAGATAGTGGGTGCTAGATTAGAGACTCTTAAGCTAGCAGTAATGGGGATGAAGTAGACTGAGAGGAGCAGTGTGTGGCCCTAGCGAACTTAAGCCTAGAAATGGTTGCAACAACCATGACTTCCAAGTGCTTGGATTGTTAAGTTCTTGAATTATACAAAAGATATTGTTGTTGGTAAAATGGTGTCAAGGATACTTAGCCTCATGTGGTGAACATTGGTTTTGGAGAAATATCATATAGCTCATATATATTTACCTTCACTTAAGGCCGAGTAATAGAATATATCTGACTTTGGATTCTAACGGTGATAAGCATAGTTTTTGCCATAGCCAGTCAACAACAAAGGATTAGAATCGAATCCCTGATTACGGTTGTTTCTTCCCTTCATAAGAGGGATGGGGATGACTTCTACAGGTAAGCGGTAATCAAAGCCATAATTGATGATACCTCAGTTGTGGCTCTTAATTCAAAAATTATAGAAACATTGTAGATTTCTGGATGGAACTGTGTATAGAATTAATATCTAATCTTGTCCAACATTTCGATGTACTCTCTACCCATCTCTTCCAAAGTTTAGGTGGACTCTCCACCCATCTCTTTTTAGGGTAAAAGAACCCATCTCTTTTGAAGGGTAAAAGAAAGAGATGGGTAAAAGAGAAAGGGAAGAGAAAGAGATGGGGACTCTCCACCCATCTCTTTTTAAGGGTAAAAGAACCCATCTCCTCCACCCATCTCTTTTTAAGGGTAAAAGAAAGAGATAGGTAAAAGAGAAAAAAAAAAGGATACAATTGTATTGTAGAAGATGATAGTACTTGTGAAAACCCTTAAAAAGAAAAATATGGGTAAAAGAGAAGAAAAAAAGAAAGAGATAAGTAAAAGAGAAAAAGAAAAGATTGTGTGGCTATTACATCTCTCCATTCATTCATTCTTGTTTCACACTAATGGGATAACCGATAGTTTTTTTTTTATATCCTATTGGAGACCAAAGTATTTAATGTCTTTTAATTCCTTTCTGTTTTCCTAAAAATATCTTCATGATATAAATATCTACATATCTATAACTATGTATGCCTTGTGTTTCTTCTCTTCTCTTGCATTATGTTTAACACTTTTTCTCCAAGTCTACACATTCTAAGAGAATTCTGTCTCGTTGATTGAAATTAGTGGATATGGAAGCATGTCTGAGAATGTCTCCTTCTCTCTTAAGAGAGTCTTGTGCAACTACTATCCCTTTAAAGAATATCAAAGAATATCAGTTAAACTGAACTGCCAGCTATACTAAAATTCCCAATAGGAATTGGTTTCGCCCAAAACCCGACCCCTTATTAAATAACATAAAATACGTGCTCATAGGTCGAGAAAGCCAAGCTTCCAAAAGTGTGAATATTGGTTTTTCAAACTGTGAATTCTGAACGTAGTTGGCTCATTCCAGCCAGCCCTCTCACAACCCCAAAAAGTACAGGCGTTTGTGTTCATGACCATATTTTGCATTCGTGATCCGTAATTTCCGTCAGCCTTCAAGGGAGTTTAAAGTTCAGACTGTTGTCTATAGGTTAAAACTCATGCTTTGATGAAATGCCTGACTGGATTCCGTAAATAAGAAACAAAAATAAACTTTGCTGGGCTAATCGTATCAATCATTGTTGCTTGCAAATATAATGGTCCTAATTTAATGTCTTGTAATCGATGACAACTTCTTCTACATGAACTTAGCAGAGAAGTTTCCTTATTTCTCTCTTGCCAAAGTGTTGAGAGAAGTTCCTTACTTGAGAAAAAAATCAATGTAGATATCTATTTTTCTCAATGTAGATATGTATCTAAAACATAGTAGCTTTCTATGGACTTTCACTTGCTCAGTGCAGTGTTAGGTTGCTCCTTCATAAATAAGGAATTGCAGCTCTGTGCATATGCTCATATTTATTTTTGATGCCTCATTTAACTGAATCCTTTTTGACCTAGAGTTAACTTTTACGGTTGGGTTACAAGAATAAGCAAGAATCAAGCTTTTAATGGGATCTTGACCGTTTGCAGTTTTCGAGTTCAATCTGTCAATGTTAATGGTTTTTTTTTTTTTTTTTAAATAGAAAAAAAAACACCTTCTTTCCATTATATAAAAAGATAGTACAAAATACAGAGATCATTTTCCTCGCATTCATTTCCTTTCCTTCCGTTGATAGTTTCCAGTTTCTATCTCAGAAAATAAAACTCTTTGATATCTTTTGTCATCCCAAAAGCTAGGAGAAAGGTGTAACCAGTAAGGGTTAAATCCCAAAATCCCAATTATCCGGAATTGATGAAAGTAAATGTGCTACAAGAAGAAAATGAAAGAGTAAAAAATAAATTCGAGAAGACCTTTTCATGCACTTTGAGTTTGTCAAGTAGGTTACATATTGTGTTGTGTTAAGATTTTATTTTAAATGGAGGGGGACATGTGTATTATTCTAATTAAATCCACTGTTATGCACCATATACTTGTTATTTTTGCGTCATAGCCATTTGTATGAAGTGGATTATGATAGAGAAGTTGATGGAAACAGATTTAATATTTTAATCCAAATTTGGTTTTCTTTCAAATATCATTGGCAAGGACACTAATAATACGTGGATTATCTTAGAAATGAATGATTATTTGCCATATTTTCATGGGACTAAAAACTCTCGATAAGGCCCTCATAAATATCAAACTATATCAAGTAAAACTGGTAGCACGATTAGACTCGACCATTTCTAGATTTATGCATGTCATTGTTGTGCAAAGGCCATGTTAATCTTCTGTATCGTTCCAATTTTATCGAATGTTTCTGAAGAGATGGTAACAAGGCTAGAATTACATAATATAATATAGTGTTAATATAGTAGATTATATATATTTATTTCCTTATAGTCATTATTACATAACATAATATAGTGTTAATATAGTAGATTATATATATTTATTTTCCTATAGTCATTATTTAATTAAGTAGTTTAGATTATGGATACTACACGATTATATACAATAATTCATTTTTCTTTTTCCTTTTCTTTTGCATGGATATCTTACGAAGGTGGGAAATCAATGGGTTTTAGAGTCCAAGTTTAAAGTTGGGCTTTGATGCCATATGTGATGAGCCAACCTGGGGTCCTCGACCATAAACAATTTTGTATAATTTCAAACAAAAAAATTGTATATTCAAAACACAACAATTATTAATAATAACATATAAGAAAATAACAAATTTGATTTACAACATATTAAAAATGTAAGGAACTTGATTTCTAGCAATTTACATAAATAAAACAACAAGGAGAGGAATAACTGATATAATGTCTCAATTATGGTGCTCCTACTAGGACCACCCTACTAAGTTTTCCACTCAACCAACTAGGAAATTCTATCTGGCTTTCTATCACGGGGAACCTCCATAGGTTCCCTAGCCCTCCAAGCCTAAGTCCAAGTGCATCCGTAGTGTTTCTAAAATAGATTCAACACCCTCCAACCACAAACCAATATATTTGAGTTTTCTCTCATTTCTCTCCTCTCAACTCTCCCCTCCTCTCTTTCCCCACTTTAAACTCAAAAAAGAAAACAAAAGAAGAATCCCCCCTCCTTCATTCTCATCCTCTTGCCTTCATTCTCATCCTCTTCCTCCATCCCAACTACTTGCCATCAATGTCATGAATGCCCCCCATGCTTTCAAATTTACCTTGAATTTCCTCCTGACACCCACTTCAAGTGAGACCCTTCCTTATCACTCCACCTACCCTTTTGTCCCTTTATTAAGACATGGGTGGTTCATTCCCCAAGTATCCTTCAAAATTCAATAAAATAATATTGTCCTTGAAATGTTAGTCAAACTTGAAGACTCCTATTCATTTAATTGTTAAATGAATAACATTTAAAATATAATCATTAATTATAAATCAGCTTTTTAAACTTAATTAATCACTAATCAATATTACTCATTAATCAAGATTAAATCTAGCCATAAGCTTGATCATTAATCAAGTTTAACCACTAATTAATCATCTAGCATATTAAGCTTTAGAATACTAGTGTATTCATGTGAGGAGTGGGTATGTGAATATGGTACACATACCTTGTATGTATACTAATAATATTTATTTCAATCAAGCAAAAAATTCAATCACTCAGCAAGTAGGCTAAGGAAATAATGTAAGATAATAGATTGGGTAAGGGCATTACACAAGAGTTGGAATAAACCCTAAATCCTTAATATTTTTTAACTCTTCTAGTGGTTTTGGAACAAAATTGGTGTTATGCTACTCTTTTAAGGTTTAGGGAAAATTTAGAGAAACCTCTTCTCTCTGTGTTAAGGGTCAATCTGAGGGATGAAATACCTTTGTTCAATCCATTTGGTGGTAAAATTATTTATCAAACTAGGCTCGTTACTATAAAGGGGAAGGAAAATATTAACACTAGTGTGTATTTGAAAAAGGTTTTTTAATAGTTAGAATCAGTTTGAGTCCTACTAATTCAATCCATTTGAATGGGATTTTCTCCATGGAAATAGAAGGATATTATTCAATACTAAGGAATGAAGGAAGTTCAATAATGTCATACATTTTTTCCCTAGGATTTTTATAATAAAATCATGCTTAAGACATGCCTAAGACCAATCTTTGAAAGAAATAAAGCCAGGGAAAAAAAATCACTAGAGGGAGCCTCCTTAAAGAAGGAAAAAATATCTAGAAACATTTAATGTTAGAGGTCTAGGAACTCACCCCAAAATGCCTTCACTTCTTAAGTTGTTGGAGATTCATAGATTGCACATTATTATGGTACAAGGGACTATGGGAGAGGGTCCAATAATTGTTTGAGAATTGTCTCAATTTTTAATCTAAAGATTGGGTTAATTTTTGTAATTATATAGGAAAGGAAATTATAAAGGTGTACTAACCAGATGGAGAAATTTATAAATCTATTAATTCCCTTGAATTAGGTGTATGGACCAAATTCATAATCAAGTAACTAGGAAGAAACATCTCAATAATCAATTGTTATGGTCCTTTTGAGGACAAGCATGATTTTTGGGATGCTTTCTTGGAGGTCCAGTGTGTTAAGCCTAGAGAAGGTTGTCATTAGAGAAATTTTGAGGTCTAAAATGGGCCTCCTAAGAAAAATGTACAAACAAAACAAAATTTATAAGAACCAATAGGATTCAAGATGATGATGTCAGCCATGGGGGATGATTCACCATTTTTGGGGTAAAAAAATAAAAAAATAATAAAATAATAAAACTACTTTTTCAATTTGTATTTTCAACTTATCTCCCTAAGGATTTACTAAAATTTTGAGTGAATATACTCATTGGATGAAAACTTTTATTCTTCATCCAAGGAGTACCCATGTTACATACTTTCAATGGACCTTGCTACACGAAAATGAGAAATACATGAAAAACGTGATTGCAATCATGTTTTTCATGTATTTCTCATTTTTCGTGTAGAAGGGTCCATCGAAAGTATGCAACATGGATACTCCTTGAATGAGGAATCATATGTTGCATCCAACGAGTGTTCCCGCTTGAAATTTGAGTAAAACCATAGGGAGATAAGTTGAAAATATGAGTTGAAAAAGTAGTTTTTTCTTTTTTTTTCCTCTAATATTTGATGATGCAATCTAATCTTATTTTATTATTTCCACTATTATTTTATAATTTACTTAGGAGGCCCATTTTAGACCTCAAAATTCCCCTAATGAATTGAAGGAGAGCTAAATTTCACAAAATCCGGAGCTAAGGTTTGTTTGGGGTTTGAATTCTAGGTTAGACAAGGAGGCTACATACTTCAAGTATAAGTTAGAAGGATTTAGTTTCATTGATGTGTAACCTCTAAAGCTATCCCCTGCTTAGTGAAATAGTAGAGGAGGGTTTGAAGGGGTAGCTAAGAGGCTAGATAGATATTTGATCTCTAAACATTTATTGACAATAAGTGGAGAGGATTAGAACTTCAATGGAACCTATAGGGTTTTTTACACCATTGTGATGTATTCTTCTTAAAGTGGACAAACAAAATTTCAAACCACCAAGCCCATTTAAATTTAATGAAAATTTTGATTGGAGGAGGAGGATTTTAGGAATATCATTGTAAACTACTAGAGTAGATTTGATCCATATTTGCAAGGGTTAGTTTGTTTAGAGTTAATCTATGTACTTAAAAAGGTAAAAATGGCATCTATTAGAGTTCATATATCCACTTAACAAGATGAAAATGGCATCTATCGAATGGGATTCAAACAAAAGGAAAAGTATGGACAAATAATTAAAGGAGGATAAGAAGGGCTTAAAAGAATTCTTTGAAAAGGAGAATGGTATTCTTTGTGAAGAGGAGATCATGAGATCTAAATAACTAAAAGGTAAGAACAGAATAATTTTGGTGTAGAGAGAATGAATGGAGGATGAAAATCTAAACAATTTGGATTGAGAGTGGAAATGAAAACACTAAAATTTTTTACTATTATGTTAATCATAGAAAACGAATTAACATGATCTCGGAAATTAGAAAAATTGAGGGTCAATGATCAATTCTTTCTCTAGAATACTTGAAGTAAGAACTTCATATTTATAAATATCTTAAAAGAGCCAACAAGAGAAAACATGATAGAAATCCTAATAATTTCTTCATATTTTCATAGGTGCCCATAAATGGAAAAGGTTTCTAAGGAACAACATCATGTTTTTTTGGCCTCATTAAAAACTACAAAATTTTCGGTCTAGACCTCATTAAAAACTACAAAATTTTGGGTCTAGATGGGTGGAAAATAGAATTTTTCACAGGTTTTATTGAAATATTGGAGAATTATTTAATTAGAGTGAGAGAGGAGATAAAAATCTGGATGGAAAGTATCAATCTCACTAAATGCTACTTTTCTGATTTTAATTCCAAAAAATACAATCCTAATTATTTTGAAGATTTTCATCATATATTCCTATGTAATTACGTGTCTAAAATTGGGGCAAAGGTTAAAATATATTTTTCTAAGGTCATCTCTCTAGAAAAAATTGGATTTATAGTGGATATATATATGAGGCAACTGGAGCCACCCAAGAAGGTATCCATTAGATCAAGACTAAAAATTGTCTAGCTGCAATTTTTAAACTTGACCTGTCTATGCTTCTGATTGGACAAGTTGGTTGTATTTAAGGCTTCACCACCTAGGTTTTAGTTACTCTACGACGCATTAAATAATGGATTTTTTTTATTTCATTTCCTTTGTTTAATTTATTAGTGGCTCAACCTCCAATATTTTGAATCCTTTTAGTGACTTTTACGAGGAAACCCTCCATTACCTATATTATTTATTTATTTATTTGGTCTAGTAAGGGTATAAGTAAAAAATGAAAATTAGAACTAACTGCTAGGATGAAGATAACTAGATTATGTTATCTATCTCATCATCTCTTTATAGATGATGTCCTCCTATTCATAAATGGGAATTATAAGGAGTCTAACAAGTTAAAGGGAATTATAAATTTATATTGTAGGGCCATAGAAATGGAAATCAATCTTTAAAAATCATCTATCCATTTAAATATTTTAAAGAAGGGGATAAATAAAGGCTACTTATGGATTTTCCCTTTATATAGTTAAACCTTTATGAAGGGATTTATGTATTTAGGATTTTTGCTAAAACTTAATGGATATGAGAAAAAAATATAAGTTGACTCTTAGAAAGAGTTGATGTAAGAACTAATTATTAGAGTAACATGTGGGAATTATTTGTCGGATGCTTGACATAAATAAGTTATCTTTATTTTTGGCACTCCTTAGCATATATACATGAAGTTATCATTTGAGTTGCCGTAAAGTTACCATTCAATTTCTTATGGTTTTAAAAATGCAAAAATGTTAAAAGGAGTTTCACCTCATTTGTTAAATGGAAAAATATTGCAATACCTAAATATATTGCAAGGTGAGGATTAAAAACCCCACATGCTTTCCACCTCAGCCTTGGTAGCCAAAAATGTATGGAAATGCATGACCATTGACTACAAAGATATGTTCTAAAATAAAAATGTATAGCTCTAGAATATTTCTCACGTGTTGTTGTCTTGGTTTTGGCAGTGAAGAATCTTTGAAAAACCATGACAAAAAAAATGTCATCTAATTCTGAATGTACGTGTTTAGAGAAAGATCCAATCCCTTGAAGTGCAAACCTTTTTTGAATTGTAAAATATATTAACTAATTAATAATTTATTATAATTAATACATTAAATTCTTTATAATAATTTATAATAATACACACATATTATAATAAACTAATTAATATTTAATTATTTTATACTAATTAATATATAAAAATAATTAATTTTCTTAATTAATGTTATTAAAACTATTAATAATTATTCAACGTTAATTATTTTAAGTTATAAAGATAATGTTGCTCCCCATAATAACTAATTTTTTTAAAATTAATGTTATTAATAACATTATTAATTATTCAACAAAATAATTATAAAGATAATGTTGTTTCGATGACCGTTCAATTAGTGATGGAAGTAATGTAAAATGTATTAAAACTGAGAGATCGAGAAATCCAAGGTTTGAATCCTCATGCTTGCAATCGAGTTTACGAAAAAGAAATTATTTTTATTTTAATCATAATAATATTCTAATGTTGAAAGAAAATGAGTTCTTTAAGTTGCTGAAAGTAAAAGAAAAATCAATTACTCCTTAATAAGAGTAATAAGAGGGAGGGAAATGTATGACTCTTTTAATATTAATATGAAATTGATATGTGGCATTCAAAAAATATTATTAGTTAATAAATTATTTTTATTTTGATCATAATAATATTCTAATGTTCAAAGAAAATGAGTTATTGATAGTAAAAAAAAATAAAAAAAATCAATTACTTCTTGATAAGAGTAATACAAGGGAGGGAGAGGTGTGATTCATTTAATATTAATATGAAATTGATATGTGGCATTTAAAAAATATTATTAATAAAAAAAATCAATATGAATCACAAATAACATTTCAATATGTAGGTTAAGTAATCTTGGCATGTATTTAAAAATATGTTAATAAAAAAAACATATTTTAATGTCTCCATAAATAAAATATTTCATTGTCCATATTAAGTAAAATATTTCATCATCAACTATGTACATATTATATATGATTAAAAAAATCATGTGTATATTATATAAAGAAATTGAAGAAATTAAACTCTTATGGTTAAAACATTTCAAGTAGTCTCACTATTTTACATTCAAGCCCTGTTTGAGACATATTTTTGAGTCAATTTTGTGTAAAATCCATAGATTTTTTGGAATTGCAAGTTTAAGTGTTTTGGTAAATTTTGTCTAAAATCTAGGGGTTTGTTGGAATTGCAAGTTCAAAATTTGTGTACACCATCCAATTTCGAAAGAAGATTATGAAGAGAGAAAATTTCAAAGCATTGAATCCATTTATGCATTCAAAAATGCAATTTTATATATACATATACTTGCATGTTAGCTCAATTGGAATCCTTGTTAAAACACCTTTGCTATTGAAATGTCACGGGTTTAATTCTCTTGGCACTCTAGGGGTCACGCTTCGTGGTTGAGTCAACATGAAATGATCCCTTCATGTGGATCTGCCTAGTACAAATATTTTGTGAAGTTTTTCACTCTAAAAATATTTTCACCTCAAGAGATTTGATTTCTCTCGGTGTGAGGTAGATTTGTGGTTAAGATGATCTATACTAATTTTATATCAACTTTATTGCACAAAAAAGTGCTTTACAACCCACAATGGGGAGTTTTAGTGGTGTGGTCGATCAAATAATAATAATAATAAAATATAATGTGGGATTAACTAAAAAATTATTAAAAATAATAAATCAATTAAATTCAATTTATAATATAATATTTTTATTAATAAAATTTCAAACAAAATTTCCTTAAAAAACATAATAAACATATCACATTAAAATGAATTTAAATAATATGATTCATATTTATATTTCAAAATATATAATTAATATACATATAAAAACTTAATAAATTTAGTAAATAAATATAAAATTAATATATATATATATTAACAACAATTAAGGGAATATATATTAAACAATGGTTCTTGGTTTGTTTCATAAGGATGTGCACGTGTTTGAGGTTTTTGATGATGACACTTATTAAGTTGTTAAATTTTAACGTGATGGTATTCTTGTTGAAGATTGCCCCTTATATTGCATTTTTTTTTGTCAAACTTAATGTGCACATTATTTAGTCCCCAAAATATCTATTTTGAAATTTCCAAGCAAGTTTCCTATTTCTTAACTCCGAGAAGGTTGGGATGAATAAAAACGCTCTAATCTTTGCAGCCATGAACTAGGGTTTGGTGGAATTTGGCCAGGCTGCCCCAGGCAGACCCTATACCTTAGCCCTGGGGCCCCTTTCATCTCCTAGTGCGAAGATAAGCTAACACATGGAGGAAAACAGTCGGAGGACAGTGGTTCCCCCTCCTCTGGTTCGCCCTCTAATGGAGCGACAACATGGGGTTGATAGCAACTGTCAAAAAAATTATGGTTCATTCCTTGACCAATCTGAGATGTCACCCACAGTGAAACCGCCAAAAACAGCAGCTGAAGAAGTAAAAATAGTCACATCCTCTACATGCATACCCAAGGCAACAATAAGAACCAAGATTTAGCTCTTGGCTCATCAAATCAACGAAAGAATCTAGTATATGAAGGACCATGCCCTGATAGGAAATTTCATGGGATTTTGGCCTACAGAAAAAGCTCTTCAAGGTTGGATCACCACCAAATGGAAACCCAAGGGCCATATATATCTACAGCTATGTGCCAAGGGTTTCTTCAATGTGATCTTCACATCATCAAAGGCAAGAACCAAATCCTGGACGGTGGCCCATATTTCTTCAACTTTGCAGTTCTATATCTGCGCAACTGGGTCAAATGCTTCAATCCGGACAAAGAAGATTTCAGTTGGGCTCTAGTATGGGTCAGGCTCTACACCCTACCACAGGACTATAGGGACGAGCTAACCCTTCAAGACATTGGCAACACTCTGGGAGAATTCATAAAAATAGCGGAAGAGACAAAGATCAACAAGCATACAGGCTACGCAAGGATATGCGTGTACATGCACATCGCAAAGTCTCTCTCTAATGAGGTAAGCCTGCTTCAAGATGACTATGAATGGATCCAAATAGTACATTATTAACATGTGTTGTTTAGATGTAGGAAATTCCACCAGCATGGGCACCTATTCAGAGACTACCCCCTAAATCAAAGATCCACTCAAAATAACACTTCCACAGACAAAGATAACGAAGGGTTCATGAAAGTCTCTAGAAGGAAAAGGCATACCAAGAATTTAAACACGAACTAGAGAAATAAAGCTCCAGCCACAAGAAATATTTTTGAAGCCCTAACTACAAAAAATGAGGATGAGAATGAAATCCCAAGAGACTCAGATCTACCCCCGCAGAATAAACCCTAGACTCCAGAAACTCAACAGACCAAAATCCAACTGGAATCCTTTCTACAACCCCATTTTTCAATGCATATCATGGAAAACTAATAAAAAGGCAAAGGTGCATCCCTGGAATCAATTCTAGAAGCAATGGAAGAAGAACCAGAGATTATTGACTACGGGGACCTAGACATTATGGGGCTTGAACATGCATGCAAGAGGAAAGAATTTCTCTCAATCCCCCATCAGCAGATCCAGAAACTGGAGGGAGTCCTCATCAAAGCTTAATAACTACCCTCCCTTGGCATTCAAGGTGGCACCCTCCTAAACAAAAAACTCATTCTGAAAGAATCTTGAAAACGTGGAAGAAGAACATATCTGTAGGGATTGGTCATCATGAGCAGAGAACTAGTAGAATCAGGGTGCCATCCCAAGTTACCCAGGTTCTACTCAGTCATTCCCAACAACTCTCAATGAAGCTCATCTCATGGAATATCAGAGGGCTAAAATCCCCCTCCAATCATAGGTTAATCAAAAAAAGAATCATCGAGGAAAACCCCAGGATCTTCTTTATGCAAGAAACCAAATGTTCCAACTCAACTCTAGATACCATCTTCAACAGACTTTGGTAAGGTTGCAACACCTTAGCCGTTGATGTATGTGGAGCTTCGGGAGGCCTAGCAATTATTTGGAACCCCCAATTGATCACCCTAGAGAACAGTCAGGAAAATTTCCATTTCATTTAAGCCTCCTTCCACCTTATTAGAACCAACATTCACGGACATCTCACGAATGTCTACTTGCCACAGTCAGTGCAAAAAAAAACAGAGCTTTTAAACAACATATTGAAGCTCAACAAATCTCTCGCTAATTGGAGTAGACTTCAACATGATCAAAACCCTTCAAAAAAAAAAGGAAGAAGGACACATATTGACATGGACATAACCAAATTCAAGGAATTCATCTAAGGTAATCATCTAATAGATCTACAAACATCCAATGGCATCTTCACTTGGAATAACCAGAGGGGAGGATCCCATCAAATTGCATCAAGATTGGATCACTTCCTCATCACAGAAGATTTCATCCACCTCGGAGGGGAGCTAGCAACCACCATCACTCCAGCCTTTGGTTCAGATCACTAGTCGATCCAGCTTCAATGGAAAAGACCTAGTATGGCCACACCCAAACCTTTTCTATTTGAAAAATTTTGGCTCAAACAATCGGGGTTCAAAGAACTCATCTTGGACTGGTGAGATAACCTCAATCCACCCTTGGGCACAAAATTGTATCGGTTCCAGCAGAAGCTGAAGATGCTCAAAGGGAAACTGAAACTGTGGAATCAGAATATCTTTGGCAATATCTTCCACGACCAAAGAGAGATGGAAATGCAAATGCAACAACTCCAACAAAAAATCAACTCAGAATGAAGATCAGTAGACTCAGAAACCATGTAAAATATTCTAATAGTCCAACTTGAAGAAAGAATAATTCAAGAAGAAATCCTATGGAAATAAAAGTCGCGGATTTTTAAGCTTAAGGAAGGAGAACGGAATACAAAAAAATTTCACCGCTCCACAATCCAGCATATGATGCACAATAGAATCACATTCCTCAAAAATCAAAATAGGGATCGCATGGAAAAACACGAGGACATAACAGAGGAACTTCTCAATTACTTCAAAGACATACTCAAAGAACCCAACACCCAGCGACAGGAGGCTATTGAGAAAATCACACAACATATTCCAAAACTGGTCAATGAGGATCACAACAAGATGTTGCTCAAAGCCACAAACTTTATGGAGGTTGAACAAGCAGTTTTCCCGCTAAAATAAGGGAAATCCCTAGTTCCAGATGGATTCACCACCAACTTCTTCCATTTTTTCTGGGATACCATCAAAGAGGAGCTCTGGGGCATAGTGAAGGAATCGTGCAACACTCACTAGATTCTTCCTACTCTTAATGAAACTTACCTCACTCTCATCCCAAAGGAAGATAACATGGCCTCCACAAGTAAGTACATGCCTATAGCACTCTGTAATGTTATTTACAAAATAATTTCCAAAGTCATAGCTAATAAATTGAATCAACTTCTTCACATGCTCATCTCTCTAGAGCAAACGGGATATGTTGAAGATAGGCAGATCCTTGATGTAATTATTCTAACCCATGAAGTCATCCACTCCTTAAAAAACACTAAAAAGATTGGCATGCTTCTCAAAATTGACCTCTCCAAGGCCTTTGAAAAACTTAGTTGGAACTACATTAAGCACGTACTTCTAGGCTTTGGTTTCTGCAATACTTGGATCCGCTAGATCACAAGCTTTATATCCTCTCGTTTCTTCTCTATCATAGTCAATGGAATTCCCTCAGCAACATTCAACCCTGCACGGGTATCAGGCAAGGTGATCCTCTCTCACCTTTTCTTTTTGTACTTATGGCTGAGGGTCTGGGTCGCCTGATCAAGAACTCGATCCAATATCATGACCTTCAAAGTATCCCCTTACACAATCAACCTCCCATTTCTTATTAACCATTTGTGGATGACAACATGATCATGGGTCACCCCTCTATGAAAGAATCTCACACCCTTAGAACCCTTCTTGACGGTTTTTCTAAAGCCTCCGGAACCACTGTTAACCCTGAGAAATCTCAAATCTTCTTCTTCAATACACCCATTGTAACCCAACGCAATATTTCTTGCATCCTCAACTTCACCACAACCTCTATATCGTCCAAGTATTTTGGGGCTCCCCTCACATACTTATCTATTAAACACGCATCCTAGAGAGAGCTTTTGGACAAAATGGAGACTAAATTGTCCACCTGGACCCACCACTCCCTCAACATTGTAGGAAATCTGGTTCTAATTAAATATGTTCTTCAATATCTACCCATATACCTCTTTTCCGTTATGGCTTCACCAAAATGGGTCCTCAAATCCATCCGCAACCTTCAAATAAATTTTCTCTGGGGTGGATCTGAAGACAAGCACAAATGGGCACTGGTAAAATGGAAAGAGGTATGTATGCCGAAAACTCATGGAGGACTTGGTCTAAGAGATCCAAAGAACATCAACATAATCATGGGCACCTGTATTTGGTGTAAATGGGTCATGCCCACAAAAACTGTGGGCAACCTTATGGGCGGCCAAATATGTAGGATTTTGGCCCAAGGAGGAACTTATAAGATTCAATATTTCTCTTGGAGGATCCCAAATCTGGAATGCATCCAGTCAAAAAAAATATCTGATCCAAACTAATATCTTTTGGGAACTGTGAAATGGGGCTCAAGCTCGATTTTGGGAGGACTCATGGCAGCAAATGTCAAGTGTCTCCTCGATCTTCCTTCACCCCATCTAGAGCACCGTTTTATAGGAAAGAGAATGAAAATATGTCTAGTACTTTTGGACTAATGAAGTGTCTCAAGGTTTTAGGAATTGGCTCCCCATAGATAGATGGCAAGCAAAGTGGAACAATGAAAAACACAAAGATATTTGGGAGGAATTAACAAAAAGGAGAATCAGAAATCAGCAAGGACCGGACCTACTCCATTGGGGCCATACTCCAAGTGAAAATTACTCAACCAAGGAAGCCTACCATCTTATTCAACCTCTAAACCCTGGTCCCACAAACCATTTATGGAAGAAGATATGGACAAGTAAGCTTTGGCCCAAAGTTGCTACTTTTTTATGGTTTCTAAGTAAAAGATGCATCCTCACATGGGAGAACCTCATGAAGAGAGGCTTTACGGGTCCTTCGAGGTGTCCTCTATTCCAGAATGACATCGAAACTATCGATCATCTACTGGACCTCTGCCCCATATCCAACACATTTTGGGACGGGATCGAGATCCTCTGTAGAAGATCCAATTGAGATCGAGGCAACATCACCAACACCATCAGCAAGTGGCAGGATAACCCCTACTCCAAGAATCTCCCAAATCGTCTATGACAACTCATTTTGGGCCTACTCACATGGAACCTCTGGAAAGAACGAAACAACAGGATATTTAAAGATGCATCTTTAAATCAAGAGCAGATCTGGGCCAAGCTACACAACAACTTAGAAGAAACTCTTGCCTTAGCACACTGGGGGAAGGAAGAATTCCTGACAACCACAATTGAACGTGCCATCTGGAAAAATTTACATATGAGTATTGAACCCCCTGTCAATAATTCCCCCCGCGTACAGGAAGGATCAACTTTCCTCAACACTAGAATCCACCCCTTGCTGGATTTTTCAAATGCAACTTTGATGGAGCCTCCAAAGGAAACCCAGGGGAAGCCGACTTTTGGGGCATCTTTAGAGACCCTAGCATCAACCTCTTACATGCCTACTATGAAAACATGGGGTGGGAAGCAAAAAATCTACGAAAATGGAGGGGCTTATCCAGGGTATCTCCATAGCCATTGAGCTTATTTTTTTTCCCACTGGAAATGGAAGGAGAATCTCAACTCATCATCCAAGATTCCACACGCATCCTCCTTGGCTCTGCATCCATAAAGGTATCCACCAGTTGGAGGCTTTCCAACTACCTCAATCATTTGGAACATCTGTTGTAGCATCACAAGGCCATGACTTTCTACCATGTGCACAGAAAGGAAAACACCGTAGCAGACCTCTTGTCCAACAAAGGAGTGGATAGCAACTTAACGCTCTACCACTCCAATTTTCATCATATTCAGGATGAAATCCTACGCGAGATTTTCCTCACTCTCCTCCAAAAGGATCGAATTCCCCCAGATTTAGGTGACATAACCAGATCGTGCGAGGAAAACTCCTCCCATGCTCAGGCTGACGTTGCCTTACAACGCCAGCTTTAACATGATATGGAACCTCAAATTTCCAATCATTTTTACCGACACTTTGCCACACTTGGTCTCTTGCCACACTTCGTATCACATGCAGACACACTTGGACTATCTCTCACCACCTCTGTGTTTGTTCCAAATGCCTTCAAAAGGCACAGAAGCTCCTCATTCATCCATATTATTGTTGCTCTATTTGGTCCCAAGAACCATCGTTGTTTCTCCCCTTGCCTTCACGTTGTTGCTCCAGCTTGCCTTGTGCACCACCATTGCCATTTCCCTCCCTGCTGCACACTCCCCCTGCTGCACGCCCCCTGCTGCGAGTCCCCTACCATGCGCCCTCCTACTACACGCCCCTCCCACTGTGATCCTCCTTGTTGTGTGCCCCCTGCTGCACAACTCCCTGTTGCATGCCCCTCCCCCATTGCATCTCCCTGTTGCGCACCCTATGCAGCAAGCATCCCTGCTGTGCGCCCTATGCGGCAAGCATCCCTGCTACGTGCCCCCCTATTGTGCACCCCCGTGTTGCACGCCCCCCCAATTCATGCCTCTGTTATGCGCCCCCCTACTCTTAGCCTGGACTCACAACCAGCTACCCTTTCTTTGCTTGACAGCCTCTCCATGGCCCCGCGACAACGTTAAAATCCCATCAGGGGTAGCTACAGAGGCACGTTCTCGGGGCTCTATCACCAAGGCCAAGACCAACGTTTGGAATACATCGAAGGCTCCTCATCAGGAAGTCATGAAAGGCAAGCTACTCAAATGCCTGACAACACCTAGGGATAGAACGTCTTGACTCCGGAGAAGCCTACGGGAAGAAGAGGCCCCATAAAATCTACCATAGCTCACTCTGAGCCACCCACACCTCGGAAAACTGAGTCGCTCCCTATTCACGAGCCTACGCAGGAGGAGACAGATGTTTGGATCATGGATTCGGATGGCGTCTGGACCAGAGTTTTAGTTGCAAAGTACCATGTTGCTCCCATCATCTGTGTGGCCCCTCCTAAGCCTCTACATGAGCCCACAACAGAGGAGGAAGTCACTGCAAGAGAATATGGATTCCTAATTGAGGAGGAGGACCACGTGACAGAGGAAGATGAAGGAACCCCATGACTTCTTTGTAGCAAGGTTCATATCTATTTTTTGTCAACTCAAGACATACTTCAGTTATTTTGTTTTTATATGTGTCACTGAATATTTTGTAAAACAAGACTATATGACACTATTGAGGGGTTGGTTTCCTCCCAGGAGGCAGCCCCAAACATGTCTTATTTTGAAAACCACCAAGGTAGGGATTGGCTAAGAACTGCTTGCCATCTTTTCCCAAAGCCTCTGTAAAGTTTCTTTTATGATTTTAATATATTTTAGCCTTACCAAAAAAAAATGTGCACAATATTTAATCAATAAAAATTAAAATCATAATTTGTTCCTATTAATATTTAGAGGGGGTGCCCAATATATATTTGATTTATAGTGGGAAGTCATTCTACCCATTAGGTACTAGATTGTTACTAATAACATTATGAAAATTTAAATTAATTAAATATTTGACTGGTGTTGGTGTGATTGTTAGGTGAGATGTATTATGATGAGTTAAATTTAAGGGGAATAAACCTTTAAATTATATATCGCTTTGAAATATATGAACTTAAGTTTTGTTGGTGAAAATAAGAGTAAACTATTAAGAATTAAATAGAGAGCCATATATTGCGATGACTTAGACTTTAAACTTAGCTCTGATACCATATGTGAAGACCTATACTAAGTCTTCTAACTTTGAATAAAATTATCATTTAATTTAATATGAAGAAATTATAGCATGTTTATAACTCTACATTTACTTAATAAAAACACACAAGAAAAATTTGATCAACAATATATTAAAAATTCTCCAGTTCCCAAAAGAACAACCAAGGATATCTCCCTCTCCTTTCATCTTCTTTCCCTTTTATGTCACTTCCTCTCATCAACTTCAACTACTTACTATTAATTCCACGAATAACCTCTCATCCTTTTAATTTATTAACATTGACTTTCTTTACCATTTATTATCCAAAAGTAGATTTGAGAAGACACATTGAGAAAAAAATATATAGATATTTGATTTAAAAATAAATTGAAGAAGACCATATCTTGTCTAAAAGTAGATTTAAGAAGACACATTGGGATGATATTTTATTTAGAAATAAATTGGAAATATCATATCTTATCTAAAAGTAGATTTGAGAAGAAACATTGGGAATAAGTATAGATATTTGATTTAGAAATAAATTGGGAAGACATATCTTATCTAAGAATATATTTGAGAATACACAATGTATATATATATATATATATATATATATATATATATATATATATATATATATATATATATATATATATATATATATATATATATATATATATATATATATGATTTAGAAATAAATTGGAGAAGACCATCTTATTTAAAAGTAGTTTTGAGAAGACACATTGAGAATAAATAATAACAAATAATAGACATATCAATAAAATAAAATTACAAATTCACAAATGTAGATATATATCTATATTACTCAAAAATTATAAGTCAATATTCATAGGTTAATTACACACTAATCATAATTAACATGATAAATTTAAATAAACTATTACATATATATTTAATTATAATAATATTATATAAATAATAACGCACTTATATTTATAATTAATTAATTATTTTATTTTATTAAAAATAAAAATTTTATAAAGTTATGGTGCTTGAAATATATATATATATATATATATATATATATATATATATATATATATATAATATTTTATTATTATAATATTATATATAAATTACTATATTATAATTTTTTTAATGCTAATAAATTAATTAATAATATTATATATAATATTATAATAAATATTTTATATTTATTTATTATAATAAATATATAATTATTATAATATTATATTATTTTTTTTTTCCACAGAAAAAATCGGTAACCTTTTATTTATGAAAATGAAAAGTTACACATAGCATATGCATTGAAGCATTTTCAGATATTGCCCATTGGGCTCGTGTGCTTTGGCACACAATGCGACCTAGCGAGGCTACCGTGCATTCAGAAAGAATGAGAAAAAAGAGAAAAAGAAGGGAGGAGGGGACCGTAAAAATTGGTTCCAGAGAGTGAGTAGAAACTCACACCTCATGTTTTTCTCCCCTTCTTCTTTTCGACCTTGCGCCACTCTCCTTGGGTGGGCTCGATCGTAGCTAGGACTAACTGTATTTCTGCTTTCTGTGGACCTGTATCCTTGTCTGAGTCTGAAGTATCAGAGGGATGATGCCGTTTGATCCCTCCCATACTCAGATCCTCACTTGTCTTCTCTGCCTGAGTTGAATAGGATTGTGAAACCTTGTTAGCTGATATGATTTCCTTTTGGGTCTATTTTCCTTGGGTTGTCTCAGTATTCTCTGTGGGAGTGACTTCCTCCTCTGCTTCTGATTCGTCGTCCTCTGAGTCAGGAGGGGGGTATTGCCACCCTTTTCTCTGCTTCCCTTTCTGCTTCTTTTTGTTTTTTGCTTTCTTGGCTTCTGGACATGTACTTTGTAGGTGTCCTGTCAGCCTACAGATTCTGCATCTGAAAGCGGTATTTTCATAGTCTAGTCCTTGCAGCCAGTTTTGTTGCTTGTATACCAGCCTTATACTTTCCGGAAATCCTTTACTTAAATCAACTTCCACACAAATACGTGCAAAAGTGAAGATCCTCTCCTCAATCCTCCCCAGATCTGTTTTGATATATTTCCCTATGCTGTTCCCAATACCTTCCAAAACTCGTTCACTCCAAAAGTGAAGAGGAAGGTTATATAGGTGGACCCAGACCGGCATTCTAGAGACTGTCATTTTGTTTGGGTCAAAAAATGGGAACCATGGGGTCATAAAAAGACCCGTTGTTCCCCAAAACCAAGGCCCTGCCCTGATGATTGTATCTCTGGCTTCCGTGGATGCGAACTTAACAATGAAAAAACCCTTGGAGCATAGATGTATATCACAATCCATGGTCCAGTTAGTGTAGATCCAGTGAAATAGATCCATTGGCTTTGGCCAAAAACAGTTAAATCGACAGATTAGGGCCTGAGTTTCATATGACTTAACATATTCTTCTAGTCCCGTAGAATCAATGTTGAGGGCTGGGGATTTCCCAAGCTGATCTACTATGTATGGCCTAGATATATGTCCACCTTGGACTGGAGGGGACCCTGGATCTCTGTTACCCTGTAAGATATTTTTGTAAGAGAAGCCTCCCTTGGGTTGTTGCTGAGTTGTTGTCTTTTTCCCCTTGTCTCCTCCTGTGGTGCTTGGATGTCCCTGAGGCACAGCACCTCCTCTCAGCCTAAGGTTTAAGGCAATGGTTGTTTCTGGGCTTATATTGTAGCTCTTCAAGATTCTGCTATCCTGAAGGGACCATCTACCACTGACCAGATGCTGGATCTGAACAGGGTATCCCATCAGGGCCCAGATTTGCTGTTTCAACTGCATAATGGTGCTTTCTGCATGTACCCATACTAGACTGGTTTTCCCCACAGGGGGTTTAATAAAAATCTGAAAGAAAGTTAATGTTACCTGGTGCCGGGGTTCTGGCAGTTCTAGCTGCCCATTTCTTAGCGCTGCCTCAAGGTGCGAGTAAGGGGGTTGCCCCCGTGGTATGTATTGAAGAGACCTCTTCCGTGCCTCATTCCAGATCTGGAGAAGATTGGGCTTAGGCTCCTTTGCGCCCAGAGGGGAGGAAAAGAAGTCGCTGAAATCTATAGCTGCATGGCTGCCAGATTCCTTGAAGATCGTCAATCGCGCCATTGCAGCCTCTTCATCCTATGGAGGACCCCCCCAGGCCAGATCCATAACTGATGAGAGACAGATTATTTTCTGGGCGATCCGATCTGTCTTGGCATTGCAGGATTTCCCTGGGGCTGGATCCGCATGCGATCTATCATGTTTGAGAAGCCCCGATCCACCAGCATGAGGGCCGCACCACCGATCCGGTCTTGGATTCTCTGATTTCCCATGTTGCAGGCCCCATGGGGAAAAGGGCGCAGCGGCGTCTCCAGCCGAGTCATTATTTGCAGGATCTTTTACGCTGAGCTCCTTGGCAGAGCTTTGAACTCCGAAACTGCAGAAGCCAATGTGGGGCGCGGCCAGATCCAAACCAGGATCCACGGCTACTGGGGCCAGATCCGCACAAACCTTGGCGGCGGCTGCAGAGCGTGAAGAAAACCTAGCGCAATCCATCTTTTCATAATAGGATAGTTATCACCAATATTATATTATTTTTATTAACAATATAATATAATATAATAATATTGTATATAAAATATTATATATTTTAATATTATTAGAGGATTATGACTTCCCATTATTGATAGGAGGTCCTAAATATACTATAATATATAATACTATACTATCATACTATAATATTATAATAAGGTTCAATGATTTACAACCTTATGCAAGAAAAAAAGGGATTTAGAGAGAAGTGTTTGCATGATGTATTATTGAATAAAACAACACTATGGAAAGAAAAAATAGTTACATGAAGGAAAAATTATGAGGGCCTTGGAATAGAGAAACAAGATTATACGATCTTAAATCGAACATCCTCAATATATTTTACAAAAGAATTCATTAGAATATTGTTTTTTCTATACACTTAATTTAAATATAAGCACTTGAGTGGAGTAATGATAGGCAATGCCATAGGTGAGGTTATTGTGGTAATCCTTTAATATATTTAATATATGGTGAGGTTATTGTGTTCATACTTTAATATATATATATATATGGTGAGGTTCTCATGGCTCTCTTTTGAACAAGAATGAGAATCTCATCTCTTTTTTTTGTGAAGAGTGAGGCAGATGGAAACTTATACTACTTGGTGGTTGGTGGTTGGGGGTGAGGTTCTCATTCTTGTTATGTATGTGGATGACATATTTCTAACAGGTTCACTATGGCTCATAGAGGAGTGCAAGAAAATTTTATATATATATATAAGAGAATTGGGGTTATTTTGGGTGGTTGGGCATAATGGTTATTAACTTCCCCACCCAGGTTCAAATCCATCCTAGAGACATGATGAGTTATAATGCCTTAACAAATATTATTTTAATTTCTTAGTGCCTATGAATATTATTTTATTTTCCCACAGGCTAAATTATTCGCTCATTTCTATCCTCATATATATATATATATATATATATATATATATTAAAAAATTAAATTGAGTCAGTTTTTTTTTTGGCTAAGTTGTATGATTCCTGATATGACTACCTGTTCAAAATTTGGCTTCACGAACCTTGATCCATGGGAATTTAAGCCGTCAAAATAATCTGGGGATCGCATCCAACCTGGGCCACATCATCTCCTTAACATGGTTAGATTTTTTCCAACAAAGTTTCTAACTAGTGACCTTCACATCACAAAGTGCTTTAATAGTACACCCCATCATTGTATATTGTACACCTCGTGGGAATATATTATCATAGTTTAAATAAATTAAAATAAGAATATTTTTATATAGATAGATATGAAAGTTATTTAAATATAAAATAATGTAAGGCGTGAACTTATTTAATCATAAAAATGAATATTTCTAAACATGCAAGCATCACACATATGACTAGAAAAATGAACAATGGAAACAATACATGAATAACACATACACATTGATTTTCCCTTCAAATTTAGCTTATCATTCCAATGATCAAACCTTACAAGGCGCCTCCATAGTTTGTTATAACTTAGCAATTGTACATTAAAGAAAAAAACTACAAATTCAAGAATTATAACCTACTAAAATGGAATCTATGGATCTCGTAAAGAAAGAAGGCAATAGCTAATATTATAAAATTGTATGATGTTATTGCTATATGGATTTATTCTTGTTGTTTGCCAGAACATATCTACCATTTCTCCTCTCAAATACACTGCTTCTTATGGTCTCCACCTCTCTCAATTGTTTTCATGTGTGTTTCAACTTCACCCATCTTGTATTATTTATGATTTGAGAGAGCTAAGTAATATCCTTGATCCTATCAACTAATTTTCTACTTATTTCAATTATTTTCAAGTGTATTTCAACTTCTCCCACCTTTTCTTATTTATTCTTTGACAAGGATAACTAATCTCCTTGATCCTAGCAACTAATTCTCCATATCTTAACAACTAATATCCTTAATACTAATAACCACCTTAACTTAAAAATTATGTGTTCAGCTAAGATTAGAAAAAATCTAATTCACTAATATTCTATATTCTTTATAACATTACATTTATATCTTTAAGGCTGGAAGAATATAGGAAAATTGACTTTCACTTTTTTTTACTTATGTGAAATCGCAACATGGTATTCTATCCCATGTTTACTAAGTGTCACTACTAGTTGTACCAAAATACTCTCACATACACACTTAACCTATGCAAAAATATTTTCCTAGAGCTATATTTCTACATATTTCCTCTTAAAAAGGAAGGAATTCTACACAATTCCAAGTTCATCATTGAATGCTTCAAACTTCCCTTTTGTTAAAGGCTTGGTGAAAATATCAACTACCTATTGATCGGTAGGAATATACTGCAACTTCATTGCTCCCTTTTGAATATTGTATTCAATGATATGATATTTAACCTTTATGTTCTTGGACTTGTCATGAAACATTTTATTCTCAAATAATTTGATACAAATCTAATTATCATATAAAATCATCATGGGATCCAACTCCTAATAAAATAAACTTGCAATCAAATTGTGAATCCAAATGGACTTGCAACTCATTATACTAGCTACCATATAATTTTCCTCTATTGAGCTAAGTGCTATCGAAGCCTGCTTCTTACTTAACCAAGATATATTTATAATTCCAAGCTAAAGGATCACCCTAATATACTCTTCTTGTCAACTACATTTTCTACCCAATATGAGTCTGTATACCCATGCAACTTCACTTCACCATCTCCATGACATCTTAGACCATACTCTATTATTCTCCTTAAGTATCCGAGCATATATTTTTTTTCTACCCAAAGCTCATGCCTTGGCTTCACCATGAACTAACCCAAGGTGTTCATTACAAGACATATAGTTATGTTTGTGTTTACCAAACACATTAAGTAACCTATCAGTTGCATGTACAACATGGGATCCACTAATTATAAATATAAAGCTCTCGCCTTCTTTAGATTAGTGATCATGGATGTTACCATAGGTTTGCAATCTTTCATCTAAAATATCTTTAAGATCTCAATTGCAGACTTAATATGCCCAAGGTGTAACATCCTTTGGTTGATTTTCCATGTAAATAAAAAGAGATCATGAGACATGTATTCCAATCTAAATGTTGGGAAAAACATTATAATGGCTATCACTTGTGATTAATTAATGACTATGGATATTGGAAAATACATTGACAAAGGAAAAGGGGCAATAATTGGTATTTTAATTATGAAAATAAAGAAAAATAGGATAAAAGGAAGGTGAAGAGACACATAATTGCATGAAAGGGATGCAAGGGAATGGATAATTATAACCTACTAAAATGGAATCTATGGCTCTCCTAAAGAAATAAGGCAATAACTAATGTTATAAAATTTTATGATGTTATTGCTATATGGATTCCTTCTTGATGTTTCCTAGAACATATCTACCATTTCTCCTCTCAAATACATTGCTTCTTATGGTCTCCACCTCTCTCAATTGTTTTCATGTGTGTTTCAACTTCACCCATCTTGTATTACTTCTTCTTTGAGAGAGATAACTAATATCCTTGATCGTCACAACTAATTTTCTAATTCTTTCAATTATCTTCATGTATATTTCAACTTCTCCCACCTTTTCTTATTTATGCTTTGAGAGGGATAACTAATCTCCTTGATCCTAGCAACCAATTTTCCATATCTTAACAACTAATATCCATAATACTAATAACCACCTTATCTTAATAATGAGGTGTGTGGCTAAGATTAGAAAAAATCTAATTCAATAATATTTTAAATTCTTTATAACATTCCATTTATATCTTTAAGGCCCGAAGAATATAGGAAATTTGACTTTCACTTTTATTTATTTATGCGAAATCGCAACATGGTATTATTTCCCATGTTTACTAAGTGTCACTAGAAGTTGTACCAAACTACACTCACATACACACTTAACCTATGCAAGAAGCTTTCTATAGAGCTATATTTCTCCATGCTTCCTCTTAATAAGGAAGGAACTCTACACAAATCCAATTTCATCATTGAATGCTTCAAACTTCCCTTTTTTAAAGGCTTGGTGAAAATATCAACTACCTATTGATCAGTAGGAATATACTGCAACTACATTGCTCCCTTTTGAATCTCGTCTTGAAAGATATGATATTTAACCTTTATGTGCTTGGACTTGTCATGAAACATTGTATTCTCAAATAATTTGATACAACTCTAATTATCATTTAAAATCATCATGGGATCCAAATCCTAATCAAATAAACTTGCAATAAAATTGTGAATCCAAATGGACTTGCAACTCATTATACTAGCTACCATATACTCTACCTCTATTGAGCTAAGTGCTATGGAATTATAGCTCTTACTTAACCAAGATATATTTCTAATTCCAAGCTGAAGTAACACCCTAAGGCACTCTTCTTGTCAACTACATTTTCTACCCAATATGAGTATGTATACCCATGCAAATTCACTTCACCATCTCCACAATATCTTAGACCATACTCCATTATGATCCTTAAGTATCTGACCATATATTTTGTTGCTACCCAACGCTCATGCCTTGGCTTCACCGTGAACTAACTCAAGGTGTTCACTACAAGACATATATTTCATTAGAGAAATTTTGAGGTTTAAAATGGGCCTCCTAAGAAAAATGTACAACCAAAATAAAGTTTATAAGAACCAATAGGATTCAAGATGATGATGTCAACCATGGGAGATAATTCACCATTTTTGGGGTAAAAAAGTAAAAAGATTAAAAAATAATAAAATAATATAACTACTTTTTCAATTTATCTCCCTAAGTTTTTACTCAAATTTCAAGCAGGAGCACTTGTTGGATGCAAAATTTAACTCATAATCCAAGGAGTGCCCATATTGCATACTTTCGATGGATCCAACTACACGAATAATGAGAAATACATGAAAAAACGTGATTGCAATCATGTTTTTCATGTATTTCACATTTTTCGTGTAGCAAGGTTCATAGAAATTATGCAACATGGATACTCCTTGGATGAGGAATAGAATTTTTCATCCAATGAGTGTTCCCACTCGAAATTTGAGTAAACCCACAGGGAGATAAGTTGAAAATATGAGTTGAAAAAGTAGTTTTTTCTTTTTCCCTCTAAAATTTGATGATGTAATCTAATCTTATTTTATTATTTCCACTATTATTTTATAATTTCCTTAGGAGGTCCATTTTAGACCTCAAAATTCCCTAATGTATTTTGGTGTTTACCAAACACATTAAGTAACCTATCAGTTGCATGTACAACATGGGATCCACTAATTATAAATATAAATCTCTCACCTTCTTTAGATTAGTGATCATGGATGTGACCATACAAATGCAATCCTTCATCTAAAATATCTTTAAGATCTCAATTGCAAACTTACTATGCCCAAGGTGTCATAGCCTATGGTTGATTTTTCATGTAAATAAAATAAGACCAAGGTCATGAGACATGTATTCCAATCTGAATGTTGGGAAAAACATTATAGTGGGTATCACTTTTGATTAATTAATGACTATGGAAATTGACAAAGACATTGAAAAAGGAAAAGGGGAAATAATTGGTATTTTAATTATGAAAATAAAGGAAAATAGGAGAAAAGGAGGTGAAGAGACACATAATTACATGAAAGGAATGCAAGGAAAATTAGAGGAAAAATGAAGGAAAATGAAGAAAATAGACGTATCAATGATAAAAATGATTCAAAGAAACTGTTTCTATTTTTGATAGCTTTTTGACAGTTTTGGATCTCTAGCTCATTATCTTATACTAATTCACACTTAGAGCATTCTTGGATCATGCTTGGAGCAATCTATCATTCACTAGGATTGGAGAAAGAAATAAAAGAAATAAAGGGAGCACAAGGGGAGAATTGGATTAGCAACTACAACATGGATACTTTGCAGGTAACAGATTGTATGTGTGATTTACTTGTTTATTTTTGGATGCATGGCATATGCATGTGGTTCTCTAGTTATGTGCTATCATTGGCATGGAGATCTTCTTGGATTGATAGTGGTTTCATCCTTGCCTTTCCATTTCGTAGATAACCATAATGTTGTGGGTTTTCCCACTTGTTTTTATAATTGGTGCTCAGGTTCCTATGGTTGTGGGTTGGAAAAAAATGCTCTGGAAGCCCTAGAACCACTAGGGTTGAGTTACTAGTTCTTGGAGTCATAGGTTTGGACAAATGCTATAGAGCAATGTGGGTTGAGTTACTAGTCCCTGGAGCTGCAGTTGGAACAAACACTTTGGATCATTGAGTTAGTTGTTGGTTAAGTTACTAGTTCCTAGAGCCCTGGATAACTTGGGTAGAGACCGATTTGGTTGATGCCAGTTATTTCCAGACCCTAGAGGTGGAATAACTATGGTTGAGGGTTGAGGTTTTTTTTCCTCTTGGAGCTTTGGTTAGTTTTTTTTTTTGGTTTAACCCATGATAAACCACCTTCATGCTCAAA
>CM076582.1:997624219-997719182 GCA_034641835.2 Pinus albicaulis
ATATATATGTTGGAACACCTAATCCTACATGGGTAGGTGTGGAATGCGAAAAGTCACAATGGAGTCCAAGTGACCTTGGAATGTGAAACCAAGAATCACACCATTGTACTATAAATGTACATCTTTGTATAATGGAAAATAAGAAAGCCTCACGCTTATCTTTCATTGTGTGTTTAGTCTCTTGTGTGTGTGTGCTCATCTTCCTCATACACCATGTGTGTGCTTGAGCATGGTGTTTAACATGGTATCAGAGCGGGCGATTGCTGGCCTTGCTCCAAATTGACTGAGCCATTTGTGTTTATGGCCTGTGCATATCTGCAAAAATTGTTGGCATTTTTGCAGCATTTGGAGGATTTTTGCAGCAGTGATTTTGCCACGTTCAGGAATTTGTTTTGAGAAGAGCAACAGTGTTTTGAAGAGGAGCAACATTCAGTGATTTTGCAGCATTCAGAAATTGGTTTGGAGATGCAGCCTTGTGCATCTGAAGGTTTTCTCACTGCTTATTTTTTCTGCAATCTCTGCATTTTAAATTCTGCATTTTTGAGCTGCTGAGAGGGTTTTTGAAGATAATTTTGAGTTCTTCTGCTGCTGGGCTATTGAAAAAATTCTGGGTTTCTCTGCTGCTGGAAAAATTCTACTCTTGCCCTCATTTCTGCACTTTGTCCATTCTGCTATACATTGGAAAAAAAAATCTGCTACCAATCTAAAAGTCTCTATTCTGCTCTCTGCTGTAAATTTAAAAAAAATAAAAAATAAAAAATAAAATAAAAATTGAAAATTTGGCCTTTCGGCCCCCCTGCAATCTGCATCTGCAATTTTTTTAACACTCGTGCTCTCCCTTTCCTATCGGCCCACGGCCCATACATCCTCCCTACACCACAACACCTTACGCTGCTCCCAACACTCTGCAAATACCGCCACCCTTTGCGCTACAGCTCTCCCGGCTATCCACCATTCCCTGCACACATCCCTTTCGGCCTTTCCACTACACATTCCCCTCGCCCTTCTCTCAATACATTACGCACCCTCGCTCTGCAACTATACACATGCTGCAGCCTCTCAACGCTGCTTCCACAGACATACTCGCTCCTTACCTTAACCAGCGCTCCCTCTCACACAGCCTTTCGGCCTTGCCCTACCCCTCTACGCAAACTCTCCCCACTTCAACAGTCGCTCACCCCGTTTCAAACACCGCCCCCTCTTCACGACCCTTCCTCTCGCGTTACCACTTCACGTCTCTACCTACCCACTACCCAATTCTCTCCCACCCGTCCCTCTCTTTGGCCTCTCGGAGTTACCACGACCCCTCCTTCCCTTCATTACATTTCACCATATCAATTTTTAAATTTTTTTAAATATTAATACCACCTTTCCCTTATAATAGTACCCCCTCCAACATATAATTCGTTCCCCTCCATATTAAATTAATCCCCTCCTTCCACGACTTTTTAAAATTCAACTTTTAAATTTCTTAAAATCTCCACTCTTTTTAAATTCCCCTTTCCATCAAAATTTCCCAAGTCTTTTAAATTCTTCCCAACTTTCTCCTTTTCCCTTTTAATTTTTTATTATTAAAAATTCCCTTTTCCCATATTTTATTAATCCTCTTTTTAATATTCCCTCCCCACCCCCATATAAATTTACCTCTTCATTTTTTTAATTACCCCTATCCCTTTTAATTAATCCCATTCCCTTTTATTTTTAATTATTCCCATTTTTTTAATTAATTATTAAAAAAAAAAAAAAAAAAAAACAGCAGAGAGAGAGAGGAAAGAGAGAAAATTTGAACAACAGAAATGAAGAGAAAATGAGATGTGAAGCAAATGGACAAAAAACATAGAAGAAAAAAGAGAAGTCTTGCATTTAATGATTTGTGGCATTGATTTGAAGGGTGATTTTTTGAAGAATTGACATTTGAAGACAAGTTTGCCATCATTGAAAACAACTATTTGAAGAAGAAATTTCAACTGCTTTAAAGGCCTCTTTCATAGTGTTTTGCTGCACATTTTTGCCACATATTGTATTGAACTGACATTGATTTGCATCTTTATTCAAGACTTGAAGTGTAATTGAGTTGAAAAATTGTTGATTTCCCTCCATCATTTGAGGAGCACATTTTGTATTTTGAGATTTCCATAGTTGGAAATTCTTTGGAGTTATTTGTATTTGTTGTTAAATCACATTGTAAACGGGTGCATTTTCGGTTGAAGACGACACCATTTCATTTTTTGAGCCTAAGTTGTTGAAAATGGCCAAAATCAATGAGGCATTAATGTTGTTGAATAACCTCATTCATTCCAATGTTGATGACATGATAAAAATGAGCAAGGATGCTCTTTGTAACATTCAAAGTTGTTTGCTATATGCACATGAGAAGATTGAGTTTTTGCAGTTGGAATCTCAACTCCAACAAGACAAACTTCAGAGAAAAAGAGTCACTATCGAACCCTGCTTCTGCTCGTGTAAGATTAAAGGACTACCGAAGAAAGAAGATAAAGTTGCTCCTCGTACTAGAGCGTATGTACATGCGTATGCGTATTTCACTTCGCACTTCTCAAGCCCATCATCAGACCTTGGGAAGAGCTTGTCCAAAACAAGCACCGAACTGGTCTTGGATATGACAAGGATGTGTCCTTTCATATTCCGGATTACACAAAGCCCATCATATTTCAGAGTGCCGGATTCATGTAGGACAATTCACCTGCAGCTGTTCCAGATCCTGTTCCGCTTCCACAACAGATTGAGAAATGCCAACACTGTGATCGAGTTGGCCATATGAAAGATCACTGTTTTTATCTTCATCCATGCAAGCACTGCGGTCGGCACACCCATTCTTCAGACAGATGCTTCAGACACAAGCCTCCTGCAAGAACCAAGATTCATCTTGGATGGATCGCTTCTTGGCAATGGGCATCAGCAGCCTGTTGAAGACATGTTAGATGAGCAGCACATTGTTAGAATCGTTCATTGATATTGAGCAACTTGCAGCTGAGTTTTTCATCATTCACCTGTTTCATGTGGGGAAAATGGTGGTCATGTGCACAAATGCCGACGTCGCATCAAGTGAGCTAAGCTACAATCTTCTATTCCCATGTTCAAATTAGACAAGAAGCCCAAGCAGCTCGAGCCACACCGTCATTCCCCATTTATATAGCTGGCTACTTTCTCCATGAGCATGCTCGAAGTTGGTGGACAACCCAAAACCATCATTTAGGCTATGGACAATCTAAACCACTATCTTTGGTTATGATAACCTAAAACCACTACCACAGACAACCTAAAACCATCATCTTTTGGTTGGTGGACAAATCCCAAACTACCATGGACTCTTCTTTTAGGTTGAAGGTCTCCCTTTTTTATGAGGGACAATTCCTCTAGCAGAAGCTTTCAGCTTCTTGCCAGTTTTGGAAGAGTTCCGGGAACTGCAACAAGTTTTGCGTTCCAATGTTTGTGGTCATCCTTAAACCACCTCTTTTTTCCAACATTTCAGAGAGTTGATTCAGCCCAAGTGCTGCCATGTATAATTTGCAGATTTGTATTACAACTCTCTTCTTGGACTCACACATACCCCTTCGGATTAAGGGGGGATGTTGGAACACCTAATCCTACATGGGTAGGTGTGGAATGCGAAAAGTCACAACGGAGTCCAAGTGACCTTGGAATGTGAAACCAAGAGTCACACCATTGTACTATAAATGTACATCTTTGTATAATGGAAAATAAGAAAGCCTCACGCTTATCCTTCATTGTGTTGAGTCTCTTGTGTGTGTGTGTGCTCATCTTCCTCATACACCATGTGTGTGCTTCAACATGGTGTTTAACACCATGGACTCCTATATATAGAAGGAGGTTTTGGTCATTTGTATCATCCAATAATTGTTCATTTATGTAATGTACTGGAGGTTTCCCTCTCAAAGTGACTAATTTCTAAGGCATTGATCTCTCTTTTATTTTATTTTTGGAGCTGGTTTCATAACGTTTGGTATCAGAGCTTTGGATTCTAGGGTTTTGCTGCTCCAAATAGGTCATCATGGAATTTTCACTATAATTTTTTTTCTATGAAGGTTCAGAAGCTAAAATTTTTAAAAAGTGAAGCTGAAATCTCGAGGAACGTCGTGTAAAAAATTCAGATTTGGTTCGCAATATTTTCGGAGATATGATCTGTGGAAGTTAGGGCTTTTTTAGGATCTCGAATTTCACATAAAACATGTCATCATGGAATTTGTTCTATAATTTTCTTTCTACCAAGGTTCAAAAGTTGAAATTTTTATAGAGCGAAGCCGCAATCCAGAGGAACCTCCTGTAAAAATTTTAGATCTTGGTTCACAATATTTTCGGAGATATGATTTGTGGATGTTAGGGTTGTTTTAGGCTCTCCAATTTCATCTCAAAGAGGCGATCATGGGAAAAACGTCATAACTCTCTCTCTATGAGCATCGGATTGGAATTCTGTAAAAAGTGGCTACAATCACACGAAATGTAGTTTCCTATGTATCAATTTCAGAGCCAAAGGAGGAAACAATGAAACTTGGCATGTCGTACAAGTTCGCTCTACTGAACTAGTCCATAATTAAGTCATTGTGGGAGATTGGGCATAACTTTGCCTTGAAGAATCCAAATTAGGTCAGACCTGTGGCATTCGAAAGAAGATTCAGAGGGCTACTACATAACCTAATTTTAGATATTGAATATCCAAAATCACAGAGATAATTCAGTTTCAATATCGAGCTCCTTAAAAGCAATAAAAAGAATAGATATCAGTATTGGCTTCTAAAATGCCCCCTAAAATGAATTCAACACCAATTAAGCCTTCATAAGGCTCTAATATGACCAATGAAGATGAAGAAATGAAACATGACATAACAAAATTACAAGAGCAAGTGCACCAAATTTCTCTCTCGCAAAGATCAACAAAAAATGAAATGGAAGTTTTGAAGAAAAGTGTGGAAGCTAAGATGGATGGTTTGAAGAAAGGCATGGAAGCTAAGATGGATGGCATGGAAGCTGTCATGGAAGCTAATATGGATGACATGGAAGCTAAGATCGATGAAAAAATGAAAGAAAACATGGAAAACATGAAGAATGATCTAAAAGTGGACATGGAAGGTTTGACAAAGTTGATACAAGAAATGTTTCCTAATGGCAAAAAGATAGTAGAGGAAACTCATGATGAGAACAAAATAAATGTTAATCGTGATTTCATAAACTCTAATGTTGGATGGAAGAACCACCATATTCCAAATATGGATATGAGGAAGTTTGATGGCAAGCATCCCGTAACATGGATACTACAGATGGAGCAATATTTTGATCTCAATAATGTGCAAAACACACAAAAGGTACACATTGAAACTTTACATGTAGAAAAAAATACATTTGTATGGTATCGATGGCTCTGCTCCCATAAAAAAATTGTCACTTGGTCAATTTTTACGGAGGAAATGATAGCACATTATGAGGATACAAAGAGCAACACCTTCTTTAGCCAATTGATAAATCTCAAACAAAAGGGTTCAGTGGTGGAGCACATTGAGGACTTCCAAAAATTGAATATAAGGGTAGCTAATATTCGAGAGGAACACAGGATTGATGTCTTCATAGGGAGTTTAAAGGATAACATCCAACATGAGGTTCGTGTTTGGGAACCTGATTCATTGGAGAAGGCATTCAGGTTGGCAAGAAAAAATGAATGTAAAATTATGGCGACAAGGAAGCCTACCACTCACATCTATAAGGATGGAAGTGTTCCAGCTCCTAGACTTCCACAACCTACAAGGTTGAAACCACAACAATTGGAAGAAAAAGGAGAAAAATGGCTTTCTATAATTGTGATAGCAAATACACTAAAGGTCATAAGTGTGCTGAGAAGAAATTATTTTACATAGATTGTGAAGAAGAGGAAGAAAATGAACAAGAAGCTTCAAAAGAAGAGGATACACACCAAAAACCAACCCTAGAAAAAGAAGAAATGAGTCCGAACATATCGTGTAATGTCTTATCACTCAGAAAAAAATGAAGCATCATTTGACAAAGTCCTAGATGTTCATGTGTCAAAGGTAGGGTTATAGGATTCATTTTTCATTACTTGGTCCAAGAAATTTTTCTTATTTTTCTTATTTAGCCTATCCTAAGGTCTAAACCCACCCTCATTCAAATCCTCTCATGTCACATCAATCATGATTTTATGACATTTTTCATTTCCCAAGGTTATAGCACCGAAATATTCATTTTTAGCCAAGAAACCACACTTTAGTAGAGAAATACATAGAGAAAATGCACTTTTCGCTATGAAAATGCTAATACTTTCATAGCGAAAATGCCCAGAAATACACTAGGTACGCTACGAAAGTAAGGTTTCTTGTCTATCATGTCAAATTAGGTGTTAGGTGTGAGAAAATGATTTAAAAAGGATAAGTTAGATGTCATTCGAGTCAGTTAGGGTAAAGATCAAGGTACATAGTCAGGGTTGAAGTAATCATCACTATTTTAAGTATGTATGAGTCATATTTTGTTATGAGTGGTCATCAAACTTCAAAATATTTCTAAATTGAGTCATTTGTCATTCTCCATTCCTTCTTTGCGTGTTATTGAGCTTTGGAGGATTATTTCACTGAGCCCAAGCTGTGGCTGGTATTTTCAAAGGTTTGCAGGTATCACTAATCAAGTGAGGTAGAGAAGACATTAAAGCACCATGGCTGCAAAAAGAAAGACCAACAAAGGTGGCTACTGTCTCAGATATGAGCCATCAGATATGAACCTGATAAATGAAGACCCAAAAACTGTAGAAGTCTTCAGAAGAACAAGGTGTTTGCAGTTTTGTGAAAGATTACAAGGATGCCATGTACATGTTTCTAAAGAATTTTCCCTAAAATTCAATGGAATGGCTACAAAAGTGGGAATGATGAATCTCACTATAACACCATAGATTATTGCAGCAACAACAGGGATTCCAAGAGGACAAGAAAAATGGTTCAAAGGGTTCAAATTCAACATGGAGGAGTGTAAAGAATTTATCAAGAAATAATGAGGTTGACCTTACAAATGCCATTCCAAGGAGTTGCATGAAGGATAATTTCTCAAAGCTACTACTTATCATCTAGAAATATTTCACTTGTGAAGGGAGATATCATAAAGTCTATTCTTACCACTTCAAGCTTCTCCTACACTTTTCAGATAAGATATCTCTTGATCTACCTTTATATTTACATAGAAGCTTAGAAAAAATGGAAAATAAAGTTCAAGCTAAATCCGAGAGAAGTGAAACCTCAATTTTTCATCATGGCTTAATAAAATTGCTGGTTTTAGATGAGTTACAAAGACTAGGTAGAGACTGGTCTTCTTTTCTGTTTGTTAGTGTTTTTGAAATGGATACCATTACCCCTAAAAGAACTCCTAAACCTAGAGGTATACCATCACCTTTAGTGGCAGAACAAAGTGAACCAGTAGGGGCATAGAAAAGTGAACCAGTAATGATGGAAATAGAGCAGTTGCAGAGATTTGATACACCCATTATTCCACCAGAAAAACAAAAGTCAATAATGAGAAAATTTGCAAAACAAGAGCCAACTGTGAGTAAACGAGGCAACAAAAGAATTACAAGGAGCCAAACAGTGGCTAAAGGAAATTTAGAATAAATACTACATGCTATTGATATTGAAGAGACTCCTATAGTCCAGGTTGAGGATATAGATGAAGGTGGACAAAAACTCAAGAAAGCTAAATCATCAAAGAAGTTAGAATTTGAAGGTGAAGATGCAGGTTTTATGTTCTAGGCTAGGAAGCCCATGACAAGACATGCTAGAAAAATCTTGGAAAGCAATAAAGAATTTCATCCAGACATTGACACTGTCTAGCCACCACAAAACATTATTGACCTTTCATCACCTGCAGAAGAAGATTCAGTCAGAAAGCAAAAGAAAGGAAAGGAGAAAGTCATTGAAAAAACAAAGTTGGAAGTCCTTGAGGAATAGTTGAGGTTAGCTAATCATGAAATAGTAGTCATGAAGAAGGAGGCAAGGAAACATAATGTTCAGAAGGTTCATTTTGAAAATATGAAAGAGGTTTGGGAAGAGCAGGTTGATAGTGTATCAAATACCCTAGATAACACACAACAATTAATCAAATGGGTTGTGCCACTAAGGAAAGAAGTGAAGCATGTCAGAAGAGTAAACCTGCACATGAAATCTAGTAACAAAAATTTGAAGAACCAATTTAAATACCTCCAAGAACAACTAGAATTAATCCATGAGGAGTTGGAGAAGAAGGGTCTAAAAATGATAGTAGTTGAGGAGCCAAAAGCTCAACTCATCATCAATGAAGAAGAAACACCTCAGGACTCTTAGTTTGAGTTGGTTTATGTTTTGAAAGGTCAATAGTATGTTGAAAATAAAAAAATTACAACTGGAAGATAGTTTTTGAAATAAGGCAAAAATATGGAATTTATATAAATTTCCACAGTTTCGTGGTGTTTCCTAGGCTTGAAGCCAAGAGAACGCTACGAAACCACCTGTAGCTTTATTTTTTCTTTTAAAACCACTTTTTGTATCTTCCAAGGAGAGGAAATGATAGTTAGGATGTGTCAGGGCATGATGAACACAATGCAAGAGGAAAGAAGCATACATTTTGATTGCAAAGGTCATTTTTTGTACGCTACAAAAGTACGCTACGAAACTGCCATGTTTTCGTAGCGAGCTATTTTGAAGGTTTATGAGAAGGTTTATGAGTAGTTTTGGATAGGTGGAAACTTTCCAAAGGTCAAGAAACCTTGCCAAAAATCATCCATAACTTGAAGACCATAAAAGGGAGACATCTTATCAGTTGAAGACTTCGTTGAAGCTAGACCTCTGTTTTCCTAAAAAATAGGGTTTGTTTCCAGATTTGGAGGAGGGTAATTAAGATGTCAAGTAGTGATGAGCTATGTAATAGCTCATTCGAACATGTGAAGCATTAGTTGTCATATGTGAAACTATTTTAAGAGAAAAGGTATTTGATGCAATAATTAGTAGTTTGAGTCCTATTAGGAAAAGGATTGTTTTATAGTATAACTGTCATTTTCTCATAAAAACACATTTTTTCCTGTTATGCAAGGTGTCATTAGGAAAATTTCAATGAATCTAGCCAAGAGGCAGATCATCTCTCATATAATAAGGTCTATTAAAGGGTAGAGATTCGAAATTGTAAAGGGTTGGATATTTTTGGTAATACAGCAGCTTTATGTAATTTGACTGATATCAGTAATAAAGAGGACTTTTATTGACCAACCTGAGATTCTCATGGACTTTTTAGTGCATTTTATATATATATTTTTATGTGTACCATTTGCAGTGAATTTCATCTTTAATACTCAAAATTCATAAGTGTATGCTCTGACTTCCTTTATTGATGAAATGGCTATTTTATTCCATGTTCCATGTGTGATTTACCTTGGCTAAAAACTCTTACCTGCCTCAGATTATATGTCAAGAGACCTTATCACTAAACTACTGATTTTTTGACTCCATAAGCCCAATGGTTGCAGAATTGTACTCTTTTCAACCTACAAACATCACAATCAAGTTATTTTCCAAGTAGAGGTAGCCATCTAGTTTCATCATTATCAAATATCATTAACCCCTTTGAGAGAACCCTCTCTGACTGAAGAGGATAAGCTTCAGTTACAAGTTGGTTTGAAACAATTACATGAAGTTGTCTGATTATCAACCAATCAAGTGCAATTTTGTGATAACATAATGCATTGGCAGGAATTACCACTCCTAAAACTCTCAAGATAGAAGGAAATATCAAGAAGAAAAAGGTAATAGTGTTGATTGATTTGGGTATTACCCATAATTTATTCATTGTAAGGTAGTCAAGGAATTGAATTGTTTCCTATATCCAGCACCAGAATTTCAAGTGATGGTTGCAAATGGAGGAACTATAAATTGCTCTGGAAAATGCCATAATATCAAGATAACCATGGGTGAATATGTATTGAATAGTCCAATGTTTTCTATTCAATGGGAGGTGCTAATGTTGTACTAGGGGTACAATGGTTACAATCTTTGGGGATGATAGCTTTTAATTTTCAGGAAATTTTCTTGAAATTTTTTTCAGAAGGAAAGGAAGTCGAATTAAGGGGTATAGCAAGGAAGCTGGGAAAGATAATAAGCTCTAATTTCATGACAAAGCTTATGAAGAAAGAACAACAAGGTGTAATTGCACAATTATGCTCACTAGAAGTTCCAATATCAAAATCAATTATTTCTCCAGATCTCCAAAAAGTCTTGGAAAATCATTCCAAGGTGTTTGAAACTCCCAAAGGACTCCTACCTATTCGTGATAATGATTATGCTATTCATTTTATTCCAGGAAGTTTCCCTCCAAACATCAGGCCTTACATATATCCTTATTTCCAAAAGAGCGAAATTGAACGTATGATTCTAGAAATGTTAGAGGCTGGTATAATTCAACCTAGTGAAAGTTCTTTCTCTGCTCCAGTAGTATTGGTGCACAAGAAAGATGGATCATGGTGCATGTGTCAGGATTATAGGGAGCTCAATAATCTCACTATTAAAGATAAATTTTCCATTCATGTGATTGATGAATTATTGGATGAATTACATGGAGCAATTTATTTTACCAAGTTGGATCTTCATTCAGGATATCATCAAATTAGAATGAAGATTGAAGATATTCTGAAAACAAAATTTGAAAATCATGAGGGTCATTATGAATTTTCGGTCATGCCTTTTGGACTTACCAATGCACCTTCTACATTTCTAGGGTTGATGAATTCCTTTTTCAAACCCTTAGAAAATTTGTGCTAGTATTTTTTGATTACATACTAATCCACAACAGTTCTTGGAAGGATCATGTTCAACATGTTGACAGGGTGCTCAAACTATTGGAGGAGAAGAAATTATATGCAAAAACATCCAAATGTTCTTTGGAGTACACGAGGTGGAATATCTGGGTCATATTGTATCTCACGAGGGTGTTAAGGTAGACCCTAAAAAAATTAAAGCCATTAAGGAATGGAAAGTCCCCACAACCATAAAGCAATTGCGATGATTTCTCAGGTTAACAAGGTATTATCGCAATTTTGTTAAGAATTATGGGAGAATAACAGCACCTCTAAAAACATTATTGAAGAAAGATGCATTTTCATGGACTCCTAAAGCAACTAAGGCCTTTGAATATCTTAAAGAGGCAATGTTCTTAGCACCAGTATTAGCTATGCCAGACTTCACAAAAACCTTTATTGTGGAATGTGATGCCTCAAGAAATGGAATTGGTGTTGTTTTAATGCAAGAAGGAAGACCCATTTATTTTGAAAGTCATTCAATCAAAGGAAATTATTTACAAAAAGCTATTTATGAGAAGGAAATGTTGGCAATACTACATGCACTAAAGAAATGGCGACCTTACCTAATTGGAAGACACTTCAAGGTAAAAATTGATCATGATAGTCTTAAACACTTTTTGGAACAAAGACTGTCATCAGAAGAGCAACAAAAATAGGTAACAAAGATGTTGGGTTATGATTTTGAAATAATTTACAAAAAAGGGAAGCTAAATGTTGTTGTAGATGCACTCTCAAGAAAGGATGAAGAGGTGGAAGCATTGCTTTGTGCCATTTCTATCATCCAACCAGATTGGATAACCGAAGCAAGGGATGAATGGAAGAAAGACAAAGAAGTCTGGACACTCATTCAAAAGTTGCAACATGATCCTAGTACATCTGATACATTTAGTTGGAAAAATGATTCTTTATGGTACAAATATCTCTTATATATTTGCAAGAATTCCCAACTAAAACAAAATATTCTTTTGGAATTGCACACTTCTCCTTTAGGAGGACACTCAATATTTTTAAAAACTTACCACAGGGTGAAGAAAGATTTTTTTTGGGATGGCCCTAAATCTGATATTCAAAATTTGGTGTCTAAATGTTGGTTTGCCAGAAAAATAAAGTTGAGACAATTAAGACCCCGGGTCTTCTACAATATTTATCCATTCCAAGTCAACGTTGGGAGGAGATTTCGATGGATTTTATCACAGGTTTACCTAAGTCCGAAGAAAAGAGTGTAATCATAATGGTAGTTGATAGACTTACCAAGTATGAACACTTTTGTGCATTATCTCATCCATTTAAAGCAAGTACAATTGCTATCGCATTTATTGAAAAAATTCAAAATCTACATGGAAACCCAAAGATTATTGTAAGTGACAGAGATCCCATTTTTACTAGAAAATTTTAGACGGATTATTTTCTTGTTTGGGTACTCAACTAGCTCATAGCTCATCTTATCATCATCAATTTGATGGTCAAACTGATATAGTGAATAAATTTTTGGAAGGATATCTTCATTTTTTTGTAACTGATAAGAAAGCACAATGGGTCAAGTGGTTACCTCTTGCTGAATGGTGGTATAACACTTCCTTGCATACTGCAGCAAAAATGACCCCATTTATGGCACTTTATGGATATCATCCACCATCCATCACATCTTATTTAATAGAAAATTCTAAGGTTCAAGCAGTGGAAGATTACATCGACCATCACCAAGAAGTTATCCAACTCTTAAAGGATAACCTAAATTTGGCACAAAATCAAATGAAACAACAGGTAGATCAACATCGCAGCGAGAGAAGTTTTTATGTAGGAGACTGGGTATTTTTATGACTACAACCATACAAAGAAATGTCCCTTAAGCAAGCTAAGAAGGATAATAAATTATCACCAAAGTACTATGGTACTTACAAGGTGTTGCAAAATATTGGTACTATGGCATACAAATAGGAGCTTCCTGCTTCTTCGCGAGTGCATCTATTTTTCCATGTTTCATGCTTAAAGAAGGTTATAGGGGACAAAATTCCAGTTCAAAAAATATTGCCAGAACTTTATGAGGAAGGAAAAATCATATTCAAACCTGAAGCAGTCACGGAAACAAGAACTCGACAGCTATGAAATATATCAATTTCAAAGTATCTCATCAAATGGAAGAACTTACCCACAGAAGATTCTACATGGGAGGATGAGAATTTTATACAGAAGAATCCAGATCTACTCAAGCGTTGAGGACAACACTTTTTTGAAGGAGAGGGGCATTTTAGGTCCCTATATTACTAGTATAGTCCCTTATTGTTGTTAGTGTAACCCCCTTATTGTTATTGTTGTACCCCTGTAACCTCAATATTGTTATTATTGTGCCCTTACATTATTATTGTTAGGTCAGCTAGGATTATATTATGACCCCATGGACTCCTATATATAGAAGGAGGTTTTTGTCATTTGTATCATCCAATAATTATTCATTTATGTAATGTATTGGAGGTTTCCCCCTCAAAGTGGTTGATTTCTAAGGCGTTGATCTCTCTTTTCTTCTATTTTTGGAGCTGGTTTCATAACAATACCTCTTGAAATCTCTATTAAACTAGGTATTTTTGAAAATATACACGCTGATGCATCTTGTTCTCCTGATGATATTAAGACCTACAAAGCGCTGTTTCAGGAGTTTCGATATGTCTTTTCCTATACATATGAAGAAATTCTAGGCATTTACCCAAATATAGTAGTGCATGAGATTAAAACGTATCCTGATGCTAAAGAAATCTGACATCACCTTTTTCCATTCCATCCTAAGAAGGTTTCTGCAATAAAAACTGAGGTTGAAAAAATTCTCCGTTCCTTTAACTGATTGGGTGTCAAATTCCGTCCCTGTCATGAAGTAATAGGGGAAAGTCTGAGTATAAGTTGATTACCGAGACGTAAATTGTGCTTGTCCAAAGGAAACTTATCCAACCCCGTTTATCAATCAAATTTTTGATGGTTGTGTCGGTTGTGAAATATATTCATTCATGGATGGCTTCCCTGACTACAATCAAATCAATATTCTCCCAGTGGATCAACCTAAGACTGCATTTAATTTTCCCTAGGGAATTTTATCTTACTAGAAACTTACTTTTGGTTTAATTAATGTCGGGGATACATTTCAATGAGCTATGGATTATGATTTCCATTATATTAAGAATATTGTGAAACCTTATTTGGATGATCTCCCGGCTCATTCTAAACATCGAGATGATCACCCGATGCATCTTAGGGCCATTTTCCTGCATTGTAGACATTGCAATATTCAAATTTACCTAAAAAAATGTGTTTTCTATGTTAGTTCCAAATGAATTCTTGGTTTTTTTATTTTAAAACATGCAATTCATATTGATCCTCTGAAAGTCCAGTCGATCGTCTATTTTCCTGCACCTTCTTCTCTTGTTTAGCTTCAATGAATTTAAGGGAAAGATAATATTCTGGGGAGGTTTTTCCATAATTATGCTGAGTTGACCAAAGGATTCACTTGCCTGCTTAAAAAAGGGATTCCCTTCCATTGGGATAACACTACTAAACAAGTGTTTGATGCCCTGAAAGATGTGCTGTTTTGGTCATCTCTCTTATATCCCCCTGATTATCAGCGCGACTATTTCCTATATCTTGCTACTGCCATTTCTAATATAACAATCATATTGGTCCAAGAGGATGATCTAGGGGCCAAACATCCCATCTATTACTAGATTCAGAACCTCAACGATACCGGAATCAATTACACTCATGTGGAAAAATGAACTTTGGTGGTCGTTCAAGCTGTCGAAAGGTTTTGCCATTATATATTGCTCTAGAAAACTATGGTCGTTTTAGATTGCAAACCTAGCACATATATCCTATCACGTCAATTTCTGGGGGGAAAGTACTCTAAATGGATTTTTATCCTGCAAGAGTTTGATTTGGAATTCATCAAATCCAAATCTAATAAATCCTTAGTTTTCGTCGAGCTAATATGTGACCTTTACCTCTCCTAATTTTGAGTCGAAATATGAGGATTCCGTCCCAAAAGAGTCATTTTTTTGATATCATCATGTGATCCATGGCATGGGGATATCCTTTTATATCTCCAGACACAAAATTTTAGGTCTGATGCCTCTCGCTCCAAGCAACGACATATTCGATGCCAAGCTAAGAACTACATCATTGTCGATGACACTTTTTATCACCGTGGTATTGATACATTTTTCAAAAGGTGCCTCACACATGAGGAGGATGAGAAATTCCTTGATGAATGCCACTCGGGGGCATATGGTGGTCATATATCTGGATATGCAATTGCATAGAAGATCTTGTGTGTTGGTTACCTTTTTCCCACCATATTTTGTGATTGTACCCTCGTCATCCAAAAGTGTCATGCATGGCAGATTTATGATCGTAAGATCTCTTCTCCACCCACTCCATTGCATCCCGTTATCGTTGATTGTCATTTTTTAAAATGGGGTGTCGATTTCATGACATGTAGCCCTCACTCGGTCATGGAGCATGGATATATTATTGTAGCGGTAGATTATTTTACCAAATGGGTCGAGGTGATTCCTACATATAACAACATTGGCGAAATGACTGCATATTTTTTCTTCAACCATGTCATTGCACGGTTTGATGTTCCACAAGCCTTAGTCATAGATCATGGGAAGCACTTTCAAAGTCACATGATGGCTGAAGTGACTGCCAAGTTGGGAATTTCGCATGAAATTTCCATTCCCTACTACCCTCAAGCTAATGGGTAGGTTGAATCTATCAACAAAGTTCTTAAAACTATGCTTCAACGCATGTCAATAGGAGCCCATAAATTGGACTGACTATGCTGCCTTATGGGCATATTGAACCTTTGTTACGAATGCTACTAGATTCACTCCTTTTAAATTGGTTTATGGTCTAGAAGAAATCCTTCTAATCAAATGTGAGATTCCATCACTAAAACTAACTATAGAACTCCTTCCTTCCACTTCCGTAGAAGAGGAACACCTCTTACATATGACCTGATTAGATGAAACTTGACAAGATGTTGCTATGGTTAATGAATCCTATAAGAAACATGTCAAGGAACAATATGAAAAAAGCATCAAGCCTCATGTCTTCTCAGAAGGAGACCTTGTTCTTCTCTATGACCAAGATTCTGACAAATTAGAGCAGGAAAGTTACGACCAATGTGGTTAGGCCTGTATATTGTCAAGCGTGTTCTTTATAAATATTCCTATGAGTTAATATATTTTGAAAAAGTCCCATTGGCGTAACATAGAAATGGTATGTACCTTAAAAAATACTATGCTTTATCTCATGCGCAGTACACTGTGTACATATTGTTTATAGGTTTGATGGGCGTGTTTTCAGTGTGTCTCTTCGGAGTTTCCTATGGTTTTTGTTGATCCCATTTATGTTCGGTTTGTAGATTTCAACATTGTTTGAACTATATATCAGTTATGCTGATGATGCTAGTTGTAGTAATCAAATCCTATCCTATGCAACATGGACTATATTTTCTCCAAATGGCGAGTTAGTGAGTCTATAAGGGATTTATATCAGTCACTGTACCAACAAAATATTTGAGTATAAATGAATAGTCAAGCTACTGTCTGATGCTATTTCAAATGGTATCCACCATTTAGTCATCAGACTTGACTCACATCTTGTGGTACTACAATTTGCTAATGTCTCTTTAGTCAAAATTCCCACCACCCTTCACATGTTCTTACGTATTCACTTTCTAGAAAGGCATTTTTATTTCATCCAGTATCAAAAAATTTCTAGAAATATAAATATACTGGAGGATGTGCTAGGTAATCATGTTTTAGATAGACATTTGCAACGAATGTAAATTAAATTTCAATAAACATCACATCAATTGAAAGAAACAATAAAAACATAGAAACATTCAAGATCGATATATATATATATAGTTTGGTTTTACAAAATTTGTGCCCAAGAAACATATGTCCACATAGCCTATATCAAAAAATATATGTAGATAAGACTATGAACCTCAATAGACTAATATTTCTCATGATAATGTGCTATTTGCATGAGGCATCTTACTTAGAAGTCGACCAATACGGCTAGGAACTTCAATAGTGTATCACTGAAGTCTCATAGGGATATGATCAACCATGGTCTCATTAATCCCATGTGTCAACCCATCCATGTGGTGCTCCACCTCTGCTAGGGTCTCTACTACATCGAGATCTAGTAGTGCATCTGAGCTTACTGCAACAACTGATGTTTGTACCATACCCTCATGTGGCTCTCCTGCATGACGAAGATATGAAGCTCCTAGAGGTCAGACAAGACCAAAATTTTCATGATTAAATCAATAGCTTAGTCTCAGAAACATAAAAAAAAATTGCAAAACTTCTTAAAAACTTAAAAAATGGTTAAAATGTCTTACCCATAACACCCCATTGCTCACCCTTAGGAAGCACGAGCTCAGGGTCATCACAGAAATCCACCCCCACGTATGGATAATCATCAATCATAGTGAAATTCCTACGAATACACTTGAAAAAGGATGGTGTGAAGTTGACCATCGATGGATCTACATGTCGAGACATAAGGTCTATCCACCTTCTCATCCGTGGAACCCTTGGATCAATCGACTCAGGCATGATATGTTGAGGTTGTAATAATGGAATCTGTTCTAGGAAAAAACAAATCAAAATTGATCCATATCCAAAGTTTTTTAGTTTTCCCTCTTTTTCTTTAGTCAGTTGTTCCTTCATATTGACCAATACTGACTCACTCCAATTGACAAATGTTAGTTGCAAACAATCTAAACCATATTGCTTGTATGATCTGCTAGCTACATGAAGTGTTTCACTTCTATCCAATTTGGCAATGATAAATATGATTGTTCTTAGAGGAAAATGGGTCACATATCTAATTCTGATCTTTCCATATCTAGTCGCCTCTGCTCGAGATATACTGTCAAACCAGGAGGTAACTCCTCAAATTAGAATGTGTATTAGCTGAAGAATGTACATGAATTTATACATGGAGGTGAGGCTATTGGGATTCATCTCCCAATGACTCTTGGCCTTCCTTATTTCCTAATATTAAAATAATATACAATATTACATATGCACACCCAACCCATAGGATTAGGTGTCAACATATACAATAAGTGGTAATGTAATATTTCATTCTTTCTCCTCCCCTTCTCCTACCTAGGAGAGAGATGGGGAACCTCCCATGGATAAACCTGTCAGAAAGTATATGTCTTCCACTTTGATCTCAATTAAATGTTACCCTAACTAGAATTCCTATGATTTCACATCCCATGAATGAACACGAAACTCAAGTAATTCCATTTGTTGCCTCATCCTAGGTAACCAGAAGAATTTCAACATCCCATAATTTTTAAGTGCATGAATGGTAGTAGGATCATTTGTTGCATTCAATTCCTGTTCTTTGTGTCCCATTTCTCTCCAAAAAAAGGAAATTTTGTGCTAATGAAGACCTGAGACATCAACAATAGACTCATTAGGATCCTTTTCATGCAAAAACCTGACAAATATTAAGAAAAAATGACAATTTTTTCTTAGGAATTGCACCCAATGCTGCCCTAGAAGGAAAGACAAAGCATTGCACCCATTCCTGTAGTGTATTCACACTTAGGTGCAACAAATATTTCGATAGGGAGGGCCTGCATTTTTCCTAGGGTGATTTTTTAAGACCCCAGGGCTCTCAAATATCCAGAAAAATTGACTAAAATCACAAAATGAAACCACGAATTGAAAGGGAAAGTGCTTAGCTCCTACATGGAAGTAATAATGCTTGAAATGATCCACCGGATTAGAAGTAATCATACGTAGAAGATCGAAGGAAAAAAAGGCTTAGAGCTCCCATTGTTTAAGGTAAATGTGAAATGGTAAAATTAAATAGTCATTTTCATTACATATGGTCGTTTTCCCATTATTTTATCATATTTAATGTTTTGATCTAGTCATTCATTTTTATCATGAAACATCTATGTTTGATCCCTTTCGTGATGTTTTTATTAGATTAACAACTATTTAACAAATTTTGTCGTGTTTTCATAGATCATTTAATCAAGGAGTATACTTTTATCACCTTTTCAAACTCCATAAAATCACAATTGGAGCTCTTTTTCAGCTCTTTTCAAATTCCCAAAATATGAAAATATTGTCAAGCACTTGTCTTTTCGAACTCATTAAAGTAAATGAAAATATGTCTACTTAGTACAACTTTAACCCTAGTCCGGATTGAGATAGAATATTTACAAAAAAGGAAAACCTTAGTTGGACATGGCTAAGAGGTTCTCCTGAGTTTTGTTTTCTTCCTTTTCAAGCTCAAGGGACTATCTATGAAAAGGAACATTTGGAGTTTAATTTTTCACCTCTTTTTCAAAATCTCTAAGCATGAAAAATATGTCAAGTTTTATCAAACAACAATGGAATTTTCGAACATGACAAGACCAAACCACTCCTTCTCAGGGTTCGTTAAACATACTCGGAGGGATTCATTTGAAGGATGAACTTACAAATCAAGCATATGTTATCTTCCTCAAGCTTGTAAAAAATAAAGAGGTATTGACCAATATGGTTGGGAAAATTGGGAAAAGAGGTACTCCATTTTCTAATGGCAGTGAGTTGCTCTTGAAAATGACACTCTTCCACTTCATCTCCATGGTAGTTGGGTTGGGAATTTTTCTTGTATTTTGGTTTACTGTACCATTTCAAAGCCTCCATTCTTGGTTTTGGGTCAATGCTGCAAACTCCATTTAGTGTCGGTGATGTGTTCAAGAGAAGTAATTTAGTTGATATATGCTACATTAATACTCTTAAGCCTTCATTCCATGTCTACCTTTCATGATCTAGTTTTGTATCATCATCATTCTGTCTCAAATCATGATACCCATTTCATGTCGTTGATGGGGGATAAAACAAGGCCCTCCTGCGACGGGTTGATTTCTGTGGACATCAACTCATTATCCAGGAAGTTGAATTATTAAAAACCCTTTTTTACCTTGGTGCTTGAATACATCAATGAAATTTCCCTCACTCTCGGTCACATGTTTACATCATTGGCCTTCGACCGAAATATTCTGTCATTTTGGACTCTAACTCATTCATTCATACCATACAGATTGTACTGCAGTACCTTGAGATCCATTAACATCATCGATGGTTTCTATCGCGTCTATTAATGAATTACATCATTGGTCGGTAATTAGATGGTGTATACCATGTTCGACTCCATATCATTGATTCACATGGTTAGTCTCATACATTCAGGAAATAGTGTGAATGAAATATAAGACCCAAGATCTAGTTTCATCCATCCGGGTTACGATTTTAGGATTAACAAAATATCACAATGCATGATGGCTATGATCATATAGACAATCATCTATTCATGGGTCCACCATTTTTCATCAGTGGACACATATTTTGATCATTGTATATGTAATGTTTGCTTTTTTGCTGAGTATGGGTATGCCTCCCTCAACAAAGATGTCATGACATAAATTTATTGTAACAGAAGATGATCTCGCTGGTTGTTCTTGATCCCGAATTGTCACAAAGTAAAGCACTTTAGTCATCAGTCACCATTTATGACTTTTCACTTTATGCGGAAATCTGTTGTAGGTCATTTTTTCACATATGGTCAGTTGACCTGTAAATTGGATCAATCAAAATCCTTTTACCCCTTAACATTATCATTGCATAAATCCCTAAGCATGAATCTCCTTAACCAATAGCTTCTTCCTAAAACAACCTTGAATCAACCTCTTTAAGAAACAACGCAGTCTGTATGCCTATGGACCTTCATTCACCAATAGGTTTCTCCATGCTAGAAAAGGTTGATCAGCTACAAGTTGCTCCATGTTAAGTTTCGTTGGTTCTATAAATTTAGGAAGAAGAGAGAGAAACCTAAAGCCTCCATTTCTAGAATCTTCCAAGATCTGTTGTAACTATTTACCTAAGATTAAACTCTCGAATCCTATCCAATATCTCCTTGGAGTTTCGATATCTTATCCTTTGATCCCATCCTCTCATCAAGAGTGGATCTCAAAGCCTAGATTGGTAAATGAATAAGAACTCCCAACTTACCCTCCTATTATATATATTTGTGGCCATTCACAAGCTAGGGGCTCGCTTTTGGAGATAGAATTATACCCTCATGTTGCTGCTGTGAAGAGTTAACATTTCATGCATTAGGGTGATTAGAGGTGCAATTTGTGGAAAAGAAGGAACAAGTCAACTTGTAGGAGCGCTCCTACAAGATCAACTCCTATTTCTGGTTGTAACTCCTTCCGTTTATATTAATGCAAAGAGTTCTCTGTTTTCCTATATATGATGTTATGATTTCATGTATTTCGATGCCATGTTAATCCATTGAATGAATTATTTATATGATGCTACATAGATACTGTAGATCATTGGCTTGCGTTGTCTGATTGTGCAAGTTCTAATTATAGCGACAAGAGCTAGGATTGGAAAATTAAAGCCAAGAAAGGAGTGAAGCATACGATGGATCATAGGTAGGCTTCATCCCATTATCTATTTACTTTAAGGGAAACAATATCTATTTTTTCTTTCTATTGTTCTAGGCTAGGCCACCCAGTCTAGGGAAGATATTTATGTCTGCATTCGTAGATTCCATATAACAACCACTTTTGAGGGGTTTTATCGGTTCTATGGTTTTGGAGGAAGATATTGCTTGCACTTTTGTTTAATATTTAGAAGTGGAGAAGATTAGAAGGAAGAAAATAAGAATTAGATTGTGAGGTGATAAGATTTCCTTATTTGTGGGAGATATGTTCAACTTAAATAGATAGATCTTGTTAATAAACTGCTCGTTGGTAAATTTATTAGTTAAAAATTCAGTATGGAGAATTTAAATAGTTGGTTGCAATGAGAATGGGTTGGTTCATTGTGTTATGGACCGATAGTTTATCTCTTGGTTAAGAGGTGGATATACCTTATTTTTAGGTCTAAAGAGGATATGAGTGGGGTTTTCAAAGGTGATTGGTTTATGGAAAAATCCTTTCTTTCACCTAATCCCTATAACTCTAGTTTTGATGTTTAGGTGGATTTATTAAAATTTGCCCCTATTTGGGTCAAAATCCCTAACCTTGCTATGGACCTTTGGTCGAATAAGGCACTGATGGAGATTGGGAAATCCCTAGGAAATTTCATTGCATTAGATGATAGTTACAAAAAATTAAGTTCATGGTTGATAGCCTATGTTTTGGGTAAGATGGACATGAGTTTTTGAAACATATAACTCAAGAAGGAGATTATTGCACAGGTTAGGTGTGAACATGCATGAATCAATTTTGAGACAACTTCCAGTCACCCACTTAGTAAAAATTGGAATTAATACCATCATGTAATTTTACTTAAATAAATAAAACTGAAACTAAAATTTCCTATATTCTTATAGTATTAGAAATCTAAATAAAATATTTTAAAGATTCTATAATATTAATGAATCTCATTTTTTCTAATCTTAGCCATACACCACCCTTTTGTGATAAGGTGGTTCCTAGGATTAAGGATATTGGTTGCTAAGATATGGGAAATTAGTTCCTAGGATTGAAGATATTAGTTATCTCTTAAAGCATGAATAAGACAATATGGGAGAATTTGAAACACACAAGAGAACAGTTGAGAGAGGTGGAGACCAAGAGAAAAATGAGAGTGCACGTGAGAGGAGAAATTGCAGATTTAGTCTAGCAAACAAAAAGAAGGTATTTGAATAGCAACAAGATTGTATATTTGTACAAAAATACATGTTGTTTTATTTATTTAGTTGAACTATACTTCTATTTCACTTGGTTATACTTCTTTATTCAGAAGTTTTTTTTTCTACCATACAATGTCTATGTTACAATAAACTATGGAGGTACCTTACAAGTTTTGATCATTGAAATGTTAATTCATTTGTGGTTATTTTTCAAGTGCAATATATACAAGCACAAATTTCTAAAAATTCTAATAATTACTTCTATTGATACAGTTCTTCTTTTAACAATTCCAATTTATCATTAAGCAAATACAATTAAAAAATTCAACCATAAACCATAAGGATAGTAGATACCACCATGCCCAAAAGAGAACAAAGATTTAACGGGGAAACCCCACTTAGGGGAAAAACCCAACCACCTTTTTTTAAAGAGATTATTAAGTTCATAAAGAGATATCTATTGTTGCTAGTCAACTATTCCAACAAGATAATGGTCAAAACTGGTCTCTATCTCTCAAGTCAAGTCAAAGCCAAGCCAAAATTCTACTCTATAGAATTTTGGACTTCCAGTTCTACCCAAATTTTCTGCCTTCCCAGAATATGATTCCCAGAATTTGCCTAGAAAATTTCCCAGCAAAAATCACATGTGCGAAATTTGAGAGAGAGAGAGAGAGAGATATTCATGCTTCTTATTTTTGTCCTTCTTCTTCTTCTTGACCTTCACTTAGATGCCCAGAAACTTTGTTCTTGTGATGAGGTTGAATGTTGGTATTGTGGAGGATGTCGAATTCCTTATATAGATGTTCTTCCTTCATGAAGGGGTGTGTCTCTTCACTAGGGCCAACTTAACTATCTTAGAGAAAAAAATTCAAATTTCTAATTTCAAAATTTTATTCTTCAAATCCGACATGAAAAGCATTTATTACAATTTTCTTTCAAGGCTAAATAGTCAAAATGACAAGAAAAGCATGTATTAAAAATTCTTTATACATTACAAGGCCCAAAAAAATAATTATGAATACCAACCATAACTAAAAAAATTCAACACTCCCTCTTAGCTAGGGAGGTATTCATAATGATTAGACCAATGTTCTTATGAACACATTTCTCTAAGAAAAGGTTATAACAAATCATTATCAATCAACTACAATATTTTTGCCAAATAAATGTGACACATGGTAGGATAATAACATCAACACACTGCCATAATTCTGGTCAAGGATTGACTATGACACATGGTATATCAATAACATCAACAGGGTTCCATAATTTTTATCGGTACTCCTAGCACATGGCACATCATTAGCATCAACTAGTCACCATAATTATGGTCTATGTGACACATGGTATACATACTAGTCTTGGTTCACTATCATTCTAGCCGTTACCTAGCACATGGTGAATCCCCAAAGGCCACACTCTAATTGAGTAATTATGGGCCCATAATTATCTTAATGTTAGAAAAGCCACATTCTATCAAATTAATTTTGGGCCTCTAGGACCATTCTTCCTAATTCTGGTCATACATGACATAAGAAGAATGTCAGTCCATTGTCAGGCCATTTACCCTAATTATGGTCAAAGTACATGACATAAGGATAATATCCCTAATACTGGTCAAAGTACTTGACACATGGAGAATGTCAGTCAACGATATTATCTCATAAAAAATCCCTCTCAATGAGACAAGAATTATCCATATGTCCAAGCATGTCTCTAATGTATACAAAATTCACACAGGACAAAGGCTTCATCAAAATATCTATAGTTTTCTCATTAGTGGAGGCATATTGGAGCTCCACTGCTCCCTTCTACACCATTTCACATATTAAGTGGTACTTAATATTGATGTGCTTCGACCTACCATGGAACAATGGAATTTGTATTAGTTTCACACAACTTTGATTATCACAATAAATCATGGTTTACTCGAGCACATGATTAAATAGTCCCACAAGTAACTTCCTAAGCCACACTTCTTCACAACTTTCCAAGCTAGCTATAATATATTCTACCTCGACAGTACTAAGTGCAACATATGTTAGCTTCCTACTCATCCATGAAATCATAACGGAGCCCAAACTAAAGCAATCTATGGAGGTACTCTTCCTGTCTTCAACACTCCCTGACCAATCTGCATCTGTATATCCATGAAAATGTATATCACCATTTGAGACATATCTTACACCATATTCCACTATAACACGAAAGTATCTCAATATGTATTTTTTTCTATCTAATGATTATGTCTTGGTTCCACTTGGAACCGGCTTGACGTTTCCATTACAAATAAAATGTATGTCCTAGTATTAACCAAATACATCAATGAACCAATCAAATTTTTGTATATTAATGGATCTACCAAATCGAACTTGGTGTCTCTCAACTTACTCAAGTTTGTAACCCTGGGAGTTGAAATTGATTACAATCCATCATACCAAACTACTGCAGGATCTTAATAATGTATTTTCCTTAACCAAGAAATATTTCGCCAGGATTTTTCCACACTTATAGCCCTAAATAATAGTGCATCGAACTAATATCCTTCATATAAAATTCATGTCTTACACTGAATAATAAGATGCTCCATACGTGTTACAAATAATTCATGAACATATAACAAAAAAATCTCATGTTCATGCTCCATACCTATAATTTTGTTGATTTTAGTAACAATTGGGTCCACTAGTTTGGTTGGACCTTCTGGCTCTTCTTGAAGATAAATGAGATGTTCAAAAAATTTGATGGACCAGATCCTTCTTCCTTCGAAGCTTCATATTTTTAATCCTTAGAAGAGTCCACTTATTTAGACTTCCAATAAGCCACGTTCTCATGAACTCAATTTTTTTTTGTAATATATATTATATATTCCTTTGATGAGTCACTATAGCCAATGCATATTCCTTTATTTCCTAAAGGTTCTGATTTCATTTTTCTTATCTTTAGGTACATGAATATAAACGATACAACCAAATATTCTTAAATGAAAAACCGATGTTTTTTCCAGTGAATGATTCATTACGAGTTTTGGCTTCCAAGATTTTATGAGGACTTCTATTTTTAATGTAGACATCAGTCATTGATGCTTCACTCCTCAAAAACATAGGAACATATTGGTCGTGGATCATTTCCTTGAAAGGTTCGTCAATGGTTCTATTATTTCTTTCAACAACTCCATTTTTTTGGTGGATTATAAGGGACTATCAACTCCCTCTTAATCCCATCTTCTTTGAAAAATGAAATGGTCTCCTTGGAGGTATATTATCCTCAATTATTAGATCTAAATATTTTGATCTTCTTTCCCTTCAAGTTTTCAACTTCAACTTTGAATTCTTGGAACTTGTTAAAGAATTCATCTTTCAGCTTCATGAAGTAGATACATATTTTGTGGGGTAAATCATCAATGAATATTACATAATGCAAATAGCCTCCAAGTGACTTCATTGGCATAGGACCACATACATCAGAATGGATTAAGTCTAAAAATTCCTTGGTTCTACTTTCACTGCTTGGAAAAGGATTCTTAATATTATTTCCAAGTAGCACATCCTTTACATACTCCTTCGTGCTCTTCCTATAAATTTAGAACACCTGAAACCATTTTATTTAAGGATGGAAAATATTTATAGTGAATGTGAGAATATATTATATTTCAAAGATCACATGGATTAATATCATTATGTACAAGTGTCTGAGTAGATTGTTTCAAAAGTCTATACAACCTTCCTTCACAAACTCAAATTATTCTTGCAGAATAAATGCTAGAGCCTTTGGGCTAAACAAGAACTTTTCCATCAACACAAGCTATTCTATCCCAATTATCTTCCAAACATTAAATAGAAACCAAATTCTTCTTCAAACCTCATACATATAATATGTTGTTTATATTAACACTATCACTTGATTCTACTTTAATGGATGTCTTTCCAATGCCTTTGATGTGATAACTACTATTTTCTCCAAGTTCCACCTTTTATGCTAATATCCTTTCCAATAGACTTGTGAGGTTATCACGATATCTAATAATATGCCTTCAAGCACCACTATCTACTAGCCATAACTCTTCACTAGCTACAATAGAAACAGTAAGAGCAAAGAAATAAAAGAATTCTTTATTACCTAGACTTTCGTTCTTTGGTATCTTTTGAAGTTCTTCAAAATTTGCTACAGAGGCATGATACTTTCACCTTATCTTTCTATCATATGATATTTTAGGACTAGGAGAATCACTCTTATACATATTTATGACAATTATAAAATTTAACCTTTGACATGTATTTCTTTCCTTAAGGGGCATATCTTCTTTCTTTTGATATTTTTCCTTCATTTCTTCTTTGAAAACCAAACTTCTTTCTTCCTCCACATTTCTTCAAACGAGTTGCATATTCTTGGAATTACCCTCATCAAATATTTTAATCCTTAATCTTTATATGGGCCTTTATTCTTCTTGAGTGCAATTGGCCCAAAGTTTATCGAATTTCGAAGCATCTTTTCTAGCACAAATTCAAGCTACAAAAGCATCCCATGATTCACGTTGACCATTGAGTGTTGTAGTTAATAATTCCTTATAAGAAAAAACTTCATCAATATATTTTATATTATCTCTTAGTTGAGATATTATCATAAAGTATGAGGCTATAGTATTGTTCCTTGTCATTTTAAATTCATGAAATTCATTCTTTAAAATTATGGCTTGACCAATGTTATTGATAGTGAACAAGTTGGTTAGGGAATCATACATCTGTTTGAAGATTGAAGACTTGAAATGTAGGGAATCAAGTGATCCTTGATAGATTCCACAATAAGGTTCATGGTTGTGATATTTTCCTTCTCAAATTTTTCTTTCTAGTCATCTATTTATGGTTTGGTAATCTTGCCTTTAACAATACCCAAGAGGCCTTCTTTTGAAAGGATAAGATCAATACTTGTCTTCCAAGCCCTAAAATTTGTAGCTCTTTCTAATTTGTTTTATTCCTTCACGTGGGAACCCATAGTCAAGACAAACAAATAAATTGTAAATGTTAGGGTTTTAAGAGTGATCTCTTACCAAAAGAGTGATCTCAACATCCTTTTCATCATCAAAGCTGTAATACCATGTTGATTTTTCAAGTGAAATATATACAAGCACATATTTCTGAAAATTATGATAATTACTTCTAATGATATAGTTATCCTTTTAATAATTCCAATTTATCATTAAGTAATTACACTTCAAATTTTCAACAATAAACCATAAGGATAATAGAGATCATAATGTACAAAATAGAACATAAGATTTACATTGGGAAAATCCTGTTAGGGGAAAATCCCAACAACCTTTTTCTTAGGGAGATTCTTCATTTCAACAAGAGATACATATAATGCTGCTAGTCAACTAAGCCAATGAGATAATGGTCAAACCTAGTCTCCAACCCTCAATTCAAGTCAATACAAGTCAAAATTCTGCTCCATAGAATTTCGCCTTGCCCAAAATATTTTGCACCTAATTTTGGCCAACCCAAAAAATTTCCAAGAAAAAATCACACATGTGAAATATGAGAGAGAGAAAGATGTGAGCTAGAGAGATATATTCATCCTTCTTCTTCTTCTATAGATTTGGTTCGATGGGCATAAACTATATTCTTGTGATGAGGTCGAATGGTGATTTTGTGGAGGAGTCAAATTCCTTTATAGATCTTCTTCCTTCACAAATGGGCGTGTCTCTTCATTAAGGTTGAATTGACTTGAGGGAGATCTAACTTGACTATCTTAGAGCCAAAAATTCAAAATTTTATTTTTCAAATCTGACATGAAAAGCATGTCTTACAATAATTATTTCAAGGGCTAAATAATCAAAATGACATGAAGAGCATATCTTACAAATTTTTTATACATTACAAGTCCCAAATTATATAAATTATGAAGACTGGCCATAGCTACAAAATTCAACAATTTTAAAGGGAAAATCATTGTGCAAGTGTGTTGTTCATTTATTTCTTCTATACTTATTTTTTCTATCCATATTTGTGATTTTTTCATGTTTAAAAATATTTCTTTACGTGATTAAATAAGTTTCAATTTGATTTATTTAAATGAGAGAAACATAGGAAGATAATCATCTAGGGCCTTTGGAAAATTATATATGGCATTATAGCAAGTATTTGATTGAGATCCTCGATGGTTTACAACTAAAGATCAACTACCATAATCAACACTGAACAAGGTTTCATTTTTGTTTCTTAATGGACAAATTTATCTTGCATGACATTTTTTTCTAGATCTAGGAAGTTTGTGAATTTGAACTTAGAGAAAGTAGTAACTAACCTCATATTTGAGGACTAGATTGGATGGTGCCTCTAACCATTTTCCCTAGAAATTCAAGGTAACATTGCTATTGGAAGAAAATGATATCTAGGATCTAGTCAAGGTTGTTGTGCCTCTACGTACCCAAAATTTGATAACACATAAGAAGAAGGAAGTGAAGGCCAAGTGACTGATCTTGGATGTCATGAAGGATCACCTAATTTCTCACATATTCGAGAATACAATAAAGAAGGGGATATTTAATTCCCAAATTAACCTCTATTGGAGCAAGACCATTAACAATAATATCATATTACAAAAAAAACTTAGATCCATCGATATGACTAGATCAAACACTATTAACGATTACCTAATGAAGATATTACAGATCCATGATAAAATTTCAATAGTTGGAGAGAAGTTTGGAGATTCATAGTTGGTGAACATGGAATTGAATGGATTCCAAATTTCATGGGAGAAATTTATCCAAGGTATTTGTACTCGCAAGAATGTTCCTAATTTTGAAAGACAGTGGGATGATTTTATCCATGAGGAAACTTAAACATAGTCATAGGGCCAACAATAATGGTGGTTACGAAAACCCAATCGTAATTAGTCAAACCAAGAAGGGCAAAGGTAAAGGACCATAGAAAGGTAAGGGAAAGAGTGAAGAGTCATCCTCACAACTCATGAGAAAGTACTTGAGAATAATCAAGTTATTAATTTATCACAAGTTCTGCCAATATGCATCATAATGTCAAAAGAACAAAGGAAAAAGGAAGTATAAACAAAAGCATATAACATCCTCTACAGAAACTAAAATTAACGAGTTTTCTCCCAAGTTTTAGAAATATTTCTCAATGGTATTTTCCCTCTCTACCAGTACAATTTTGAGGAATTCTTGGTATATGGATAATGGAGCATCTAGGCACATGACATAAGCCCAAGGGTTATTTTGAAGTCTAATAGAGAAGGGATCAAGAGTCTAAGTTGAACTTGGTGACAAGGCCAAGTTCTGAGTAGCAGTAGTTGGTACCATTCCCTTTCAATTATAGTAAAGTAATTGTTTATACTTTGGTGATGTTTTATTTGTTTTAGGTGCCAAGAAAAATTTTCTTTTGGTTCTAGTTATGTAGGATAAGCATTATGTGGTAGAGTTTAAGAACCTACATGTACTTATCAATATGGAAATTTGATAGGGGTTAGGGAAGGACACATGTATAGGTTATAGGGTGAACCTATTCAAGCCATAATTCATAACCCATACAATTTGTGTGAGGTATGTCACAAGAGGATGGGGCACATACATTACAGAGTTTTTCCTGATCTATGAGAGATATTAATAAGGATTCTAGAGTTCAATATTGAGAAATATGGGTTATGTAGAGGGTGCACACTTGGAAATCATGCCAAGGATGGTTTACTAAGCATTGAGTGCAAGTATAATGGGATTTTATACCTAGTGAATTTAGATGCATGTGGATATATGTATGTAACATCAATCACAGGGAGCATGCACTATGCTTCCTTCACTGATGAATTATCTTGGAAGACATGGATATACTTATTAAAGACAAAATATAAAGTATTTAATAGGTTTCAAGAGTTCAGAGTTGTAATTTTGAGAACTAGATAGGGAAGAAGATCAAGGTTTTAAGATTAGATAATCAGGGTGAGTACACCTCCAACAATTTCAAGTAATTATACAAGGAGGTAGGAATCAAGAGGAAGCTAACATTTCCATAAAATCCATAATAGAATGGGGTTACAGAGTGAAAGAATCAATCCATTAAATGGGATATATAGAAAAATAAATGATCCATCATAAGGGTTATTAAGGCTATGATTCATGACCAATATTTTCCAGTGTTTCTTTGTGCAAAAGCATATAACATTACAATCTACATATAGAACATGTGTCGAAAAAATATCTCCGGGGGTAAAACACCAAAGGAGGAATTCACTAGTGTGAAGCTAGAGGTGAGTCATTTTATCATCTTTGGTTGTCTATTCTATATCCATGTATATATATAAAGAAGACCAAGTGATATCCCTCTAGCAGGAAGGGTTTATTTTTGGGCTACAATAAGACTTCAAAGGCCTAGAAGGTCTATATTCTAGAGTAGAAGAAAACAATAGTAAGAAGGGATGTAAATTTTGAGAATAATTTGCATCCAAAAAATTGCATGAACAAATTATAGTTATAGAGGATGAGGAGAAGGAATCTTTGAAGGTTAAACCAAGGTCACCAAAGAGACTATAAATTTTCAATTTGGGAAAAAAATCTTCAGTTGAGGAGGATGACACATTAGTCCCCTCCATTTCCATTAGGTGACATTTATGGTTCACACAAACATTGAGGGATTCCTAGGAGTATGTTGGGGCTCCTACTAGCACATTTACAAAGATAAAGACTTCAAATTAGTTTCATATTTACATGGAATTAATGGATAACATCATTGATTCGAAGCCTTTTGGTTTCTAGGAGGTAGTAGACTCATGGGTATGGAAGGATTCCATGGTGGAGTACATCTCCATTATGAACAATTTTTTTGGGAGATAGTGTCAATATTGGAGGGGCAGTTAGTAGTAACTTCCAATTGGATTTATTAAATGAAGTACATTATAGATAAAAACATTGAGAAGTTCAAGTCGAGGTTTGTGGTGAGAGGGTTCTACCAAGAAGAGGGGGAATAATATGAGGAGACATTTTCTCCTCTCAACAAGTACAATTCCATTAGGGAAATTATATCTTTAGCTTTATTCATGGGATATATGATACATCAAATGGATGAAAAGACAACACTCCCTATTGGGATCATTAAGGAAGAAGTGTACATAGACCATCCTCAAGGATTTTAGGTAAATAGGAAGGAGAGTTATGTGTGTAGGTTGAAGGTTTTAACCCTGTATAATTAATTGTTGCAAATAAATTCGTAGTGAAATAGAAAAGATGTAATGGAAAACACACACATTAACACATATATTTACCCTAGAAAACCAAGTTGGGAAAAACAAAAGGATTTTTCAATATATTCTTCTTTACAATATCACACACACACACACACACACACACACACATACACACACATATACCCTGTGGCATTCATAAATTTCTAACCCATTTACCTTATATTAGAATAAAATCATAGTTCCTTAACCAAAAATACAAAACCATGGGCTGAAAAATCATGTGCCACAAAACTGCTAAAGGTGATATCGTTTGCCAAAAACTGCCAAAATTAGATGCAAAAAATACCCAATATTTTTTTTGTAGGCATTTCCCCCAAACCTCTATGCAAGTTCTTCCATCGACCCCCCGTGACCCCGCTTGTGATCCCACCACTATACCCAATGCAACTAATAATGCGTGGATTTAGTCATGATCACATATTTTGTTAATGAATATGAAACATTCTTTAAAGTGTCCACCTTTTCTTAAACCATATCTCTCAAAAAGTGATATTGAACATTAATATACTTTTTCTTCAAATTCTATGCTAGTTTATTTACTAGGAAGATTGCACTCTGATTGTCACAATCTAACCTCATAGCTGATGTACCAACCAAATATTTAAACACAATCTCTCCAACCATGCTACTTATTTTCTTGCATGAGTGCCTGGAATATATTCAACTTCTATAGGTTAGAGTTCCACCACATACTGCCTCTTTCTCATCTAATTGATTGATCCTCCAATATGGATCTTCTTTCGTAACACAATCCATAGCTCGGAGAGCCACATAAATACCTAGAAATCCTCTTTACTATTTTCCAATGTTCCTTCCCTATTTTTTTCATATACCTGCTTAACACCCCCACTGCCTGTGTAATGTCTAGTCTACTAAAAAAAATTGCATACATCTAAATTTCAACTACACTAGCATATAGGACATGTGACATGTCCTCTTCCTCTTCCTCTATCTTAAGACACTTTTCTGTAGATAAATTTACACCTAAAATAATAGAGACCTTTACCACTTTACATTTATGCATATTAAACCTCTACAATTTTTTCTCAACATAATTCCTTTGATTTAAATAGAGTTTCCTATTTTCCCAATGTATTTTAATTTCCATGCCCAAAATGACATTTACAGCACCAAGAACCTTATTGTCGAATTTAGAGGGAAACTAAGTTTCAGATCCTGGATGAAAGTTCCCTCTCATTTTCCAATCGATAACATATCATCGAAATAGAACACCAAATAAATGAGATGACAACCAACTAATTTGAAATACACACAATGATCCATTTTTTTCCTTGTGAAGCCAAGTTCCAATATATAAGCATCAAAATTTTGGTACCATATCCTGGATGATTACTTTATCTCATACATGGAATTTGTAGCATGCATACTAGCTCTTTATTTCCTTTAACAACAAAACCTTATGGATACTTCATGTATATTTCTTCTTCCAAATCCCCATGTAGGAATGTTTTCTTCACATCCATATATTCTACTTCAAAATCAAAGGAAACAATAATAGATAAAATGAAATCTAATAGAAGTTAACTTTCCAAGTAGGAGGAAAAGTATCACCAAAGTTAATTCCATCTACCTAGGGATACCTTTTTTTTACTAGCCAAACTTTATATTTCTCCACTTTGCCTTTTGTGTTCAGCTTCTTCTTAAATACTATTTTCTAAAAATGGGCTTTCTCCTAGCTAGAAAATCCATTTGATCCCAAGAATCACTTTCGTTTGAGGCCCATTTATTCAATCCATGTCCTTTTATCCATATTTTTCCATCCTCTAAATACATTGCTTCCCTAACATTTCTAGGAATATCATCAATAATGAACAAAGAAAAATTGGGAAAGAAATCATGTGAACTATACATTTTTGAAAACCTTATTTACCAAATTGATATCCTTAATATTGGAGTATATGGCTCTTATTATTTCAATTATTAGTATTTTGTAGAGTCTAATTCATCATCCTTGAATTCAAACTATATATTTTTTGGTCCTTTCTCATGTATGTCATCCTATTTGAGAACATCTTTTATTTCTCTAAATACTACATCTCTACTATACACAACTTTCTTATTTTTTGGGTTCCAAAGCATCTAAACTTTGAGACCATCTTTATATCCAATAAATATACACTTTTCATCTTTCATATCCATATTACTCTTATTATCTTTTGAAACATGTACATAAGCATCACAACTAAATACCCTGGGATGTTTAAGAGAGAGTTTCTTACCTATCCATACCTCATGTGGAGTCTTATCGTATAACACTAATGAGGGTGTTCTATTTTCCAAGTAACACACAATGTCCACTGCATCTACCCATAATTCTTGTCCTACTCAGCACCACTGAGCATGCTTCTTGATTTCTCCATCAATGTCCTCTTCATTCTTTCAACAACTCCATTCCGTTGAGGTGTGTATGGAGTATTCTTCTATCTTGTTATACTACACTTATTACAGAATTCTCAAAATCAATTCCCACAAAATTCTCCACCATTATCTATCCTCAACACCTTAATTTTATTCTTTTTAATGATTTTTCACAAGAGCCTTGAACACTTTGAATTTTTCAAAGAATTCAGATTTCTTTCTAAGGACATAAATCCATGCATTCCTTGAGAATTAATATATAAATAAGACATAGTACATATATTTACCCAATGATGGAACCAACATAGTTCTAAACACATCATTATGCACATCCTATAATATTCCTTTTGACCCTGTAGAACCAAAGAATAATATTACTTGATTTTCCTTCCCATATAATCAATCTTGATAGAAATAAAAATAAATAGATAAATTAGACATACCTTCTACCATACCATGACCATGGTCTTTGAAATCTCTTCTCTTCTATATGTCCAAGTGTTTGATGCCACAATATAATCTTTCCTCTATAGGCTATTAGCTTTTTTCATTCATTTTCTCCACTCCAAGGAACAAAAACTATTGCACCCATCACTAACAATTCTTACCAAAATATTATATATATTTTCAATCTGAAGTCCTCTCAACAGTATCATTTCTCCATGAACTATCTTGTAGGTATCCTTTTCAAATACCATTTTTACAGATGCATCACTCATATTGCAAATTTTTGACCAATCTTGGGATGTGCAGAACATCAGGGAGTGTTCTAATAATTCCACCCATGAGATTCAACTTGAATTTTTCTTGTTCTATGATTATGTATATCAATTCATCTCCTATGAACAAATTACCACCATCATATATTTCATACTCGCAAAATAGCTATTTGTGAGGATTTATATGAAAATATGTGTCCGAGTCAACTAGTTGTGCCTCATGATCTACATGTGTACTTGAAGAAGAAAAATATACATCCTCACCTTCATCTAAGAATGCTTTTGTTTATGTAGAAGGAGCATCATCAAATCCCTTCCCTTTCTTAGAAATTTTAGATTTACAATCTTTCTTGTAATGCCCTTCTCTTCCACATATCCAACATACCTTTACAAATTTTATTGAATATTTAGATCTTCCACTTGAGGACTTATTTTTATTTCTATTTTGGGAGAATCCTCTTACAGACAAGGCATTTGTATTCTTAATTTCCATGTTTTTTCATCTCATCTCCTCCAATAACAAGAATGAGACTATATCATCAAAATAAATTGAATTACTACGCATGGAAACAACTAAACTATCCCACGAGTCTAGTAAATAACACAAAAAAAATGATATACTTATATTCATATAAAATCTTAATATTAACAAATAATAGCTAAATTGCCACAATATTGAAGGTGTTCAAATGTTACATCACTGAGTCTCCATCTTTCATTCTAAGGTTATACAACTTTTTCCATAGGAAAAATTTGTTTACCATGGACTTAGATAGATACATAGTCCCTAACTTATTCCATAATTCATTTGATATAGCTTCTTCTAAAAATTTTAATCATGTTGAATCTAAGAGACATGACCATATTGTGTTATTTCCCTTTTGATCCAATTTGGTCCAGTGTTTTATCGAAATCCTTGTTGGTCTAGTACCTAAATCTGTAGTGATCCACTGATCCTTTTCCTCCAACAAATATTCCATAGCTCAAAAATCATCCCATTGAATTTCTCGATCTCCTTTGAAATCCTTTCCATTTTATTTTACCACAAGAATTGATTTCATATATCTCCCACTGTAAGATAGTCTACCATAGGCCCAAGAAAAACCCCTTAGCCATAAAAGCATCCCTTTGAAGCCAAAACTGCTCTAACACCAAATGAAGGTTTTAAACTTATAAAATTAATTATAGCAACACATTCTTAATAAAGCGTAAAATATGTAATGGAAAATACACATTAGCGCAAATATTTTACCCTAGAAACCCAAACAAAGAACAACAAAAATATTTTTTAATATATCCTTCTTTACAATATATATATATATATATATATATTGCAACATCCATAAAATTCCAATCCATTTGATGAGTATGAGATTCATTAAACGTAAAGCATATCCAAGCTTATGTTATATATTTGTTGGGACCGGTCTACTTATTTTGTTTTATATGTAGATGACATATTTGTTACAAGTGTAGAGAAAATCATTGCAAGGTGCAAGAAAATATGGTAGGTGAGTTGAATATGAAGAAATTTGACATGATGCATTGCTTCTTAGATTTGGAGGTTTGGTAGAAACTAGGGGAGATGTTGCTTATGTAAATGCCTCCTCCTACATCTAAACTAATTTTGCAATATCTATAGGGTAAACATGAGATGAGCATCACTAAGATATTACCTTACCTAAAATTTAAAATTATGGAAGTGGGGTCGAAAAATAGACAAAAAAATGATATCCCTCAGAGACGATAGACCACTCAGGAGGCTCCAAACAATTCTTGAAGGCCAATCCCCAAGCTAGAACCTTTTTTCACTGAACTAACTCCATAAGCACACCCTTGAAACTGAATACATGTGGTTAGAAACTTATAACCACACTCAAAAACTTGCTTCTATGTGATTATGACCTAAAATCACTAGTTCTGTGCCAACAATTCGAAGATCTGAGCCACTTTTTCAAGCTAGCCTCCAGAACAATTCTCAAAACTACTTGTAACTTTCCTAAATGAAATCAAAGGTAATGAAAATTATAATCAATCAAAACTCAAGCAATAACTTTACATATACATGCCTAATCCATGATATACATTTCTATGACAAACATATAAGCTACAAGTCATGAATGAATATATGATCATAAACTGATAATATTCATCTGAGAATCACGAAGAAGGCTCTATTCCCTCTCTAGATAACTGCACCAAGAATTATTAGCTCATGCATTCATAAGCCATTCAAATACTTATCAAAACATGTTAAGAGCCATAGATAGAATACATCATATATAACCAACATATAATCCACAAATAACCAAAATAAAAACCATGGAAACTCTACCATAATATCAACATGATCACAAATACAAGTGCTTGTAGACTACCCTAGGAAAATATCTAATAATAACACATGAAAACACCAACCAAGTCAGGGAATTCCAAGTTACACATGACCATATATTGAGCTGAAGAAAATATCTCTTTAATCCAATGGCCCTCACACCATATTCCAAGCATGAATGTGTTATATTATGAGTTAAACCAAAAAAAAACCAACCAGGGTTTCCAATGGCTAAACTACCTCAACCTTCAATCACATTGATTCCACCTCTACGGTCTGGAAATCACTAACATCAACTTGATCGATCTCTTCCCAAGTTTTCCAGGGCTTTAGGAACTAGTAACTCAACCCAAAACTAATTGAGGGATCTAGAGCATTTATTCCAACCACGACTCTAGGGGCTAGTAACTCGACCCACAAGGCTCTAGATAATTTGTACCAACTTGAAGCTCCAGGAATTAGTAATTCAACACAGCTGTTCTAGGGATTTTAGAGCATTGTTTCTAACCCACAACCATAGGGAAACTGAGCACCAATCAGAAAAAAAAGTGGGAAAACCCACAACACCATGGCTATCCAGGAAATAACAAGGAAAGGATGAAACCACTATCAATCTAGGTAGATCTCCATGTCGATGATAACACATAACTAGGGAACCACATACATATACCATGCATAAAAAAATCAACAAGGAAATCACACATGAAACCTGTTACTTGCAAAGTATCCCTGCTGTAGATGTTGATCCAACTGTTGTCTTGCACTCCCTTGCTTTCCTTTTATTTATTTATCCAATCCTAGTGAATGTTAGAGTGCTCCAAGCATGCTCCAAGAATTCTTTTAAGTGTGTAAGAGTATGAGAGAATGAACTATATCTCCACCACAAAATCTGTCAAAAGCTAACAAATGTTTCTCTGAATCCTTTTATCATTGATTCCTCTATTTTCTTCATTTTCCTTAATTTTCCCTCTAATTTATTTTGCATGCAAAAATATGTCTCTTCACCTTCCTTTTATCCAATTTTCCTTTATTTTCATAATTAAAATGTCAATTATTTACTCTTTTCCTTTTCTAAGGTATTTGCCAATTTCCATAGCAATTAATAATCACAAGTGATTCCCATTATAATTTTTTTCCCAACATTCATCTTGGAATACGTGTCCCATGACTTTGGTCTTATTTTATTTACATGGAAAATCAACCATAGGCTTAAAAACACCCCCCCCCCCTTGGGAAAGATCGTCCTTTATGTTCAATTATGCTTATAACCAACAAAACATGTTTCCCAAGGAGCTTTATAATACAACTCTTTGTAACATTTACATCATACCAAACTACCGAAACCATGAACACCATACTACGTATTGGAGATTTATAACAACTTGATGTAGTCATTAGGGGAATTTTGAGGTGTAAAATGGGCCTCCTAAGGAAATTATAAAATAATAGTGGAAATAATAAAATAAGATTTGATTACATCATCAGATTTTAGAGGAAAGAAGGAAAAAATAAATTTTCAACTCATATTTTCAACTTATCTCCCAAAGTATTTCTCATTTTTTGTGTAGCAAGGTCCATCGAAAGTATGCAACATGGCTACTCCTTGGATGAAGAATTAAATTTTGCATCCAACGAGTACTCCCGCTCGAAATTTGAGTAAAATATTTGGGAGATAAATTGAAAATACGAGTTGAAAAATAAGTTTTATTATTTTATTATTTTTTAATATTTTTACCCTTTTACTTAAAAAATGGTGAATCATCCCCCATGGTTGACATCATCATCTTGAATCCTATTGGTTCTTATAAAATTTATTTTGGTTGTATATTTTTCATAGGAGGCCAATTTTAGACCTCAAAATTCCCCTAATGATTTACAACATATTTCTTATTGGATATTTATAAATCAACTCATTCCAGTATATAAAATACACATATGCATAAACATAAACCAAAACACATAAACCAAACACATATTCTCAACCAAAAAATAAAGAAGGATACAAAGAATGTATTTGATCAACCATCTCCCATGTAGCTTCATCACACCCAAAATTATTCCACTGCACTTTAACTTGCCGATTGCTCGGTTTTGGAGTATGAGTTGTTTCTATTGCAAAATAAACTAAGGTTTTGGATAGAATTATCCCACTGGTTCCACCCACAATACAGACCAATCAATGACATGATCAACATCTTGGACATGTGACTTAAGAAATGAAACATGGAAAACATCATGGATTTTTTTTTGGTGGAAGTACAAGTCGGTAGACAACTATTCAAACCTTCGCAAGGATCTTGAAAGGCCCTCAATACCAAGGTTCCAACTTGGCACATGATCCAATCCTAAAGGATATTATCTTGGGCTTGATGTGAAAATACACTTGCTCCCCAACTTGAAACCTTGAATTCTCTATGATGATCTGCGTAACTCTTCTACCTGTCCTATGCTACCTTAAAATTCCTTTTGATAACCTTCATATCTTGTTCCATCTTAGCTAACATATTTTTTCTAATCAACACTTTGTTTAATAGATCACTCTAGATGATAGGAGTATTAAAAATCCACCCATAAAGAGCCTCAAATGGACTCATCTTCAAGGATTCCTGATATCCATTATTATATAAGATCTCTACTAATAGAATATACTCTTCCAACATCCTCTACTGATGCATGCAATGCATCCTCAACATATCCTCAAGAATCCTATTAACCCTCTTTGTTTGTCCATATGTCTGCAAATGATAAGCCGTTCTCCACATTAAGATGAAATTCCTGCCATGGAGATATTATCTCCACATTCTCAATGCATGAATGATAATTTCCAACTTGAGATCATGAGTCACATAGTTCCACTCATGCTCATTTAGCTTCCTTGACTCATATCATACCACGTACCCTTCTTGCATAAGGACTCCACCAAGTCCTTCCTTGCAAACATCTATTCATACCATGAACTCTTTATTGGGATCTGCAATCTTCAAGATTGGAGCATTTGTAAGCAAATGCTTCAACTAGTCAAAGCTAGCTACACACTCCTCAACCTATTAAAACTTCTTCCCTTTCCTCTGCAAGGATGTAATAGGATAACCAATATTTGAGAAGTTCCTAATGAACACCCTATAATAACCTGCTAATCCCATAAATTATTTGACCTCTTCCACATTCCTTGGAGTTGGGCACTTCATGATATATTTAATATTTTTTGGGTCCACTACTATCCCTTCCTTCGAAACAACTTGTCCCAAGTAATGAAATTCAGTATGAAAGAAACTACACTTGCTGAGCTTGAAATACAACTGATGATTTCTCAACAATATCAACACTTCTTCCAAGTGTTTTTCATGCCCTTCCTCATTCTTAGAATATATCAATATATAATCAATAAAAATTATCGCAAAATTGTCCAGATAGGGGCACAACACATTGTTCATCAAACACACAAAAGTAGATAGAGCATTAGTAAGACCAAATAGAACCACCACAAACTCATAATTCCCATACCTGTTATGGAATGAAGTCACATAAATGTCTTCTTCTTTGATGTGCACCTGATGTATCCTGATCTCAGATCAATCTTTGAGAAAATTGTTGCTCCATTCAACTAATAAAAAAAGTCATCAATCTACAACAAAGGATACATGTTATTGGCAGTCACCTTGTTCAACTAAATGTAATCAATGTACAACCTAAGAGTACCATCCTTTTTCTTTGCAAACAATACTAGTGCACCCTAAAGAGATACAATTGGCCTTATGTATCCCTTATCAATAATTTCCTTAAGCTACGACTTCAATTCCACCAACTCTGGGGTACTCATCTTGTCCAATGCCTTAGATGTTTGTGTTTCTCCTGACATCAAATCAATAAAAAATTCCACTTCCCTATGAGGAGGAAACTCTGAATCCTTTGCAGGAAACACATCTTAAAATTTCTGTAAAATTGGGTACCTCTTTAGAACTTCATCATCCTCAAAATATTTCCCTTTGTCACTAGAAATATGAACTACAAACAACACACTTCCTTTCCTGCAATTGGGCTTTTCCAACATAGTTGTAACCATTCTCACCAATGTAGGATTCTTCTTTCCTTGGAAGATTCTATTTTCTCCATCATCATCCAAACACTCAATAGCCTTATCATAGTATTCCATTTTATTCTTGTGAATGAAAAACCAATCCATGCTCAAAATAATATTGTATGAACCTAAAGGAAGCACATTTAGATGTGTTGATGTAGGCATACCATTCAGCTCAAATGCACAAGATCTCACCCAATTATGAACTCTTATCTTGGTCCATGTAGACAACTGCACCAACCAAGATTCAACATGCACTTCTTATTCAAGCAAAATTTATCCATCAGGTCAGGACGGATATAACTATAGTCAATAAAAATAGAAATAAATTGATCAAAAAGCTTACCTTCCATCTCAATAATGGATTCCTAATGATCACCTTCCTATTATCCACTACTACATAAATATGAGGAATACTCTACGCAACATAACCAACTATTTCTGCATCATGAGCACTATAAATATGAGGTATTCCACCTTGATGCGATGGAAAATCTATTTTGTGATGCACTCCACCACAAGTCCAATACTACAAAATATTCCTACCATCTCCTTTATTCTGATTCTTAGAATGAAATCCATGTCCCCTGTCAATTGCATTAAACTTCTTATAAGGTGCCACATTCTCCTTATCACCTGCATCCTGAGTTATTTATCGCTTCTTATCCCACTTTCTTCTAGTCTTATCATTACCTTTCCAATCCCACTTAGAGTCATAGTTAAGCTTAGAATGCTCACAAAAATGCTTCAACTTCCTGATGAATTCCTCCAATGACTGAGGCTCATCATACTCAATCTGATATTTAAGTGCTAAAGGAAATGCCCTGATGAACCTTTGACCTTTGTCTTCTCATCCTTGATATATGGATTCTACCTCAACAATTCTGGAAACTTAGTAATGTACTCTTCATCTGTTATGGAACCCATCTTCAAATCATAGAATTATTTAGCCTTTCCATCATAGCATCTCTAAAAAAATTACTTCTTCCTGAAGAGTCTTTTAAATTCATTCAAACTAAACTCCTCCATATTGATTCCTCTAACACACTTTACAGATTCCTACCAGATATCTGATTTTCCATTGAGACTGAAGATTGCTATCCTAACTTTCATATTCTCTATATAATCATGTAATTCAAAGAACTTCTTCATCCCAAGCACCCATTCTTATGTATCTTTTGTTTTCTTCACATCCCCATTAAAGGTAGGAGGCTTAGCTTTCTTATACTCTTCTCAAAAATATCGATTCTCACTTCTCCTATAAGGATTTTGGTTGTAATGACGATGATGTCTCTATGAACCAGAACTAGAATATAATCCATGATAACTACCTCGAATGTCAAGTGTATCTAACCATCATCCACCTCTCACCATGTCATCCTTGTCCAACCTGTATCCTGATCAATACCCGCTACCATAAGCCCCATTAGTCCTTTCCTCATATCCATGACAGATCCTTAGCTATCCCTACTTCTTCAAATCTGAAATACTCTGGAGGATGAATGCATTAACCTTTGCTTGCTTTTCTTGAGCTATAGAAAATATTTCTTATGACTCAATCAACTTGTTATTGTCTTCCTTACAACTTCTAATTTCTGCCTTCAAACTTCTCAGTGGATCTACTGAATCAAGTGAGTACTCATCCCCTTGCTGCTCAAATGATCTGTACGGAGAGTCACATGAACTAATCCACCATTCTGCTAATAATCTATGGTATTTTGCCTCATACAAACATGCCATGTTAGATAAAATAAATAGAAACATAGTAAAAATAATACCTTAGTGAAGAAATATATATATATATATAATGATGCCATCATATAAACATCTCAACATCATCATGATGACATAAGACTGCAACAATGACCATCACAATGCATGCTTAACAATCTTATCAACAACTAGCATGCATGCATAATAATCACATCTACCCATAGGTCCAGTGCTGAAACCTTATCTCTGATACCTCCTTGTAAATGACTCATCCCACATCTACCCACTTTTACAATCTCTATAGGTGTTGATGATGCTGGATACCGCCGATATGTAAGGAGATCTTCCAAATGTGAGGTCCCAATTAGAGATCACATTGTTTGGTGTAGAAGTCCCATTTGGTTGTATGGTCCAGCCACCATTGCAAATGTTTCAAAGATGTGACTTGGTTACAAAAAATACACAAGAGATCAAAACACCTCTTTGGGGTAGCAAGTATGTAAGCTTTGTGTGACACCAAATGTCAGATGCACATGGAATATGGTAAAGGGAAATGAGCCTCTAGTTAGAGAATTAATAGTACTATCCTAAGGGGGACCCAAGAATGAAGAGAAAGGCTTGTTGATTACCTACAAATCATTTCACATGATAAACAAAAATCATGAAAACATAACAACGTCTATTAAAAAATATCCATATCTAAGCAACGAATTAGTTCATTAAACTTAGTATGTAATTAAACTGACATATACCGAAAACATAACAAGAATAGTCCTACCATATCCACGATACATGCATGAAGAAGTGTTGACTCATAGTGCTTATGTTTCTAAATGAAAGATCCCAAGTACACTGTTACATATATGAAACACTAGATCTAGTAGTGGAACATGAAGCCACAACTTTCCTCTCCAAAGAATGATCTATCTCCTATGCACTACAATAGAAGCCAAGTAAATACTCCAAGAATCCAATCCCTTTACTTGCGTTATGAGGAGCTATTTATAAAAAATGACAATGAATTTTGAGCTTCCTCATGACTCCAATTCCTATGACCTATCATCATCTATATAGATTTTCATTTTCCATATGCAGCATTTTACATTTCATATGTGGCTTTTAACATTCCATGTGTCTCTTGGAATCCATTACATACAACTTATTACGAAAGACAAATTACATATAAGATGGTGGCTACATGAGACAAAATTTCTTAATAGGACAAAATGTCATCAAATTGATAAGTCATTTTCTTCCTTATGGATCTCATTGGTGATGTATGTGTGTCATACTCTCAACTCTGTAGAGATGAATTTGGTCCAAATCGACAAGTCCGCTACATACAAAAAATTCACCTCCAATGCTTTTTTCAATATATTCTTGGATCTTGATTACACACTATTCCATAGCCATAACAATTTCATGTGGACCTTAACTGGTGTGATGGAATATTGTAGAATGATGTATTTGGTGATCTCCAAGATTTCTTGCTCTAATGCTTGCTTGATTTTTTCTATCTACTACCTGATTTTCTGAAAGATGATTTCCCCGCCTTTAATTTATTTAAGCAATCCTACCAAAGGAATCCCATGTTTCTATGTTAGAGACTTGAATCTATTGTGAAGTCAACCATAAGAGACAATGGTGTTAGTCTTCTATCCAAGATAGATGTAATTTTGATGATGGAGTCTCAACTATGCTCTGTCTATCTTAGCCACAATCCTATCCTTTCTAACCAGATGTTGCAAAACATTCATATATTTGGAAGCCCATTCCCAGAGTTGATCAACTACTCTATTTTCCACTTTCAGGAGCTTTAAGACTTCTTGTGCTTTATTCCAAATGATAACAAGAGGTGCCACCACCTGTTGTAGAAATATCATCTCATCATACAATTGTGCCATGGTGTCCTCCATTGACACCAATTCCTCCTGTATGGTTGACTGCCATTCTGCCGTGTTGAAGCTGTGTGAAGGTAGTTGTTGATTTTTCATAACAAGATGTTCCGCTTATTGCTTTACCGCAACCAAATCCTTCCTTAATCTTGCATTCTCATTCAAAATATATTCTGAGTTGTCTTGTGCTATTGTAGAAAAAGAAACATTTGTTTCTATGATTTCCCTGGGATTCCTTCTAGTATTGGTAGTTATTACCTTTTTTCTAGATACTAAGATTGGATTCTGAGGATCATTTGGAATCTATATATGTCTTTGCTGCATGATATTCTTCTTGAGATGATAAAACATGGCATTGCATACATCCATGACTCTATCTTCAGGTGGACGTGTGATTCCCATTTCATCGAATGGGAGATGATCACTTATAAGAGGAGGTTTTTCTGGAGAAAATGGCTCATCATCTATGGGATGGATGGTGTCATATTTCTCCAACTCTTCCTCTATCTTCTGAGTCAACTGTTATTCCTCGAGTCTCTATGCCGCTTCATCCTCTTGTGACTACCTTTTTCATTCTTCTTATAATCTCTTTCTCTCGTCTTCTTATTCCTGCTACTTTATGAGCAAATCGTCTTGCTTCCTCTTGTCCTATTCTTCTTGTTGCATCTGTGCCTCCAATCATCTCCTTCCTTTTTCAACTTGGATATTCAAAGGATCAACCTTCCACTTCCTGCTCCTTTCTCCTATCAAAACATGCTTGATCCTTTTCATAGGAGCTGAACCCTTTGATTAAGGAGTTAATTTTGGTGCCTCATGTACCTGTATATCTTGGGGGGAACCGACTTCAATTCTTAGATGTGTTCTTCTTACTTCATTTTACCATTTTTTACCTTCTCATCTTCTGCTGTAGACATTGATGAATAACCCCAAGTGAAACCAATCCTTTCACAATGCTACCTGCATACTCTTCTAGGATCATAAATGTGAAAATACTTAGTTACAAAGTGTAAGTAGTCCAACTCTTTTAATTATACCTATGTTGCCTTATGGTTCTTCAAATATTACAAGGTAATTATCAAAGGAAAATTAGGCCAAGGAGTTTTCTTCCTTCTGTGAAGGACTCCAAACAACCCCTTGCTCAACTAATAAGCCACTTCGTGCATGACCACCTTATTGGTTACATATCGTGACATGAGATGAGGATATATATGACATATAAAGCATAAGAAGTATGTAGCTTTAAGTGAAATAAACCAACCCATGATAACATGCTATGAATCCTTCACTTGATCAGTCATGCAAAGAGGATGGATCTCATATATCATCTAAAAATGACTGCGAATAAATTCTCTACTAACCTGTTGTATGCCCCTCTGAAACTCAAGTCAGAAAACAAATTGCAATGGAAGTAAACTCAAAACTTATCCTGCAGGGTTTAGTTCCAATACATTCCCTGGAATGCATATTGCGCATAAATTCCATCTAATAGAAATGTATAAATGTATAAATTTGGTGTTTGTTTTGACCTTAAAGATGCTTTATTCTTCCCACCATGACGCCACAATTCAAATGACAATATATTTGAAAAATTGAAGAATTTACCAAGGGTAACCACCATATTGAGCATATATATCCAGTTCCCCTCAAATACCTTAATATTATTTCTCCCTTGCATCTTTTAGCACATAACAATGAGATATTGATATACATCTATGAGAATCCTAGTCAGGTAAACTGCAGATGGTCAATGGCAGAACTTAGCAAGCTCTCAACACCAAGATTTAAAGATGTCCCTTATGCTGAGATCAACCCATCTAGCGTAAAATTTTTTGTTGGCATACTCCATGGGACTTTGCATATTGCAATAGGTTTTCATATCTTCTCCATAATAGGTGAAAAGCTAACCACTGCTTTCACTTCGAAGCACTAGATCCGAGTCATCCAAGTCTTCTACATTTTTTGAGAATTATTTATGCATGAATGTGTCCTTAATGTCTTTCCATGGGACCTAAGTGGATTTTTCTATGAAGCACTGTGTATCTTTGTAACTTATATTGCTTCTTTAGTGATCTCTTATGAGGCTTCTTTAGAGGCCACTCGACGTGTAGTGGGAGGCATCATTCTAACAGATGATGAAAGAGTATCAATACTAGCAGCTTGAACACCTACATGTGGAACCACACTCATGGTGACAACGATTAACTTTATGAAATATTCTATCTACTATGAGCAATAACTTAGCAAATCATATTTATATATCCATTAACATGTAACTGATAATGTAACAATATAAATGACATGCTATAATTACTCATACATGCTAGAATTTTGCATGCAAACAAGGAGCGTACACTATCAAATCATGAACAAAGTTCAAGGGTCATTCGAGGATTGGAGGTGCACTCATGAATTCAATCAAGAGGGAGAGACTGTCAAGGGCACAGGGTGCACTGACGAAGCATTAAGGAATATAGGTCAAGGTACAGGAATTCAAGCCTTCGAGGTACGCTTATGAGGACAAAGAGCATGCAAGGGACCCTACTGAAGAGACAAAGTGGAAAAAATTCATGTGTTCGAGGTGCGCTCATGCACTCAAGGAGGGTGAAGTTCTTTGAGACGAAGGAATGATCTCTTGAGGGAAACTTGTCTTTTCTGATCATATTTTTATGAGATAGTCGAGATTTGGGTTCATAAATTGCACTCTATCTCAGAATGGTTGAAGGAAAATTTCAATGGTAAGAAATAATGATAAAAATATAGAAATAGAAGATCTACAAGTTCTTATAGATTCTGTCACAATGATGACTACAATATGAAGAGTTGAGGAATATGTAGAGTCACAAGCTGTGATAATATTTTGACACTTGTAGAATCAAGAAATAACTTAAACAACAGTAAATAAACTAAAAAGAAAAGAAACAACAATAAGGAAAACAAGAGCAAAAACAAAAACCTCAAAGGCAACAAATAGAATTGACATGCAAAACTTACTTGGAATGAAGAGCTACTTTATCCAAAGATGTGCGACCAACCTAGATGAGAATTATTATGAGAAATAATGATTAACTGAGTTGATTAAAAATAAGTTACGTTCAAATTCATTCCATGCATGCTCGCCTTTGTTGATGAGTGAATGAGTTAGTTAAAGAAGTGAAGTGGGGTTCCTATATTCTAGGATTGCGCCCACATGCAACCCAAAAAGTGCATTCATGAGTTCTATATGGGCGCATGTCTTTGTGCCTAAGGAATGCACTCAAGGAGGGTGCATTTGCTGAGCATGAAGGAGTGCACTCCACTATGGCGTATTTTTTCAACTCAGAGGAGTGCGCTCAACAAGAGAACGAATATTTGTGATCTTGGAGTGCGATTTTTATTTGAAAGTGATTTTTCTTGCTTTTGTTTGCTTTTGTGTGCTTTTATGTGTCGAAGAAGGCTAATTTTTAAGTTAATAAAATATTTGAATTCACCTATCCTTAGACAAGATAACACAAGCACTTCTAAATGTTAGGTGAAGACACTTAGGAAACATTGATTTAGGAGGATGTGAAACTTAGAGGAAACACAAGAATAACAAATAAAAAAAAATGACGACACCAGGTAGCTTGGATTGACAGCTCATGTGGGCTCTAAAATTAAGTTAGGGAAAAATTTTGGAGGGTAGTTGCAACAACGACAAAACTAAGATAAAAATGAGATGGGAATCATTATGATATGACCTGACCTCCCAGTATCAGTGATGGAAGTGGGGCCAAAAAACCAACAAAAAAATGACATCCCTCAGAGACGACATACCACTAAGGAGGTTGCAAACCATTCCAGATGGTCAATCCCTGAGTTGGACCTTTTTTCACTGACCTAACTCCATAACCACACACTTTACACTACATCCATGTGGTTGGAAGCCTATAACCACACTCACAAGCTTGCTTCCATGTGGTTATGACCTAAAATCCCCAATTTTGTGCCAACGTTTTCGAGATCTGAGCCACTTTTTTTAGGCTATCCTCCAGACAACTACCCATAACATGATGTAACTTTCCATTATGCAATAAATGTTAATGAAAATTTTAATCAATGAAAACTCAAGAAATAACTTTACATATACATGCCTAATACATGATAGACATCTCGTTAAACATATGACAAACATATAAGCTACAGGTCATTAATGCATATCTGATCATAAACTAATAATATTCATATGAGAATCACCCATAAGGCTCTATTCCCCCTCTAGCTAGCTGCAATAACACTCATTATATCATGCCTTCATCAACCATTTGAATACTTATCAAAACATGTCAAGAGCCATAGATAGAATACATGATATAACCAACATATAATCCACAAATAAACAAAATAGAAACCACAGAAGCCTAGTCATAACATCAACATGATCACTACTACAAGTGCTCATATATCACACTAGGAAAATTTCTCATATTAACACATGAAAATGTCAACCAAGTCAGGGGTTTTGACGTACCACCTGACCATAGATTAAGCTGAACCAAATATATCTTTCATCTAATCACCCTTGCGCCATATTGTTTAGGGGAAATCACCCTAGAGGTTCGTTGGGTTACAACCTCCACAGAGTAGGGGCATGCTACTCAAGAAGGACTCACACAACCATACATGTTCATGAAAAACTAAATAGAGTAGATCGAGGAAGTTACCCGTAGGTCCTACGGTTGAAGCAGATCCCGTGGGGTCCAAACCCCCAGCAACCCTTCTTCCTTCTTAACCTAAAAGACAAGAAGAAACAAGCACGAAGAACTGGTTGTACAGGATATATCTACTCTAAATGTTAGTGAAATCCACGTGAAACATTAGATAAACCATAATAAATGCTTAAATAACAGTATTCTCATATATGCAAGCAGACACTAACACGTATATTTCGAGAACAAGATGGTTCTTCTATATTATAAATAGCATGTACAAAAATAACGAGTGGAGAGATCACCTGAATCCTTCCACGATCTTCGAGCAGAGCGTCGGCCGGATCCGTCCCACCCTTGCCTCGCTAAGATACTTTCAAGACTTGTGCACTCGAGATGGCATATAAATGGATGAACATCTCCAGGAAACAAGGGTTTCCTGTAAAAATCTGGGAAAGTGCAGGAGGCACGGGAATTTAGACTTGAATTGGGATTCCAACAGAGTATAATATCTATAAAATTTCTCTCTCCCTTAGGCCATGCACATGAGGGGCTTTTATACTCCCTCAAAGTAGTTTCAATCAGTTGGAAACAGTTGGCCACGTGCTGGGGTGGTTGAACTACTGGAGTAACCATCAACCCGGCCCGAAAATAGGGAATTTTTATATATTTTTTTATGATTTTAATGGCATACGTGGAAAAGTGCATGTAGACTCGCGTATACACGCGGAAAAATCTGGGCATAACCACGTATGGGTATTTTTACACTGTTTTTAAGTGAATTTGTCCAAGTCTATAGGAATGGGTGCCCAAAGCCATAAAAGCAATCATGAATCATATGAAGGTGAGAAATGATGCTATAACAGATGCCCCCTAATATATGAGGTCAGAAGGGGTACGTGATGGCCGAAATGTATTATGCACATAGAAAGAACTTCGCAAGGACAAGAGAGGACTTCACCAAATTTCAGCCTGCCAAAAACCAATGAAAGAAAACAGAGAGTCAACTCATGCTGAGGCGGGCATACCCATGCTCGGTCAAAAATACATCATATCGAAAGTACTGAATAGATCCAACATGTATACAAGTATAGCTGAACTGAAAGTATAGAATGAATCATCTAAGCATGGCCCGGAAGTACAAGTCTAAATCAATGTCCAAGTATCACATATAGAAAACTGATCAATGATGATGAAACTGGATGTCTGATCATATAAGTAACTGAATCTCCAAGTACCAAATCATAAGAGGTGGAATAAACAGTACAATCACGCAACTCGGGAGCCAACATATAGAATGCTGCTATACTGACACTGGAACATATAAGGGTGAACGACATCACTGGCAGAAACTGGATGGACTGTCAAAAGTGAACTGAGAAATGTTGATGCAATCCAAGGTCTTCACCGATCACTATGGCACAATTCTTCACAATGGGAATAAATGAGTTGAATTCGACCATGTGAGAAATCATTTGATTACTAGTCTTTAATGGATATCGTTAACAAACACGAGATAGCCCACCGATAACGATAATGAGTGTCAAGGTGCCCCTGTACAATCTAACAAGTGCGAATGAATGAGTTGAATTCGAACACTTGTAAGAATCCATCAATCAGGAGGCAATGATGTATCCTCACTGTCGACAGCGAAGATTCTGCCACTGATGACTGCAAATCCTAAGGTACTGACAAAAATACTCTAGACCTTATTCCCAGAGCAATGAGTCAGAGTCGATGGGAAAAGATCAGATGGAAGGAAGGCATTAAGGCATCCCACATCAGTCCAGCGCGAGTGGAACCCGTAGGCCAAGATTTGGAAGGAATCGGATGAAGTAGAGTGATGGAACCAAACTGAAGTACGTTTCCGACATGCACAAGATGAAGCTAGCGCATGGAAGAAACCCTCTGAACCAACCAATAATGAAAGCTGACACAGAGGCGAGAAATCCACCGATAAGGTCAAATAGAAATCAACGTACTGCACGAATCCCAAGTGTGATAATGTATGCTAACGTCGAACACAGGGGAAACCACTCAGTCAAAGACCCATAATGATGATCAAATGATGAGCACAAGGTCACCTATCAATGATGGAAATAGTGCCAGGGTGCAGCTCTAGGTTTGCTCTTAGAGCAATGTGTCGTAGTCGATAAGAGACAAACCCGCCGGCCAGAAGTCAATGGGGACCTTCTCAAACCGGCACGAGCAGAAGACCAAAACATCTGATGTGATGGAACATGATACTGACAAGACCGGGAAGGCCAATTGAATAATGAGTCAAGAGACACCACAAAATGGCTGAATCATGTTAAACTTCCCTTGAACAACATCATGACTCGTGATGACCATGGCAGTAAAAAGTGACAATATATAAGTCTGTCATGCAGGAGGCAAAACAAACTCTCCATATGATTGGAAGAGATAACCAATGGGGGGAGAACTGACAAGTGAAACATGGTAAAGGCTGAACCTAGGTCAAAACTACAACCATCCCAAATGAAGGAAATATATAAGTGTATGTGCTTTGTTCAAGGGCGACAAACTGATACTGTACTGCCATCAAATTACGAAGTTACATCCCGTTCCCGCTCTTTTTGTTATATTTGATTTTTTTGTCTTTTTCATATAATAAGCCTAAAAAAGAATAAAATAATGCTATGGTACAATGGATAAATCGGTAATAAAAAATCGAGATTCCACTATTTTCAGAGTTGGATAAATCATATGCTTGATACAAGTTGGTGGAAAGCGGTAAGCGATACTCAAGGAATGTTCCATCCATGGGTAAAAGGGTGTCGAGTAGCGATAGCTAAGTGCATGCGATAGTTTAACTTGTACGGAGACAGTCGAGGTTAAAAGTTGGCTTAAACATCGAGTCCGAATGAAGCCGGCTAAAGGCCAGGATAAACAAGTAGCCAATATGCAATGCAGTAATACAACTTAATGACACCAAGGAGCCTCTAGGGTAATAGCCGGAAAAATGATAGTGAGGAAGAAAAAGAATGAAGCTTCAACACATAAGACATGGCGGGACTAAAGAGGACTCCCGAGCCTACATAAAACGCAGCATGGGCAACAAGTGATAGCGAGGAACTAACTAGGAAGCCCATGTAAAGGAAGGCTCTACCATCAAGTCATGATTAAAAAATCGGCGAGTGAAATGGGTGTAATACTCATGACCTGATGGGATCGACCCTAAGGCAAGTGATCAATATGGAGGCTAGAATGCAAGATGCAACGGAAAGTGATTTCCCTAACCTATATGCCAGTGAAGATCATATACCTGCCGTGACGAGTCGGTAATCATGGATAAAAAATGGGAAAAATCTCAAATTCGTCAAAATGTACCTGAAAACATACCAAACTGGGCACTTCCAAGCATCCGGGTTATGCAGCTTAAGATAGATCGAAAAAATAAGCATAACAAATTTTTGCGAAAATTTTCAACTTTTTAGGCATAAATAGGCAAATTACCTCATATTTGGTTCATTATTACATTGTTGATTTGGAAAAAAGTGCTCTGGAGCAAAAAACTTCTTTCGTCAAATCAGGAACAACCAACCGTCGAATCGCACCGAATTTGTCAGGTAAGCTCCTCAATCATCCTTGCAAATCATTTTGTCCGTTTATAAATTAAAATTTAGTGATTTTCACCACGGAAACCCTTTCTAAAAAACGCGGGTTTGTGCATACACGGGTTGGTAACAGGAAAGTCGCGTATACATGCGACTGTGCATAAAGAAAGCCACGTATGCACAGGCCCAAATGAAAAATGCGTGGCTAATGAAGGATTTGTTGAATTTTGACAGGATGACAATCTCATGGAGAGAGCGTGAACACAGTGCAATTGATCAAGAGGTCATGCAAGATCGAGCATCGCAAAATATTCTTCGGAATTGCGGATTGTTCAAATTTTTCAAAATGCCAAATATGAAAAGCAATGTCCGGTTGCTAGAAATGCTCGTCAATTATTGGGAACCGGAAGAGGACTGCTTTATGATAGATCGGATGCTAGTACGCATTGAAGTGGAAGACATATATTTTATCACTGGACTCTCCCGGAGGGGGGAACCAGTAGACTTGCACGGGAAGCCCCTGGGAGGGCTAACCGTGGAAGATTATGTCCACGTGTATTGCGTAGAGGGTTCCAAGAAAGTTGGAACTCAGATTGCAATTAAAGATTTGAGGGATTTGCACATGAAAATCCTCCTTTTCACCATTGGCAGAGTGGCAGGATCTGCCTCCCTACATCAGGCGTCCAAGACGCAAATGAGCATAGCAGTGGAATGCTTGACTCATGTGTATGATTGGTGCACAGCCCTATTACTGAACATGAAGCAACATTTGACCTCAATCCGCCAAGTAAAAACAAAACACTTTGGATACGGTACAATTTTGATGACATTATTCTTTGAGAAGATACCAGCATTGAGACCCAGAGTCATCTCTACCATCAGCAGCCCGAGAGACCCAAGAATTGCCCGTTGGGCAGACATGATGAAGAGATTAGGGGGAAGTGAAGTTCCCCGGACCACTTGGGATGATGAGTTCTTCCTTTGGTGGGGAGAGCAAATCATCACTGTGGACGACTATCCCTATGCCGGGATGGACTTTCGTGGAGATCCAGATCTTGTTCTTCCACCAAGCACAGCATGGGGCACAGTCGGTAAGTTTGCAAAAAATTTTGACTTATATAATTTTTTTCTGGATTTTTTCAAATATGTATGAAAAAAAATAAAAACAAACATGTTTTTGATTGGATTCATAATGACTGAAAATGTAAACATGATCATGAAACAGATATTGGACCAGTTCGACCTGAGGGTTTCCCGCGCCACAAGCGTCACAGGGGCGAAGCAGATACAGTGGATTCAGACAGGACCCTCCAGGCTGTGCAGAGGAACTTGGAGGGGTTAACCCGCCAAATACCTATGGCTGCCGTGGAAGATCTGTCGGAAGCCATCCAGAGACGGGTGGTAGGAGTGCCCCGAGACTGGGTACGGTTATTCCGCCGAGTTGCCACCGCGATCACGTTCTATAGGAACACGACTTCTGGGCAGGGACCTCAGGAGTAGATAGATGTTATGTATTAGATGACTGTATATTTTTTGAGACTGAACATGATCGGGCATAAGCCCAAATTTTGTATGACCTTATGGATCCAAATTTTGTAAAGTTTTTGAACACTCTGATGATATATATACAACGATATTTGATGTGATGTGATAAATGTATCAAAGTGTATGATGTTTTTGATGATTAAATTTTATTGTATGGAATGATTGATATGCCAATCCAGTGCCTGATTAGCTAATGAGTCTGCTAACCAATTGTCAGCTCGAGGAATATGAATGAAAGTTAAAAATTGAAATGATCTTTGTAACAAACGTACCCTCAAGAACAACCGTAATAAAAATGGGTCATGAACCCGATAAGTATTGTTCAACTGCGACACCACCAGCTGAGAGTCCAAGAAAACTACCAACAAATCAACACCCAAAGATATTGCCTCCGAGAGTAGATAAACAACTGCAGTGTATTCTACTATGTTATTGGAAGTAGGACCAATGCAGACCGCTCTTGATACTAACAGCTGACCGGATGGATAATGAAGTACCCAAGCCGCAGAAGCTAAGTTCTGGGTGTGTCTACTAGCACCATCGGCGAAACCAAAATGACTCATAACATCCGATACAACCTGCCAAAGCAGATCAAAAACATCACCATCCCATCAAAGATCGAAAATCAACCAGATATGTACAAAGAAAAACTACTATATACAAAAGCAACATGCCAGGCCGAAGCCTAGGCATAATACTTCTTCAAATAGAGCCCATTTCTGGGCTTCGACAACTCGTTCCCTTCAAAATCAACCAAGGTATATGCTCCTTTCTTAAGGACTTTTTTAACGATAAAGGGGCCATACCACATAGACTTAAACTTTCCTGCCCCCAGGGCATCTTTTTCTTGGGCATAGACCAAAACAAGGTCACCTTCCGAAAAAACCCTAGGTTTGACCGCCTTATCGTACTGAACTTTAACTCGGTTTTTATGCGCTTCATTCATCGTGGCGGCATCCCGACGCTGCTCATCGAGATGTTCCAAATGAAGGAGCCGTTCTTCAAGACTAGAAGTGTCAGGAAGAAGTTCAACAACTAATTTAAGAGAAGGAATCTCACATTCAATGGGAAATACGGATTCCAACCCGTGCACTAGCTGAAACGGAGTAAAGCCAGTTGCAGTTTTCACTGACGTCCTGTATGCCCAAAGTGTAGGATATAGCATAATATGCCAGTTGGATCTAGCTTTATCAATTTTCCTTTGAAGAATTGTCTTCAAGGATTTATTCATGGCTTCCACTTGCCCATTGGCTTGAGGATAATACGGAGATGAATGCTCCTGCCGGAAACCCAATTTGAGAGCCAACTCAGCCATCATACTATTCTGAAAATGACTACCATGATCAGTGACAATCTCTCTAGGAATACCAAAATGAGCGATAACCTGGTTGAAAAGGAAAAGAGCTGCAGTCTCACCATCATTCCCAAAAGTAGGCATAGCCTTGACCCACTTCGTAAAGTAGTCTACTGCTACAATAATGTACTTGTGACCTTTAGCCGAAGGTGGGTTACAAGTAGTATAATCAATACCCCACTTTGTAAAGGGGCCGATAGTAATGACTGGAAAAAGCGGAGCTGGATGAGCACGCATTTTTTGAGTATAGACTTGACACGGATGACACATTTTGACCGACTCCATACAATCTTTGAAAATCGAAGGCCAAAAGTACCCAGCACGTAAGATATTTTGGGTTGTAGCAAGCCCAGATAAATGACCACCACAAGCTCCACTGTGGGAATCATTCAACACAGCCTCAGCTTCTTCGAGATTTAAGCAGCGTCTCAGGATTGAATCAACCCCTCGACGATATAAAGCATCACCAATAATCAAATAATTCTTGGCCAAGTGACGCAACTTACGATGCTCATCTTTCGAAAAAGTAGAGGGAAACTTCGCAGTCTGAAGATACACAATGATATCTCCATACCAAGGATCCTGTGAAGAGATAAGAAACAAATGTTCATTCGGAAAGGATTCATCATAGATCATCTCTTCCCCACAGGGCAACTCGGAGATTTATTCCATGAAAACCAACGATTTCTTGGACTTGGCAGACATAAATTCAAGATCAAATTCCTGAAAAATCACAATCCATCTATTGTATTTGCCCCCAATTACTCGCCTACTGAGGACAAAATGAAATGGATTGGCTGCTGCCAAAACATAAGTTTTTCGAAGAATAATGTAATGTCGGAGTCGCTGCACAGCATGAACTGCTGCTAAAGCTAATTTTTCTATCGGAGTGTACCGGAGTTCAGGTTTTACCAAGCCTCGACTAAGGTAGTATATAACATGCTCTGCAAGAGCATCATCCTCCTGAACCAGAACCATACCAATAGTAGATTCTGCTGCTGCCAGATACAAAAGGAAATCCCTGCTATAATAAGGTGGACTCAATAAAGGAGCAGAGGTCAATGCTTTTTTCAAAGCATCGAATGAGCGTTGAGCGAAGTCATCCCAAAGAAATGGAACTCCCTTCTTCAACAATCTCATAAATCCCTTGGTAACTTCAGCATAATTTACGATAAATCTCCAAAGAAAATTAGACTTTCCTTGTAGACTTTGAAGTTGACGAATAGAGGACGGGGGAGGCAACCGAAGTATTGCCTCAACCTTGAAGGGATCTACCCTAATCCCTTCCCTAGACACAATGAATCCCAATAACCGACCGGATGTAACCGCGAAAACGCACTTGTTCGGATTCAATCTAATCTTATAGAACCGACATCGTTCAAATATTTTCCGGAGGTGAGCAGGATGATCCATCCTCTTTCGAGAATGAGCAGCTAAATCATCCAAATACGCCTCGATAATATTTTTGATGTCGTGGAAGGCATATGACATGGCCCGCTGAAAGGTGGCCCCAGCATTTTTAAGACCAAAAGGCATCTTCTTGTATGCAAATGTACCCCAGGGACAAATAAAGGCAGTCTTATGCTGATCTTCAGGATGGATAGTAATCTGATTATATCCAGAGAAACCGTCCATGAAGGAGAAAATCTCATTACCGGCACACTCGTCAATGATCTTATCGATAAATGGTGTGGGGTAATTATCTTTAGGACATGCTTTATTTAGGTCTATGAAATCGATGCAAACTCGAATCGTTCCTTGATTTTTATCTACGGGAATGGGATTTGAAACCCATTCAGTCAAAGGAACAGGGAAAATGAATCCCGCCTTAAGCAGCTTCTCAACCTCAGCTTTGATAGCTGCTGCCTTCCTAGGATTGACCGGACGAAGTTTTTGCCTCACCGGCTTAGCGTTTTCATAAGTCTTGATCTCATGCTGGACAATAGATGGGTCTATACCAGGCATTTCCTCATAAGACCAAGTGAATACATCCCTATACTCTTTAAAGAGCTCGGTGTAAATTTGAACCTCTTCACAGGAACATTCAGCTCCGATGAAGACATTCTCGATAATATTGGGATCCCTGGAAATGTTCACCGGGATAGTAGGAGAAATCACAACCATGTTCCCTTCAGCATAAACCTGTGTTGGTGCTAAAGGGTTCAGGACTGGGTGAACAGGACCAGGAGACTGAGGACTTGGAAAACTTGTTTCAACTTCGCTCAAATCAGGTAAAAAGTAAGACTGATGATGCAAGTCATCCCACGGTCTATCTATACCAGTCATAGCTTCCAGGATGGCCTCTTCGGATGGAAGAGTGGTATCAAGGCAATCCTGGGCAGAAGAAGAACTAAGTGTCCAAGCCGGAGCCACATCTCCATCCAACTCTTCCGGTGAAAGAGGAGCTGGAATGGATTCTGCAGAGTCAACAACAGACTGATAGGCAATCTCAGCTGCAGAAATAGGAAATGCCATTCCACCCACTTGACCTTCCGCTAATGTGGCTGTAGGGGAAGGTAAGGTCCAAGGGTCCGAAAAATAATGAGTTCTAAAGAACTCTCTTCGAAGAGGAGCCTTGGAGGATGAAATTGCATTAATATGAACCGTAGGAGGAGGAATATCGAAAGTACCCATCAAGGAAGAATACATTCCAAATCCTAAATTCTCAACAGGCGCCTTAGAATTATCCAACTTAGGAACAGATGAGTCAGTAGACGCATTTGGGTCTACAGGAGGACAGTCCAGTTGATCCACTGTAACGATCCTCCCTTCGCGAGGGAAACATATAATGCGAAATAATGAGGATGCAATAGCATCCATCTCATAAATCTAGTTTCTCCCCAACAGAAGGTTGTAGTCCAAGCTTGCATCCACTACCTCAACCTCTATATTGACAGTTTTGCCCCCAACACAGATGGGCAAAGCTGGGACAATACCATGGGGCCTGTGAGAATGACCATCGAACGCAGTCAGAAGAGTGGTAGATGGAACAGCTTTGGGAGATCCAATTGTCTTCCAACATGTGAGAGACATCACGCATGTGGAAGCTCCCTCATCAACAACCGTTCGAAAGATGTTACACTTCCGGTACGATGATTTAATATGAAAAGCCATGTGATGAGGAAGTCTCTTCTTAAAATTAGACATATCAAAAGTAATCAGAAGAGAATTTTTTGGATCAATAGCCCCAATGGCAGTGAGCAAAGCACTGCGCTGAGCCGGACAAGACTGGAGTACCTCTAAAGCTGACATAGCACAAGGACTCTGTGCCAGATCTTCTACAATCGAGTAGTTCTGGGCAGCCCTCGCATTTGGATTAATCGTTGATCGCTTAGAAGATGCTTTGGGCATCCGAGGCATAGACTCAATAGTAGGCTTCGTGATGTGAAGCGGCTCAGTAGCATCAGGGACTTCCTTAGCTTTCGAAGACTCTTCTCTGCCATAATCACGGGATCTCGTAGCGATATCCGCGTGAGCACTCATCATGAAAATGTTCGATGGAATTTCCTCTTCCTGGGTGCCCCCAGAGGAAGCCCCAAGATTTTGGTTCGCGCCAACAACTAATTGTTGCCCTTGGGGAAAAGGGTTTGTTAACACGGCCTGGGAACTAGAAGAACCCTGCTGGGCTAACAAGCGCTGCGCATCCTGAATTTTAGGGCAAAGGTGTGTAAGATGGTCTCCAGCACATAGCTTGCATGGAAACTTCACTTTCCTTTTCTCCTTTGGACCCTCACCAACATGCTCGTTGGTTTTATTTGCATTACCCTTCCCGTTTTTGCCCTTTTTCTTATTATTTCGTCCCTTCTTTTTCCCTTCGGATTGTTGATTTCCTTTGGGATCAGAAGCTTGGACAGCATGTATGGACAAAGATTGGGAAGGTGATGACTCAGTAGGCACAACCTGACCAGAAGGAGCAGATTGCAAAGACAACTGCTGCAGTTGAGTAAGCAGGCTGGTTGCACCACTATTGATCGATCCAATCAGTCCGTCGCCATGAGGACCGGGCTTAGTTTTAGATAAATCTAATTTGGAGCGAGGAGCATTGGGCAGATACTTATGGAGGACCCCAGACTGAGAATAGATCAACTCAAGCTGCTGGGCCCTAAAAATGGCCTGCTCCTCGGAAAATACCCCGGAGAGGGATACATCTTTCGAAATATCTGACTGCAGGGATTTGAGAAACCATTCCAAAAGGAATTCACCTGGAATATGAGCTTTAATCAGCCTCTTCCTTCTCCTCCATTCCTGAATGTGATCAGAAATGTGGGTTGCGTCGTCCTGCTTAAAATTGGCTAGGAGTTCAGTCCCAGCGTCATATCGGACAGGCAACTGAAAATGGTTCAGAAATGTAACAGCCAGTTCTCCAAATGTAGAAAAACTGCCCCCAGTTAGCTCAATATACCATTTGGCGGCGTTTCCAGTTAGGGTGTGCTGAAATAATCTCAACCTAATCGAATCATCGATCAGGGAGTTCGAAGAACACCATAAATGGAAAGTAGTAATGTGGTCAGCCGGATCTTCTCCATTCTTACCTTCAAACTTTGGAATGTCTGAAGGAAGTTTGGTGGGAACCGGAGGCCACCCCGGACTATAACGAGTCGGATCATTAGTCAACTTCGACAGATCTGGCAAGTTTAACGTTGCCAGAAAAGGTAAGCGAGGTGGAGCCTGAGGATTCCATCCTTGATGGGATGGATTCCCAACATTCTGAAAAGAATACCCTGGATTTGATGAGGCACCAGGTTGCCAAAAGGACTCGTAGAAAAAGGAGAAGAACCTCCTCCCAACGCAGAGTTACCAAAGCCCAGACCAGTTCCCCCCGCTGAAGTATGAAATGAAGAGGAAAGCCCCTGATAGGGATTCCAGGCATTAGAAAGAGGAGAAAAGGTCTGATAAGCACTTGACGAAGGGAAAGAAGTATTCCCTTGGTGACCAGCGTAAAACTGATTCCCTGCCCCCACTGTAGTGAATACAGGGTTCCATCCTGTAAAAGTGGTCGAATTCTGACCTCCAGACCAAGGATTGAAACTCTGGGTCTGAGAAGTAAATGGAAAGGACCCTAAAGAAGGATTGGAACTAGGAATGTGCCCAGTTCCAAAGGGGAACCCCTGAAAAGAAGCAGATCCACTAGCCATGGAAGACATGGGTGTAGATCCAGCTGCAGCAGCGGAAAAGGAAAAAGAAGGAATCCCACTAGTGGGCATTCCGAAACAGAAGGGGCCAGAATGAGAAGCATGTGCTTGGGTGAAACCAGAGCCAAACACAGCAGCACTAGAAGCAATCGAAGATAAAGCAATAGTGCCCCCTCCTTCAACAGAAGCAGGAGTCTGAATGCCTGCAGCACTCATAGCAGAAGTCGCGTTCCCAGTCGTGGCCATCGAAAGGTATGAATAATACGGAGGATCTTCTGGTCTCTCTGACTCAGGTCTGATGTATTGAACAATGAACGGATAATCAGGAGGAAGGGGAGATGGAACTGACCCAGGAGGTTCAGGTAATTCCTCAATTTGAAAATCTTCTTCCTGAGGAAATAAAACTCACGAGGTGAGCGGAACGCTCCTCTCGGGACCAACACCAGAATCAGCTATGAAACCTTTAGACCCTTGTGGAGGATCTCTCTCCACTGCGTCAGATGTCACCGGGTGGTAAACACCTGCTAAATCACTCCTACGCCTTCTCGAAGAAGGCTCTGGACTCTTGGGAGACAACCCCCGGATTCTCCTCGATCGACGAGGCGCTTGATCAGCCACTTTAACAAATTTTATTTAGACTCAAAAAATATAAAGCTAAGCAAGCTAGGAGCAAAGAGCACTCACTATAAGAAAAATCCCTGAGATACAATCAAGCAAACAACCTTCAAGTATTTCCACTCCGGGTGATGAGGACCGGACACCAAAATACAGGAAAGCGAAATATAGGACCTCCCGAAAGTAGTCTGGGATAATTACGGCCCAGGCCTACTAGCGAAGGTATCAGAAACAGTTACGCCGACCTCCTAACGACAGCCTTTGCCGGCACAAGTACCCAAGCTTCGCAAGGGCACCCCCCAGAAGTACTGCTGAAAGTGATACGACGTCTGCCTCAGGTACCACGGGTCTTCGCCCCCGCAGTCACCTATGTGGAACCTAGAAATGGCAACTATGGGCACCAATCCGTGTCAGAAGCCGGGCGGAACGGTCTTGAGGTCAGATCCAACAAATCGGAGAGGGGGTATCTCTCTTCTCGGCCTTCACTTCCCCTCGCGCTTGACTCTCTGGAGGAGAGCTTTCCCGGTCCACCTAACGGTGTTGGATTTCGCTCAATTAATCAACTTCTATGTTTTGTTTGAGCGGCCTTGGAGAGTTAACTCTCCACTCACCTAATCCAAGGCCCTACAACCTAGCTAGTTGGTGTATGACACTTAGAAAACTTGCTAGTTGATTTTTAAATTATATCGCTTATTTTAATGGGTTGTTATGTTAAGTCAAAGGGATGCGGAAATGAAACTTATGATGTTTTGACGCAGAAAGAAATTAATAAAAACCAAACTACATGCAGATGCAGTTATTGTCTTTCGATGAAAAGCAACTTCTACACGGGTTCTACGAGATTAAAAATTGTATTTTTTCTTTTCAGATAGCAAACTCACACTCACAAAAACTATGAAAATGACTAAATGCTTAAGTGCACCTAATGCAAATCACTACAATCATGCAAATCCTAAAATGCAAAATCTCCTAAAGTAGAGTGAAATTTCCCAAAAGTCCTTTAGTTTTATCTCTTTTTTGGTTGTCCAGAAAGCTAGTTCCCAAAATCAAGAACTCTTAATATGAAGACACCAAAAACGCTTAAAAACAAGAGGAAGAAATCAATGACAACTCCTTTCCAAAATCAAGCCAAAATCCAAAGGCAAGAAACCTCAACAAAGCTTCAAAAGATACAAAGAAATGAAAACAAAAATGCAAAAACAAAAGCAAACAACAAAGCAAAATGTTTTTTGAGCTTTTGAGTTTTATAAAAGAGTTCGAAAAGACCAAGTGAAACTATAAAATCCCAAGCCAAACAACACTGAATTTCAAGCAAAAACTTCCAAAATGCTCCAAATCTTATAAGGCTAACTAGTAGCAAGATCAATATGAGCAAAAGAAGACAAGAAAACTCAGCCACTCAGCCTAGAAGAATAGTGCAACCTTGCCGCAAACAAAAACTTCAAAGAACCAAGAAAGACTCTTCAAAAGTTGCAACAAGACCTAGCCGACTGAACTCAAGAAAACCAACCAAGAAATGGGCAAAAATCGAAGTGCAAAGCAAGACACAAAGGTAGGAAAGAGTAAATGAGCAGGAGCTCTCTGTTCTGATGAAGCAGAACAGCCAAGAATCCCCAGAAAGAGATCTTGGTACTCGAACCAGAGATGCCAGCACAAGAAACAACACTTTGCCAAAAAGACTAGTTTTCGATCAAACAAGAGAGAGAAAAGACCAAAGACCACTTTCTTCACAATCCAGAGGGTACAAAGACACTGCAGGAACAGGTCTCCACAGACAGAAAGGACTAAAAAGCCAAAGAATCCAAAATTTCAAAATCTGCCTAGGTATACGCTACTTCACAGTTTAGCAACAAGCGTGTATACGCGACTGTGCGAAAGGAAACATGCGTATACGCGAGTCCCTTCAGACAAACTTGCGTGTATACGCGACTGTGTGTAGAAAAAAGCGCGTATACAAAGGTAAATAATGAAAAAACAAAAAGGATCAAGTCTGGATAAGAAACTAGGACTTCAATCTGACTGAGAAAGAGTAAAATGGACTGCAAATGAAAGTTAAAACTATTGGAAACCTATCAAACAGTTGAAACCACCCAACAGGGGAATCACAAGAATGCGATCCCCAGCGGAGTCGCCAGTTCATTTTCGGGGAAAATCACCCTAGAGGTTTGTTGGGTTTAAACCTCCACAGAGCAGGGCATGCTACTTAAGAAGGACTCACACAACCATACATGTTCATGAAAAACTAAATAGAGTAGATCGAGGAAGTTACCCGTAGGTCATACGGTTGAAGCAGATCCTACGGGGTCCAAACCCCCAACAACCCTTCTTCTTTCTTAACCTGAAAGAAAAGAAGAAACAAGCACGAAGAACTGGTTGTACAACATATATCTACTCTAAATGTTAGTGAAATCCACGTGAAACATTAGATAAACCATAATAAATGCTTAAATAACAATATTCTCATATATGCAAACAGACACTAACACGTATATTTCGGGAACAAGATGGTACTTCTGTATTATAAATAGCATGTATAGAAATAACGAGTGGAGAGATCACCTGAATCCTTCCACGATCTTCGAGCAAACCGTTGTCCGGATCCGTCCCACCCTTGCCTCGCTAAGATTCCTTCCGAAGTGGTGCATACGAGATGACATATAAAGAGATGAGCATCTCCAGGAAACAAGGGTTTCCTGTAATGAACTGGGAAGTGCAGGAGGCACGAGAATTTAGACTTGGATAGGGAATACCAACAGAGTATAATATCAATAATTTCTCTCTCTCCCTTAGGCCATGCACATGAGGGGCTTTTATACTCCCTTAAAGTAGTTTCAACAGTTGGAAACAGTTGGCCACGTGCTGGGGTGGTTGAACTACCAGAGTAACCATCAACCCAGCCCGAAAATAGGGATTTTTTATATATTTTTTAATGATTTTAATGGCATATGCGGGAAAGTACATGTGGACTCGCGTATACACGCGGAAAAGTCTGGGCATAACCGCGTATGGGGAATTTAACACTGTTTTTTAGTGAATTTTGTCCAAGTCTATAGGAATGGGTGCCCAGCGAAGCCATAAACGATCATGAATCATATGAAGGTGAGAAATGATCTTTATAAAACATATTTTGGTATGAATGTGGTTTATCATGGAAATGTGGTTTATCATGGGTTAAACCAAAAAAAAAAACTAACCAAAGCTCCAAGAGGAAAAAAAACCTCAACCCTCAACCATAGTTATTCCACCTCTAGGGTCTGGAAATAACTGGCATCAACCAAATCGGTCTCTACCCAAGTTATCCAGGGCTCTAGGAACTAGTAACTTAACCAACAACTAACTCAATGATCCAAAGTGTTTGTTCCAACTGCAGCTCCAGGGACTAGTAACTCAACCCACATTGCTCTATAGCATTTGTCCAAACCTATGACTCCAAGAACTAGTAACTCAACCCTAGTGGTTCTAGGGCTTCCAGAGCATTTTTTTCCAACCCACAACCATAGGAACCTGAGCACCAATTATAAAAACAAGTGGGAAAACCCACAACATTATGGTTATCTACGAAATGGAAAGGCAAGGATGAAACCACTATCAATCCAAGAAGATCTCCATGCCAATGATAGCACATAACTAGAGAACCACATGCATATGCCATGCATCCAAAAATAAACAAGTAAATCACACATACAATCTGTTACCTGCAAAGTATCCATGTTGTAGTTGCTAATCCAATTCTCCCCTTGTGCTCCCTTTATTTCTTTTATTTCTTTCTCCAATCCTAGTGAATGATAGATTGCTCCAAGCATGATCCAAGAATGCTCTAAGTGTGAATTAGTATAAGATAATGAGCTAGAGATCCAAAACTGTCAAAAAGCTATCAAAAATAGAAACAGTTTCTTTGAATCATTTTTATCATTGATACGTCTATTTTCTTCATTTTCCTTCATTTTTCCTCTAATTTTCCTTGCATTCCTTTCATGTAATTATGTGTCTCTTCACCTCCTTTTCTCCTATTTTCCTTTATTTTCATAATTAAAATACCAATTATTTCCCCTTTTCCTTTTTCAATGTCTTTGTCAATTTCCATAGTCATTAATTAATCAAAAGTGATACCCACTATAATGTTTTTCCCAACATTCAGATTGGAATACATGTCTCATGACCTTGGTCTTATTTTATTTACATGAAAAATCAACCATAGGCTATGACACCTTGGGCATAGTAAGTTTGCAATTGAGATCTTAAAGATATTTTAGATGAAGGATTGCATTTGTATGGTCACATCCATGATCACTAATCTAAAGAAGGTGAGAGATTTATATTTATAATTAGTGGATCCCATGTTGTACATGCAACTGATAGGTTACTTAATGTGTTTGGTAAACACCAAAATACATTAGGGAATTTTGAGGTCTAAAATGGACCTCCTAAGGAAATTATAAAATAATAGTGGAAATAATAAAATAAGATTAGATTACATCATCAAATTTTAGAGGGAAAAAGAAAAAACTACTTTTTCAACTCATATTTTCAACTTATCTCCCTGTGGGTTTACTCAAATTTCGAGTGGGAACACTCATTGGATGAAAAATTCTATTCCTCATCCAAGGAGTATCCATGTTGCATAATTTCTATGAACCTTGCTACACGAAAAATGTGAAATACATGAAAAACATGATTGCAATCACGTTTTTTCATGTATTTCTCATTATTCGTGTAGTTGGATCCATCGAAAGTATGCAATATGGGCACTCCTTGGATTATGAGTTAAATTTTGCATCCAACAAGTGCTCCTGCTTGAAATTTGAGTAAAAACTTAGGGAGATAAATTGAAAAAGTAGTTATATTATTTTATTATTTTTTAATCTTTTTACTTTTTTACCCCAAAAATGGTGAATTATCTCCCATGGTTGACATCATCATCTTGAATCCTATTGGTTCTTATAAACTTTATTTTGGTTGTACATTTTTCTTAGGAGGCCCATTTTAAACCTCAAAATTTCTCTAATGAAATATATGTCTTGTAGTGAACACCTTGAGTTAGTTCACGGTGAAGCCAAGGCATGAGCGTTGGGTAGCAACAAAATATATGGTCAGATACTTAAGGATCATAATGGAGTATGGTCTAAGATATTGTGGAGATGGTGAAGTGAATTTGCATGGGTATACATACTCATATTGGGTAGAAAATGTAGTTGACAAGAAGAGTGCCTTAGGGTGTTACTTCAGCTTGGAATTAGAAATATATCTTGGTTAAGTAAGAGCTATAATTCCATAGCACTTAGCTCAATAGAGGTAGAGTATATGGTAGCTAGTATAATGAGTTGCAAGTCCATTTGGATTCACAATTTTATTGCAAGTTTATTTGATTAGGATTTGGATCCCATGATGATTTTAAATGATAATTAGAGTTGTATCAAATTATTTGAGAATACAATGTTTCATGACAAGTCCAAGCACATAAAGGTTAAATATCATATCTTTCAAGACGAGATTCAAAAGGGAGCAATGTAGTTGCAGTATATTCCTACTGATCAATAGGTAGTTGATATTTTCACCAAGCCTTTAAAAAAGGGAAGTTTGAAGCATTCAATGATGAAATTGGATTTGTGTAGAGTTCCTTCCTTATTAAGAGGAAGCATGGAGAAATATAGCTCTATAGAAAGCTTCTTGCATAGGTTAAGTGTGTATGTGAGTGTAGTTTGGTACAACTTCTAGTGACACTTAGTAAACATGGGAAATAATACCATGTTGCGATTTCGCATAAATAAATAAAAGTGAAAGTCAAATTTCCTATATTCTTCGGGCCTTAAAGATATAAATGGAATGTTATAAAGAATTTAAAATATTATTGAATTAGATTTTTTCTAATCTTAGCCACACACCTCATTATTAAGATAAGGTGGTTATTAGTATTATGGATATTAGTTGTTAAGATATGGAAAATTGGTTGCTAGGATCAAGGAGATTAGTTATCCCTCTCAAAGCATAAATAAGAAAAGGTGGGAGAAGTTGAAATATACATGAAGATAATTGAAAGAATTAGAAAATTAGTTGTGACGATCAAGGATATTAGTTATCTCTCTCAAAGAAGAAGTAATACAAGATGGGTGAAGTTGAAACACACATGAAAACAATTGAGAGAGGTGGAGACCATAAGAAGCAATGTATTTGAGAGGAGAAATGGTAGATATGTTCTAGGAAACATCAAGAAGGAATCCATATAGCAATAACATCATAAAATTTTATAACATTAGTTATTGCCTTATTTCTTTAGGAGAGCCATAGATTCCATTTTAGTAGGTTATAATTATCCATTCCCTTGCATCCCTTTCATGCAATTATGTGTCTCTTCACCTTCCTTTTATCCTATTTTTCTTTATTTTCATAATTAAAATACCAATTATTGCCCCTTTTCCTTTGTCAATGTATTTTCCAATATCCATAGTCATTAATTAATCACAAGTGATAGCCATTATAATGTTTTTCCCAACATTTAGATTGGAATACATGTCTCATGATCTCTTTTTATTTACATGGAAAATCAACCAAAGGATGTTACACCTTGGGCATATTAAGTCTGCAATTGAGATCTTAAAGATATTTTAGATGAAAGATTGCAAACCTATGGTAACATCCATGATCACTAATCTAAAGAAGGCGAGAGCTTTATATTTATAATTAGTGGATCCCATGTTGTACATGCAACTGATAGGTTACTTAATGTGTTTGGTAAACACAAACATAACTATATGTCTTGTAATGAACACCTTGGGTTAGTTCATGGTGAAGCCAAGGCATGAGCTTTGGGTAGAAAAAAAATATATGCTCGGATACTTAAGGAGAATAATAGAGTATGGTCTAAGATGTCATGGAGATGGTGAAGTGAAGTTGCATGGGTATACAGACTCATATTGGGTAGAAAATGTAGTTGACAAGAAGAGTATATTAGGGTGATCCTTTAGCTTGGAATTATAAATATATCTTGGTTAAGTAAGAAGCAGGCTTCGATAGCACTTAGCTCAATAGAGGAAAATTATATGGTAGCTAGTATAATGAGTTGCAAGTCCATTTGGATTCACAATTTGATTGCAAGTTTATTTTATTAGGAGTTGGATCCCATGATGATTTTATATGATAATTAGATTTGTATCAAATTATTTGAGAATAAAATGTTTCATGACAAGTCCAAGAACATAAAGGTTAAATATCATATCATTGAATACAATATTCAAAAGGGAGCAATGAAGTTGCAGTATATTCCTACCGATCAATAGGTAGTTGATATTTTCACCAAGCCTTTAACAAAAGGGAAGTTTGAAGCATTCAATGATGAACTTGGAATTGTGTAGAATTCCTTCCTTTTTAAGAGGAAATATGTAGAAATATAGCTCTAGGAAAATATTTTTGCATAGGTTAAGTGTGTATGTGAGAGTATTTTGGTACAACTAGTAGTGACACTTAGTAAACATGGGATAGAATACCATGTTGCGATTTCACATAAGTAAAAAAAAGTGAAAGTCAATTTTCCTATATTCTTCCAGCCTTAAAGATATAAATGTAATGTTATAAAGAATATAGAATATTAGTGAATTAGATTTTTTCTAATCTTAGCTGAACACATAATTTTTAAGTTAAGGTGGTTATTAGTATTAAGGATATTAGTTGTTAAGATATGGAGAATTAGTTGCTAGGATCAAGGAGATTAGTTATCCTTGTCAAAGAATAAATAAGAAAAGGTGGGAGAAGTTGAAATACACTTGAAAATAATTGAAATAAGTAGAAAATTAGTTGATAGGATCAAGGATATTACTTAGCTCTCTCAAATCATAAATAATACAAGATGGGTGAAGTTGAAACACACATGAAAACAATTGAGAGAGGTGGAGACCATAAGAAGCAGTGTATTTGAGAGGAGAAATGGTAGATATGTTCTGGCAAACAACAAGAATAAATCCATATAGCAATAACATCATACAATTTTATAATATTAGCTATTGCCTTCTTTCTTTACGAGATCCATAGATTCCATTTTAGTAGGTTATAATTCTTGAATTTGTAGTTTTTTTCTTTAATGTACAATTGCTAAGTTATAACAAACTATGGAGGCGCCTTGTAAGGTTTGATCATTGGAATGATAAGCTAAATTTGAAGGGAAAATCAATGTGTATGTGTTATTCATGTATTGTTTCCATTGTTCATTTTTCTAGTCATATGTGTGATGCTTGCATGTTTAGAAATATTCATTTTTATGATTAAATAAGTTCACGCCTTACATTATTTTATATTTAAATAACTTTCATATCTATCTATATAAAAATATTCTTATTTTAATTTATTTAAACTATGATAATATATTCCCACGAGGTGTACAATATACAATGATGGGGTGTACTATTAAAGCACTTTGTGATGTGAAGGTCACTAGTTAGAAACTTTGTTGGAAAAAATCTAACCATGTTAAGGAGATGATGTGGCCCAGGTTGGATGCGATCCCCAGATTATTTTGACGGCTTAAATTCCCATGGATCAAGGTTCGTGAAGCCAAATTTTGAACAGGTAGTCATATCAGGAATCATACAACTTAGCCAAAAAAAAAACTGACTCAATTTAATTTTTTAATATATATATATATATATATATATATATATATGAGGATAGAAATGAGCGAATAATTTAGCCTGTGGGAAAATAAAATAATATTCATAGGCACTAAGAAATTAAAATAATATTTGTTAAGGCATTATAACTCATCATGTCTCTAGGATGGATTTGAACCTGGGTGGGGAAGTTAATAACCATTATGCCCAACCACCCAAAATAACCCCAATTCTCTTATATATATATATAAAATTTTCTTGCACTCCTCTATGAGCCATAGTGAACCTGTTAGAAATATGTCATCCACATACATAACAAGAATGAGAACCTCACCCCCAACCACCAACCACCAAGTAGTATAAGTTTCCATCTGCCTCACTCTTCACAAAAAAAAGAGATGAGATTCTCATTCTTGTTCAAAAGAGAGCCATGAGAACCTCACCATATATATATATATATTAAAGTATGAACACAATAACCTCACCATATATTAAATATATTAAAGGATTACCACAATAACCTCACCTATGGCATTGCCTATCATTACTCCACTCAAGTGCTTATATTTAAATTAAGTGTATAGAAAAAACAATATTCTAATGAATTCTTTTGTAAAATATATTGAGGATGTTCGATTTAAGATCGTATAATCTTGTTTCTCTATTCCAAGGCCCTCATAATTTTTCCTTCATGTAACTATTTTTTCTTTCCATAGTGTTGTTTTATTCAATAATACATCATGCAAACACTTCTCTCTAAATCCCTTTTTTTCTTGCATAAGGTTGTAAATCATTGAACCTTATTATAATATTATAGTATGATAGTATAGTATTATATATTATAGTATATTTAGGACCTCCTATCAATAATGGGAAGTCATAATCCTCTAATAATATTAAAATATATAATATTTTATATACAATATTATTATATTATATTATATTGTTAATAAAAATAATATAATATATAATATAATATTATAATAATTATATATTTATTATAATAAATAAATATAAAATATTTATTATAATATTATATATAATATTATTAATTAATTTATTAGCATTAAAAAAATTATAATATAGTAATTTATATATAATATTATAATAATAAAATATTATATATATATATATATATATATATATATATATATATATATATATATATTTCAAGCACCATAACTTTATAAAATTTTTTATTTTTTTTTAATAAAATAAAATAATTAATTAATTATAAATATAAGTACGTTATTATTTATATAATATTATTATAATTAAATATATATGTAATAGTTTATTTAAATTTATCATGTTAATTATGATTAGTGTGTAATTAACCTATGAATATTGACTTATAATTTTTGAGTAATATAGATATATATCTACATTTGTGAATTTGTAATTTTATTTTATTGATATGTCTCTTATTATTTGTTATTATTTTATTCTCAATGTGTCTTCTCAAAACTACTTTTAAATAAGATATGGTCTTCTCCAATTAATTTCTAAATCATATATATATATAGATAGATAGATAGATAGATAGATATATTCCCATTGTGTATTCTCAAATATATTCTTAGATAAGATATGTCTTCCCAATTTATTTCTAAATCAAATATCTATACTTATTCCCAATGTTTCTTCTCAAATCTACTTTTAGATAAGATATGATATTTCCAATTTATTTCTAAATAAAATATCATCCCAATGTGTCTTCTTAAATCTACTTTTAGACAAGATATGGTCTTCTTCAATTTATTTTTAAATCAAATATCTATATATTTTTTTCTCAATGTGTCTTCTCAAATCTACTTTTGGATAATAAATGGTAAAGAAAGTCAATGTTAATAAATTAAAAGGATGAGAGGTTATTCGTGGAATTAATAGTAAGTAGTTGAAGTTGATGAGAGGAAGTGACATAAAAGGGAAAGAAGATGAAAGGAGAGGGAGATATCCTTGGTTGTTCTTTTGGGAACTGGAGAATTTTTAATATATTGTTGATCAAATTTTTCTTGTGTGTTTTTATTAAGTAAATGTAGAGTTATAAACATGCTATAATTTCTTCATATTAAATTAAATGATAATTTTATTCAAAGTTAGAAGACTTAGTATAGGTCTTCACATATGGTATCAGAGCTAAGTTTAAAGTCTAAGTCATCGCAATATATGGCTCTCTATTTAATTCTTAATAGTTTACTCTTATTTTCACCAACAAAACTTAAGTTCATATATTTCAAAGCGATATATAATTTAAAGGTTTATTCCCCTTAAATTTAACTCATCATAATACATCTCACCTAACAATCACACCAACACCAGTCAAATATTTAATTAATTTAAATTTTCATAATGTTATTAGTAACAATCTAGTACCTAATGGGTAGAATGACTTCCCACTATAAATCAAATATATATTGGGCACCCCCTCTAAATATTAATAGGAACAAATTATGATTTTAATTTTTATTGATTAAATATTGTGCACATTTTTTTTTGGTAAGGCTAAAATATATTAAAATCATAAAAGAAACTTTACAGAGGCTTTGGGAAAAGATGGCAAGCAGTTCTTAGCCAATCCCTACCTTGGTGGTTTTCAAAATAAGACATGTTTGGGGCTGCCTCCTGGGAGGAAACCAACCCCTCAATAGTGTCATATAGTCTTGTTTTACAAAATATTCAGTGACACATATAAAAACAAAATAACTGAAGTATGTCTTGAGTTGACAAAAAATAGATATGAACCTTGCTACAAAGAAGTCATGGGGTTCCTTCATCTTCCTCTGTCACGTGGTCCTCCTCCTCAATTAGGAATCCATATTCTCTTGCAGTGACTTCCTCCTCTGTTGTGGGCTCATGTAGAGGCTTAGGAGGGGCCACACAGATGATGGGAGCAACATGGTACTTTGCAACTAAAACTCTGGTCCAGACGCCATCCGAATCCATGATCCAAACATCTGTCTCCTCCTGCGTAGGCTCGTGAATAGGGAGCGACTCAGTTTTCCGAGGTGTGGGTGGCTCAGAGTGAGCTATGGTAGATTTTATGGGGCCTCTTCTTCCCGTAGGCTTCTCCGGAGTCAAGACGTTCTATCCCTAGGTGTTGTCAGGCATTTGAGTAGCTTGCCTTTCATGACTTCCTGATGAGGAGCCTTCGATGTATTCCAAACGTTGGTCTTGGCCTTGGTGATAGAGCCCCGAGAACGTGCCTCTGTAGCTACCCCTGATGGGATTTTAACGTTGTCGCGGGGCCATGGAGAGGCTGTCAAGCAAAGAAAGGGTAGCTGGTTGTGAGTCCAGGCTAAGAGTAGGGGGGCGCATAACAGAGGCATGAATTGGGGGGGCGTGCAACACGGGGGTGCACAATAGGGGGGCACGTAGCAGGGATGCTTGCCGCATAGGGCGCACAGCAGGGATGCTTGCTGCATAGGGTGCGCAACAGGGAGATGCAATGGGGGAGGGGCATGCAACAGGGAGTTGTGCAGCAGGGGGCACACAACAAGGAGGATCACAGTGGGAGGGGCGTGTAGTAGGAGGGCGCATGGTAGGGGACTCGCAGCAGGGGGCGTGCAGCAGGGGGAGTGTGCAGCAGGGAGGGAAATGGCAATGGTGGTGCACAAGGCAAGCTGGAGCAACAACGTGAAGGCAAGGGGAGAAACAACGATGGTTCTTGGGACCAAATAGAGCAACAATAATATGGATGAATGAGGAGCTTCTGTGCCTTTTGAAGGCATTTGGAACAAACACAGAGGTGGTGAGAGATAGTCCAAGTGTGTCTGCATGTGATACGAAGTGTGGCAAGAGACCAAGTGTGGCAAAGTGTCGGTAAAAATGATTGGAAATTTGAGGTTCCATATCATGTTAAAGCTGGCGTTGTAAGGCAACGTCAGCCTGAGCATGGGAGGAGTTTTCCTCGCACGATCTGGTTATGTCACCTAAATCTGGGGGAATTCGATCCTTTTGGAGGAGAGTGAGGAAAATCTCGCGTAGGATTTCATCCTGAATATGATGAAAATTGGAGTGGTAGAGCGTTAAGTTGCTATCCACTCCTTTGTTGGACAAGAGGTCTGCTACGGTGTTTTCCTTTCTGTGCACATGGTAGAAAGTCATGGCCTTGTGATGCTACAACAGATGTTCCAAATGATTGAGGTAGTTGGAAAGCCTCCAACTGGTGGATACCTTTATGGATGCAGAGCCAAGGAGGATGCGTGTGGAATCTTGGATGATGAGTTGAGATTCTCCTTCCATTTCCAGTGGGAAAAAAAATAAGCTCAATGGCTATGGAGATACCCTGGATAAGCCCCTCCATTTTCGTAGATTTTTTGCTTCCCACCCCATGTTTTCATAGTAGGCATGTAAGAGGTTGATGCTAGGGTCTCTAAAGATGCCCCAAAAGTCGGCTTCCCCTGGGTTTCCTTTGGAGGCTCCATCAAAGTTGCATTTGAAAAATCCAGCAAGGGGTGGATTCTAGTGTTGAGGAAAGTTGATCCTTCCTGTACGCGGGGGGAATTATTGACAGGGGGTTCAATACTCATATGTAAATTTTTCCAGATGGCACGTTCAATTGTGGTTGTCAGGAATTCTTCCTTCCCCCAGTGTGCTAAGGCAAGAGTTTCTTCTAAGTTGTTGTGTAGCTTGGCCCAGATCTGCTCTTGATTTAAAGATGCATCTTTAAATATCCTGTTGTTTCGTTCTTTCCAGAGGTTCCATGTGAGTAGGCCCAAAATGAGTTGTCATAGACGATTTGGGAGATTCTTGGAGTAGGGGTTATCCTGCCACTTGCTGATGGTGTTGGTGATGTTGCCTCGATCTCAATTGGATCTTCTACAGAGGATCTCGATCCCGTCCCAAAATGTGTTGGATATGGGGCAGAGGTCCAGTAGATGATCGATAGTTTCGATGTCATTCTGGAATAGAGGACACCTCGAAGGACCCGTAAAGCCTCTCTTCATGAGGTTCTCCCATGTGAGGATGCATCTTTTACTTAGAAACCATAAAAAAGTAGCAACTTTGGGCCAAAGCTTACTTGTCCATATCTTCTTCCATAAATGGTTTGTGGGACCAGGGTTTAGAGGTTGAATAAGATGGTAGGCTTCCTTGGTTGAGTAATTTTCACTTGGAGTATGGCCCCAATGGAGTAGGTCCGGTCCTTGCTGATTTCTGATTCTCCTTTTTGTTAATTCCTCCCAAATATCTTTGTGTTTTTCATTGTTCCACTTTGCTTGCCATCTATCTATGGGGAGCCAATTCCTAAAACCTTGAGACACTTCATTAGTCCAAAAGTACTAGACATATTTTCATTCTCTTTCCTATAAAACGGTGCTCTAGATGGGGTGAAGGAAGATCGAGGAGACACTTGACATTTGCTGCCATGAGTCCTCCCAAAATCGAGCTTGAGCCCCATTTCACAGTTCCCAAAAGATATTAGTTTGGATCAGATATTTTTTTTGACTGGATGCATTCCAGATTTGGGATCCTCCAAGAGAAATATTGAATCTTATAAGTTCCTCCTTGGGCCAAAATCCTACATATTTGGCCGCCCATAAGGTTGCCCACAGTTTTTGTGGGCATGACCCATTTACACCAAATACAGGTGCCCATGATTATGTTGATGTTCTTTGGATCTCTTAGACCAAGTCCTCCATGAGTTTTCGGCATACATACCTCTTTCCATTTTACCAGTGCCCATTTGTGCTTGTCTTCAGATCCACCCCAGAGAAAATTTATTTGAAGGTTGCGGATGGATTTGAGGACCCATTTTGGTGAAGCCATAACGGAAAAGAGGTATATGGGTAGATATTGAAGAACATATTTAATTAGAACCAGATTTCCTACAATGTTGAGGGAGTGGTGGGTCCAGGTGGACAATTTAGTCTCCATTTTGTCCAAAAGCTCTCTCTAGGATGCGTGTTTAATAGATAAGTATGTGAGGGGAGCCCCAAAATACTTGGACGATATAGAGGTTGTGGTGAAGTTGAGGATGCAAGAAATATTGCGTTGGGTTACAATGGGTGTATTGAAGAAGAAGATTTGAGATTTCTCAGGGTTAACAGTGGTTCCGGAGGCTTTAGAAAAACCGTCAAGAAGGGTTCTAAGGGTGTGAGATTCTTTCATAGAGGGGTGACCCATGATCATGTTGTCATCCACAAATGGTTAATAAGAAATGGGAGGTTGATTGTGTAAGGGGATACTTTGAAGGTCATGATATTGGATCGAGTTCTTGATCAGGCGACCCAGACCCTCAGCCATAAGTACAAAAAGAAAAGGTGAGAGAGGATCACCTTGCCTGATACCCGTGCAGGGTTGAATGTTGCTGAGGGAATTCCATTGACTATGATAGAGAAGAAACGAGAGGATATAAAGCTTGTGATCTAGCGGATCCAAGTATTGCAGAAACCAAAGCCTAGAAGTACGTGCTTAATGTAGTTCCAACTAAGTTTTTCAAAGGCCTTGGAGAGGTCAATTTTGAGAAGCATGCCAATCTTTTTAGTGTTTTTTAAGGAGTGGATGACTTCATGGGTTAGAATAATTACATCAAGGATCTGCCTATCTTCAACATATCCCGTTTGCTCTAGAGAGATGAGCATGTGAAGAAGTTGATTCAATTTATTAGCTATGACTTTGGAAATTATTTTGTAAATAACATTACAGAGTGCTATAGGCATGTACTTACTTGTGGAGGCCATGTTATCTTCCTTTGGGATGAGAGTGAGGTAAGTTTCATTAAGAGTAGGAAGAATCTAGTGAGTGTTGCACGATTCCTTCACTATGCCCCAGAGCTCCTCTTTGATGGTATCCCAGAAAAAATGGAAGAAGTTGGTGGTGAATCCATCTGGAACTAGGGATTTCCCTTATTTTAGCGGGAAAACTGCTTGTTCAACCTCCATAAAGTTTGTGGCTTTGAGCAACATCTTGTTGTGATCCTCATTGACCAGTTTTGGAATATGTTGTGTGATTTTCTCAATAGCCTCCTGTCGCTGGGTGTTGGGTTCTTTGAGTATGTCTTTGAAGTAATTGAGAAGTTCCTCTGTTATGTCCTCGTGTTTTTCCATGCGATCCCTATTTTGATTTTTGAGGAATGTGATTCTATTGTGCATCATATGCTGGATTGTGGAGCGGTGAAATTTTTTTGTATTCCGTTCTCCTTCCTTAAGCTTAAAAATCCGCGACTTTTATTTCCATAGGATTTCTTCTTGAATTATTCTTTCTTCAAGTTGGACTATTAGAATATTTTACATGGTTTCTGAGTCTACTGATCTTCATTCTGAGTTGATTTTTTGTTGGAGTTGTTGCATTTGCATTTCCATCTCTCTTTGGTCGTGGAAGATATTGCCAAAGATATTCTGATTCCACAGTTTCAGTTTCCCTTTGAGCATCTTCAGCTTCTGCTGGAACCGATACAATTTTGTGCCCAAGGGTGGATTGAGGTTATCTCACCAGTCCAAGATGAGTTCTTTGAACCCCGATTGTTTGAGCCAAAATTTTTCAAATAGAAAAGGTTTGGGTGTGGCCATACTAGGTCTTTTCCATTGAAGCTGGATCGACTAGTGATCTGAACCAAAGGCTGGAGTGATGGTGGTTGCTAGCTCCCCTCCGAGGTGGATGAAATCTTCTGTGATGAGGAAGTGATCCAATCTTGATGCAATTTGATGGGATCCTCCCCTCTGGTTATTCCAAGTGAAGATGCCATTGGATGTTTGTAGATCTATTAGATGATTACCTTAGATGAATTCCTTGAATTTGGTTATGTCCATGTCAATATGTGTCCTTCTTCCTTTTTTTTTTGAAGGGTTTTGATCATGTTGAAGTCTACTCCAATTAGCGAGAGATTTGTTGAGCTTCAATATGTTGTTTAAAAGCTCTGTTTTTTTTTGCACTGACTGTGGCAAGTAGACATTCGTGAGATGTCCGTGAATGTTGGTTCTAATAAGGTGGAAGGAGGCTTAAATGAAATGGAAATTTTCCTGACTGTTCTCTAGGGTGATCAATTGGGGGTTCCAAATAATTGCTAGGCCTCCCGAAGCTCCACATACATCAACGGCTAAGGTGTTGCAACCTTACCAAAGTCTGTTGAAGATGGTATCTAGAGTTGAGTTGGAACATTTGGTTTCTTGCATAAAGAAGATCCTGGGGTTTTCCTCGATGATTCTTTTTTTGATTAACCTATGATTGGAGGGGGATTTTAGCCCTCTGATATTCCATGAGATGAGCTTCATTGAGAGTTGTTGGGAATGACTGAGTAGAACCTGGGTAACTTGGGATGGCACCCTGATTCTACTAGTTCTCTGCTCATGATGACCAATCCCTACAGATATGTTCTTCTTCCACGTTTTCAAGATTCTTTCAGAATGAGTTTTTTGTTTAGGAGGGTGCCACCTTGAATGCCAAGGGAGGGTAGTTATTAAGCTTTGATGAGGACTCCCTCCAGTTTCTGGATCTGCTGATGGGGGATTGAGAGAAATTCTTTCCTCTTGCATGCATGTTCAAGCCCCATAATGTCTAGGTCCCCGTAGTCAATAATCTCTGGTTCTTCTTCCATTGCTTCTAGAATTGATTCCAGGGATGCACCTTTGCCTTTTTATTAGTTTTCCATGATATGCATTGAAAAATGGGGTTGTAGAAAGGATTCCAGTTGGATTTTGGTCTGTTGAGTTTCTGGAGTCTAGGGTTTATTCTGCGGGGGTAGATCTGAGTCTCTTGGGATTTCATTCTCATCCTCATTTTTTGTAGTTAGGGCTTCAAAAATATTTCTTGTGGCTGGAGCTTTATTTCTCTAGTTCGTGTTTAAATTCTTGGTATGCCTTTTCCTTCTAGAGACTTTCATGAACCCTTCGTTATCTTTGTCTGTGGAAGTGTTATTTTGAGTGGATCTTTGATTTAGGGGGTAGTCTCTGAATAGGTGCCCATGCTGGTGGAATTTCCTACATCTAAACAACACATGTTAATAATGTACTATTTGGATCCATTCATAGTCATCTTGAAGCAGGCTTACCTCATTAGAGAGAGACTTTGCGATGTGCATGTACACGCATATCCTTGCGTAGCCTGTATGCTTGTTGATCTTTGTCTCTTCCGCTATTTTTATGAATTCTCCCAGAGTGTTGCCAATGTCTTGAAGGGTTAGCTCGTCCCTATAGTCCTGTGGTAGGGTGTAGAGCCTGACCCATACTAGAGCCCAACTGAAATCTTCTTTGTCCGGATTGAAGCATTTGACCCAGTTGCGCAGATATAGAACTGCAAAGTTGAAGAAATATGGGCCACCGTCCAGGATTTGGTTCTTGCCTTTGATGATGTGAAGATCACATTGAAGAAACCCTTGGCACATAGCTGTAGATATATATGGCCCTTGGGTTTCCATTTGGTGGTGATCCAACCTTGAAGAGCTTTTTCTGTAGGCCAAAATCCCATGAAATTTCCTATCAGGGCATGGTCCTTCATATACTAGATTCTTTCGTTGATTTGATGAGCCAAGAGCTAAATCTTGGTTCTTATTGTTGCCTTGGGTATGCATGTAGAGGATGTGACTATTTTTACTTCTTCAGCTGCTGTTTTTGGCGGTTTCACTGTGGGTGACATCTCAGATTGGTCAAGGAATGAACCATAATTTTTTTGACAGTTGCTATCAACCCCATGTTGTCGCTCCATTAGAGGGCGAACCAGAGGAGGGGGAACCACTGTCCTCCGACTGTTTTCCTCCATGTGTTAGCTTATCTTCGCACTAGGAGATGAAAGGGGCCCCAGGGCTAAGGTATAGGGTCTGCCTGGGGCAGCCTGGCCAAATTCCACCAAACCCTAGTTCATGGCTGCAAAGATTAGAGCGTTTTTATTCATCCCAACCTTCTCGGAGTTAAGAAATAGGAAACTTGCTTGGAAATTTCAAAATAGATATTTTGGGGACTAAATAATGTGCACATTAAGTTTGACAAAAAAAAATGCAATATAAGGGGCAATCTTCAACAAGAATACCATCACGTTAAAATTTAACAACTTAATAAGTGTCATCATCAAAAACCTCAAACACGTGCACATCCTTATGAAACAAACCAAGAACCATTGTTTAATATATATTCCCTTAATTGTTGTTAATATATATATATATTAATTTTATATTTATTTACTAAATTTATTAAGTTTTTATATGTATATTAATTATATATTTTGAAATATAAATATGAATCATATTATTTAAATTCATTTTAATGTGATATGTTTATTATGTTTTTTAAGGAAATTTTGTTTGAAATTTTATTAATAAAAATATTATATTATAAATTGAATTTAATTGATTTATTATTTTTAATAATTTTTTAGTTAATCCCACATTATATTTTATTATTATTATTATTTGATCGACCACACCACTAAAACTCCCCATTGTGGGTTGTAAAGCACTTTTTTGTGCAATAAAGTTGATATAAAATTAGTATAGATCATCTTAACCACAAATCTACCTCACACCGAGAGAAATCAAATCTCTTGAGGTGAAAATATTTTTAGAGTGAAAAACTTCACAAAATATTTGTACTAGGCAGATCCACATGAAGGGATCATTTCATGTTGACTCAACCACGAAGCGTGACCCCTAGAGTGCCAAGAGAATTAAACCCGTGACATTTCAATAGCAAAGGTGTTTTAACAAGGATTCCAATTGAGCTAACATGCAAGTATATGTATATATAAAATTGCATTTTTGAATGCATAAATGGATTCAATGCTTTGAAATTTTCTCTCTTCATAATCTTCTTTCGAAATTGGATGGTGTACACAAATTTTGAACTTGCAATTCCAACAAACCCCTAGATTTTAGACAAAATTTACCAAAACACTTAAACTTGCAATTCCAAAAAATCTATGGATTTTACACAAAATTGACTCAAAAATATGTCTCAAACAGGGCTTGAATGTAAAATAGTGAGACTACTTGAAATGTTTTAACCATAAGAGTTTAATTTCTTCAATTTCTTTATATAATATACACATGATTTTTTTAATCATATATAATATGTACATAGTTGATGATGAAATATTTTACTTAATATGGACAATGAAATATTTTATTTATGGAGACATTAAAATATGTTTTTTTTATTAACATATTTTTAAATACATGCCAAGATTACTTAACCTACATATTGAAATGTTATTTGTGATTCATATTGATTTTTTTTATTAATAATATTTTTTAAATGCCACATATCAATTTCATATTAATATTAAATGAATCACACCTCTCCCTCCCTTGTATTACTCTTATCAAGAAGTAATTGATTTTTTTTATTTTTTTTTACTATCAATAACTCATTTTCTTTGAACATTAGAATATTATTATGATCAAAATAAAAATAATTTATTAACTAATAATATTTTTTGAATGCCACATATCAATTTCATATTAATATTAAAAGAGTCATACATTTCCCTCCCTCTTATTACTCTTATTAAGGAGTAATTGATTTTTCTTTTACTTTCAGCAACTTAAAGAACTCATTTTCTTTCAACATTAGAATATTATTATGATTAAAATAAAAATAATTTCTTTTTCGTAAACTCGATTGCAAGCATGAGGATTCAAACCTTGGATTTCTCGATCTCTCAGTTTTAATACATTTTACATTACTTCCATCACTAATTGAACGGTCATCGAAACAACATTATCTTTATAATTATTTTGTTGAATAATTAATAATGTTATTAATAACATTAATTTTAAAAAAATTAGTTATTATGGGGAGCAACATTATCTTTATAACTTAAAATAATTAACGTTGAATAATTATTAATAGTTTTAATAACATTAATTAAGAAAATTAATTATTTTTATATATTAATTAGTATAAAATAATTAAATATTAATTAGTTTATTATAATATGTGTGTATTATTATAAATTATTATAAAGAATTTAATGTATTAATTATAATAAATTATTAATTAGTTAATATATTTTACAATTCAAAAAAGGTTTGCACTTCAAGGGATTGGATCTTTCTCTAAACACGTACATTCAGAATTAGATGACATTTTTTTTGTCATGGTTTTTCAAAGATTCTTCACTGCCAAAACCAAGACAACAACACGTGAGAAATATTCTAGAGCTATACATTTTTATTTTAGAACATATCTTTGTAGTCAATGGTCATGCATTTCCATACATTTTTGGCTACCAAGGCTGAGGTGGAAAGCATGTGGGGTTTTTAATCCTCACCTTGCAATATATTTAGGTATTGCAATATTTTTCCATTTAACAAATGAGGTGAAACTCCTTTTAACATTTTTGCATTTTTAAAACCATAAGAAATTGAATGGTAACTTTACGGCAACTCAAATGATAACTTCATGTATATATGCTAAGGAGTGCCAAAAATAAAGATAACTTATTTATGTCAAGCATCCGACAAATAATTCCCACATGTTACTCTAATAATTAGTTCTTACATCAACTCTTTCTAAGAGTCAACTTATATTTTTTTCTCATATCCATTAAGTTTTAGCAAAAATCCTAAATACATAAATCCCTTCATAAAGGTTTAACTATATAAAGGGAAAATCCATAAGTAGCCTTTATTTATCCCCTTCTTTAAAATATTTAAATGGATAGATGATTTTTAAAGATTGATTTCCATTTCTATGGCCCTACAATATAAATTTATAATTCCCTTTAACTTGTTAGACTCCTTATAATTCCCATTTATGAATAGGAGGACATCATCTATAAAGAGATGATGAGATAGATAACATAATCTAGTTATCTTCATCCTAGCAGTTAGTTCTAATTTTCATTTTTTACTTATACCCTTACTAGACCAAATAAATAAATAAATAATATAGGTAATGGAGGGTTTCCTCGTAAAAGTCACTAAAAGGATTCAAAATATTGGAGGTTGAGCCACTAATAAATTAAACAAAGGAAATGAAATAAAAAAAATCCATTATTTAATGCGTCGTAGAGTAACTAAAACCTAGGTGGTGAAGCCTTAAATACAACCAACTTGTCCAATCAGAAGCATAGACAGGTCAAGTTTAAAAATTGCAGCTAGACAATTTTTAGTCTTGATCTAATGGATACCTTCTTGGGTGGCTCCAGTTGCCTCATATATATATCCACTATAAATCCAATTTTTTCTAGAGAGATGACCTTAGAAAAATATATTTTAACCTTTGCCCCAATTTTAGACACGTAATTACATAGGAATATATGATGAAAATCTTCAAAATAATTAGGATTGTATTTTTTGGAATTAAAATCAGAAAAGTAGCATTTAGTGAGATTGATACTTTCCATCCAGATTTTTATCTCCTCTCTCACTCTAATTAAATAATTCTCCAATATTTCAATAAAACCTGTGAAAAATTCTATTTTCCACCCATCTAGACCCAAAATTTTGTAGTTTTTAATGAGGTCTAGACCGAAAATTTTGTAGTTTTTAATGAGGCCAAAAAAACATGATGTTGTTCCTTAGAAACCTTTTCCATTTATGGGCACCTATGAAAATATGAAGAAATTATTAGGATTTCTATCATGTTTTCTCTTGTTGGCTCTTTTAAGATATTTATAAATATGAAGTTCTTACTTCAAGTATTCTAGAGAAAGAATTGATCATTGACCCTCAATTTTTCTAATTTCCGAGATCATGTTAATTCGTTTTCTATGATTAACATAATAGTAAAAAATTTTAGTGTTTTCATTTCCACTCTCAATCCAAATTGTTTAGATTTTCATCCTCCATTCATTCTCTCTACACCAAAATTATTCTGTTCTTACCTTTTAGTTATTTAGATCTCATGATCTCCTCTTCACAAAGAATACCATTCTCCTTTTCAAAGAATTCTTTTAAGCCCTTCTTATCCTCCTTTAATTATTTGTCCATACTTTTCCTTTTGTTTGAATCCCATTCGATAGATGCCATTTTCATCTTGTTAAGTGGATATATGAACTCTAATAGATGCCATTTTTACCTTTTTAAGTACATAGATTAACTCTAAACAAACTAACCCTTGCAAATATGGATCAAATCTACTCTAGTAGTTTACAATGATATTCCTAAAATCCTCCTCCTCCAATCAAAATTTTCATTAAATTTAAATGGGCTTGGTGGTTTGAAATTTTGTTTGTCCACTTTAAGAAGAATACATCACAATGGTGTAAAAAACCCTATAGGTTCCATTGAAGTTCTAATCCTCTCCACTTATTGTCAATAAATGTTTAGAGATCAAATATCTATCTAGCCTCTTAGCTACCCCTTCAAACCCTCCTCTACTATTTCACTAAGCAGGGGATAGCTTTAGAGGTTACACATCAATGAAACTAAATCCTTCTAACTTATACTTGAAGTATGTAGCCTCCTTGTCTAACCTAGAATTCAAACCCCAAACAAACCTTAGCTCCGGATTTTGTGAAATTTAGCTCTCCTTCAATTCATTAGGGGAATTTTGAGGTCTAAAATGGGCCTCCTAAGTAAATTATAAAATAATAGTGGAAATAATAAAATAAGATTAGATTGCATCATCAAATATTAGAGGAAAAAAAAAGAAAAAACTACTTTTTCAACTCATATTTTCAACTTATCTCCCTATGGTTTTACTCAAATTTCAAGCGGGAACACTCGTTGGATGCAACATATGATTCCTCATTCAAGGAGTATCCATGTTGCATACTTTCGATGGACCCTTCTACACGAAAAATGAGAAATACATGAAAAACATGATTGCAATCACGTTTTTCATGTATTTCTCATTTTCGTGTAGCAAGGTCCATTGAAAGTATGTAACATGGGTACTCCTTGGATGAAGAATAAAAGTTTTCATCCAATGAGTATATTCACTCAAAATTTTAGTAAATCCTTAGGGAGATAAGTTGAAAATACAAATTGAAAAAGTAGTTTTATTATTTTATTATTTTTTTATTTTTTTACCCCAAAAATGGTGAATCATCCCCCATGGCTGACATCATCATCTTGAATCCTATTGGTTCTTATAAATTTTGTTTTGTTTGTACATTTTTCTTAGGAGGCCCATTTTAGACCTCAAAATTTCTCTAATGACAACCTTCTCTAGGCTTAACACACTGGACCTCCAAGAAAGCATCCCAAAAATCATGCTTGTCCTCAAAAGGACCATAACAATTGATTATTGAGATGTTTCTTCCTAGTTACTTGATTATGAATTTGGTCCATACACCTAATTCAAGGGAATTAATAGATTTATAAATTTCTCCATCTGGTTAGTACACCTTTATAATTTCCTTTCCTATATAATTACAAAAATTAACCCAATCTTTAGATTAAAAATTGAGACAATTCTCAAACAATTATTGGACCCTCTCCCATAGTCCCTTGTACCATAATAATGTGCAATCTATGAATCTCCAACAACTTAAGAAGTGAAGGCATTTTGGGGTGAGTTCCTAGACCTCTAACATTAAATGTTTCTAGATATTTTTTCCTTCTTTAAGGAGGCTCCCTCTAGTGATTTTTTTTCCCTGGCTTTATTTCTTTCAAAGATTGGTCTTAGGCATGTCTTAAGCATGATTTTATTATAAAAATCCTAGGGAAAAAATGTATGACATTATTGAACTTCCTTCATTCCTTAGTATTGAATAATATCCTTCTATTTCCATGGAGAAAATCCCATTCAAATGGATTGAATTAGTAGGACTCAAACTGATTCTAACTATTAAAAAACCTTTTTCAAATACACACTAGTGTTAATATTTTCCTTCCCCTTTATAGTAACGAGCCTAGTTTGATAAATAATTTTACCACCAAATGGATTGAACAAAGGTATTTCATCCCTCAGATTGACCCTTAACACAGAGAGAAGAGGTTTCTCTAAATTTTCCCTAAACCTTAAAAGAGTAGCATAACACCAATTTTGTTCCAAAACCACTAGAAGAGTTAAAAAATATTAAGGATTTAGGGTTTATTCCAACTCTTGTGTAATGCCCTTACCCAATCTATTATCTTACATTATTTCCTTAGCCTACTTGCTGAGTGATTGAATTTTTTGCTTGATTGAAATAAATATTATTAGTATACATACAAGGTATGTGTACCATATTCACATACCCACTCCTCACATGAATACACTAGTATTCTAAAGCTTAATATGCTAGATGATTAATTAGTGGTTAAACTTGATTAATGATCAAGCTTATGGCTAGATTTAATCTTGATTAATGAGTAATATTGATTAGTGATTAATTAAGTTTAAAAAGCTGATTTATAATTAATGATTATATTTTAAATGTTATTCATTTAACAATTAAATGAATAGGAGTCTTCAAGTTTGACTAACATTTCAAGGACAATATTATTTTATTGAATTTTGAAGGATACTTGGGGAATGAACCACCCATGTCTTAATAAAGGGACAAAAGGGTAGGTGGAGTGATAAGGAAGGGTCTCACTTGAAGTGGGTGTCAGGAGGAAATTCAAGGTAAATTTGAAAGCATGGGGGGCATTCATGACATTGATGGCAAGTAGTTGGGATGGAGGAAGAGGATGAGAATGAAGGCAAGAGGATGAGAATGAAGGAGGGGGGATTCTTCTTTTGTTTTCTTTTTTGAGTTTAAAGTGGGGAAAGAGAGGAGGGGAGAGTTGAGAGGAGAGAAATGAGAGAAAACTCAAATATATTGGTTTGTGGTTGGAGGGTGTTGAATCTATTTTAGAAACACTACGGATGCACTTGGACTTAGGCTTGGAGGGCTAGGGAACCTATGGAGGTTCCCCGTGATAGAAAGCCAGATAGAATTTCCTAGTTGGTTGAGTGGAAAACTTAGTAGGGTGGTCCTAGTAGGAGCACCATAATTGAGACATTATATCAGTTATTCCTCTCCTTGTTGTTTTATTTATGTAAATTGCTAGAAATCAAGTTCCTTACATTTTTAATATGTTGTAAATCAAATTTGTTATTTTCTTATATGTTATTATTAATAATTGTTGTGTTTTGAATATACAATTTTTTTGTTTGAAATTATACAAAATTGTTTATGGTCGAGGACCCCAGGTTGGCTCATCACATATGGCATCAAAGCCCAACTTTAAACTTGGACTCTAAAACCCATTGATTTCCCACCTTCGTAAGATATCCATGCAAAAGAAAAGGAAAAAGAAAAATGAATTATTGTATATAATCGTGTAGTATCCATAATCTAAACTACTTAATTAAATAATGACTATAGGAAAATAAATATATATAATCTACTATATTAACACTATATTATGTTATGTAATAATGACTATAAGGAAATAAATATATATAATCTACTATATTAACACTATATTATATTATGTAATTCTAGCCTTGTTACCATCTCTTCAGAAACATTCGATAAAATTGGAACGATACAGAAGATTAACATGGCCTTTGCACAACAATGACATGCATAAATCTAGAAATGGTCGAGTCTAATCGTGCTACCAGTTTTACTTGATATAGTTTGATATTTATGAGGGCCTTATCGAGAGTTTTTAGTCCCATGAAAATATGGCAAATAATCATTCATTTCTAAGATAATCCACGTATTATTAGTGTCCTTGCCAATGATATTTGAAAGAAAACCAAATTTGGATTAAAATATTAAATCTGTTTCCATCAACTTCTCTATCATAATCCACTTCATACAAATGGCTATGACGCAAAAATAACAAGTATATGGTGCATAACAGTGGATTTAATTAGAATAATACACATGTCCCCCTCCATTTAAAATAAAATCTTAACACAACACAATATGTAACCTACTTGACAAACTCAAAGTGCATGAAAAGGTCTTCTCGAATTTATTTTTTACTCTTTCATTTTCTTCTTGTAGCACATTTACTTTCATCAATTCCGGATAATTGGGATTTTGGGATTTAACCCTTACTGGTTACACCTTTCTCCTAGCTTTTGGGATGACAAAAGATATCAAAGAGTTTTATTTTCTGAGATAGAAACTGGAAACTATCAACGGAAGGAAAGGAAATGAATGCGAGGAAAATGATCTCTGTATTTTGTACTATCTTTTTATATAATGGAAAGAAGGTGTTTTTTTTTCTATTTAAAAAAAAAAAAAAAAACCATTAACATTGACAGATTGAACTCGAAAACTGCAAACGGTCAAGATCCCATTAAAAGCTTGATTCTTGCTTATTCTTGTAACCCAACCGTAAAAGTTAACTCTAGGTCAAAAAGGATTCAGTTAAATGAGGCATCAAAAATAAATATGAGCATATGCACAGAGCTGCAATTCCTTATTTATGAAGGAGCAACCTAACACTGCACTGAGCAAGTGAAAGTCCATAGAAAGCTACTATGTTTTAGATACATATCTACATTGAGAAAAATAGATATCTACATTGATTTTTTTCTCAAGTAAGGAACTTCTCTCAACACTTTGGCAAGAGAGAAATAAGGAAACTTCTCTGCTAAGTTCATGTAGAAGAAGTTGTCATCGATTACAAGACATTAAATTAGGACCATTATATTTGCAAGCAACAATGATTGATACGATTAGCCCAGCAAAGTTTATTTTTGTTTCTTATTTACGGAATCCAGTCAGGCATTTCATCAAAGCATGAGTTTTAACCTATAGACAACAGTCTGAACTTTAAACTCCCTTGAAGGCTGACGGAAATTACGGATCACGAATGCAAAATATGGTCATGAACACAAACGCCTGTACTTTTTGGGGTTGTGAGAGGGCTGGCTGGAATGAGCCAACTACGTTCAGAATTCACAGTTTGAAAAACCAATATTCACACTTTTGGAAGCTTGGCTTTCTCGACCTATGAGCACGTATTTTATGTTATTTAATAAGGGGTCGGGTTTTGGGCGAAACCAATTCCTATTGGGAATTTTAGTATAGCTGGCAGTTCAGTTTAACTGATATTCTTTGATATTCTTTAAAGGGATAGTAGTTGCACAAGACTCTCTTAAGAGAGAAGGAGACATTCTCAGACATGCTTCCATATCCACTAATTTCAATCAACGAGACAGAATTCTCTTAGAATGTGTAGACTTGGAGAAAAAGTGTTAAACATAATGCAAGAGAAGAGAAGAAACACAAGGCATACATAGTTATAGATATGTAGATATTTATATCATGAAGATATTTTTAGGAAAACAGAAAGGAATTAAAAGACATTAAATACTTTGGTCTCCAATAGGATATAAAAAAAAAACTATCGGTTATCCCATTAGTGTGAAACAAGAATGAATGAATGGAGAGATGTAATAGCCACACAATCTTTTCTTTTTCTCTTTTACTTATCTCTTTCTTTTTTTCTTCTCTTTTACCCATATTTTTCTTTTTAAGGGTTTTCACAAGTACTATCATCTTCTACAATACAATTGTATCCTTTTTTTTTTCTCTTTTACCTATCTCTTTCTTTTACCCTTAAAAAGAGATGGGTGGAGGAGATGGGTTCTTTTACCCTTAAAAAGAGATGGGTGGAGAGTCCCCATCTCTTTCTCTTCCCTTTCTCTTTTACCCATCTCTTTCTTTTACCCTTCAAAAGAGATGGGTTCTTTTACCCTAAAAAGAGATGGGTGGAGAGTCCACCTAAACTTTGGAAGAGATGGGTAGAGAGTACATCGAAATGTTGGACAAGATTAGATATTAATTCTATACACAGTTCCATCCAGAAATCTACAATGTTTCTATAATTTTTGAATTAAGAGCCACAACTGAGGTATCATCAATTATGGCTTTGATTACCGCTTACCTGTAGAAGTCATCCCCATCCCTCTTATGAAGGGAAGAAACAACCGTAATCAGGGATTCGATTCTAATCCTTTGTTGTTGACTGGCTATGGCAAAAACTATGCTTATCACCGTTAGAATCCAAAGTCAGATATATTCTATTACTCGGCCTTAAGTGAAGGTAAATATATATGAGCTATATGATATTTCTCCAAAACCAATGTTCACCACATGAGGCTAAGTATCCTTGACACCATTTTACCAACAACAATATCTTTTGTATAATTCAAGAACTTAACAATCCAAGCACTTGGAAGTCATGGTTGTTGCAACCATTTCTAGGCTTAAGTTCGCTAGGGCCACACACTGCTCCTCTCAGTCTACTTCATCCCCATTACTGCTAGCTTAAGAGTCTCTAATCTAGCACCCACTATCTCATTTGCTTCCTTTCAAGGAACCCATCTTCAAGTCTCTCCCGCACTCTATTTACAACTATCTAGGACCATCACCGTAATCAAGGAAGAGCAAAACCAAATTGAATTGAGAGGAAGGAGGATGGGTGATTAGTCAACACTGGGCCTCATGCAAGCATCAGGGCCACATTCTTTTTATTATTTATTTTTTCTATCTATTATTTCCTAAATTTTTAATTTTAATTCATTATTTACAATTGAACATAAAAAAAATAGCATTTCCTTTGCAAGTAGATGTGTGGATCGATTCCTGGTTAAGTATATATATATATATATATATATATATATAATAAAGAGTGATATAAAACATTATAAAAATTTTCACAATAAAATATAAAATTAAATTAAAATGAATTAACTTAATATTTAATTAAAATATTATTATATATATTTTTTGTTTGAATAATTTAACATGATAAATAATTCATATTAAGATTAAATGAATAACATAAGGTCAATACTTTAATTAATTAACTATGAATCAGAGTCATTTGATGCTAGTAAAAAAAAATTGAGAGGGATTGGTAGGGAATTGAAGTGCTCACTCAACTAGTGATGGGAGAGGATTTAGTATATCCTTGAGGATCTGCTCAATATCAACAATGCTTGTTTACAAGTATAGTAAAAGGAAAACTTACACCTATAATTTTATATATGTGTGTGAACCAAGTAAGAGCTGACAAGGTCCTAAGTTGTGCAAAATAAGTATTGTGTGTCATGCAAATATTTGAACAATAGATGATGGTGAGGATGCAAGGGAATCAAGGTCGAGGAGGGTTGACACAAGGACCACCTCCTCTAGATACTCCATTGCCATCACCCGTGCTATATCTCATCTTGTGCTCCCTAGAGGAAATTAATGAGACCTTGAAAGGGCGCCAAACAACTAAGGTGGAAGTCTAACGGCCTCTATCGGCGCTGGGCAACTATGAAGGATCAAGGGATTCTAATAGAGGACCTCTAACTGAGGACATTGCTAGGGAGATCTGGAAGATTAAGCTCCCAAATTTTGCTAGAGGCCATGCCAGTGAATTAGCAGAAGCTTGGTTGGAGGGAATGACAAGATATTTTGCACTAAGAGAGTATACTTCCAATTCAAAGGCTAAGGTAATGATATTTAAACTCAGAGATAGTGCCATGAATTAGTGGGGTAACCTAGAGTGAGAACTACACCTCACTCCTGACACAATTACCTATGATTTTATTGAATAAACATTCATGAAGAAGTACCTACCAACATATTATGAAGAACAACAAGTAAGAACCTTCCATGATTTGATGTAGGGAAACCACATGGTGGAAGAATATCAGATCAGATTCATGGAATTAGTTAAGTATGTCTCCTACATGGATATTGATCAGCGTCGGGAAGATCACTTTGTTTATGGATTAAAACATAATATTAGGGAAATGGTCTAGATGTGGAAGCCATCCTTAGTTGCAGAGGTCTTGAACATGTTCAATATGTAAAATATAGCCTAGAATTGAAAGGGGAAACCATTGTCATTTGTACACAACAAACGAGGCTTGTGGGGAATGCCGATAGAGCCTTTTCTAGGGGAGGAATTTTGAGGCCATAACCATATGGAAATAGGGTTGTAACCATAAAATAAAACCACAGTGGTTTCAATGGCTACCCGTGAAACTTCGATGAAAGCTTTAGGGACTTGCGTAAGTTGAGGTCAGACACATGAAGCTACAAGAAAGGGTTTGGGTCCATGGCGAAGGAGCTCTTTCTAGAGAGACCCACAACATTTTATTAAAAATATAGCATGCATCACTTGTTGGGGGTGTGGGGGACCTCATTACTAGTGTGACTTCCCTGATTTAAAAACATGTAACAATCGTAGAGAAGGAAAAACACCAATGGGAAGAGTAGGTGACAATAATCAAATATATGTAGCAGTTGATAACCACCAAGATGAACACCAATACAATGTGGTAGAAAATAAGGAATTAGTTAACTTTCCAAAGAAAATAAACAAACAATAGTATCTTTTGGTAGGGAAAAATTCCAATTGTTGCAATTTTTCTCTGGGAAGCTCTTCTTAAAAGAGTCAGCCTTAAATAAATCATCAAGATTCTAAACAATGAGATGTCAAGGAAATTTGAGCCCAAATGGAGGTTGTGTAGTTTGGTTTTGTAAATTAAAGTTCTATATTTCATTCCCTTATACAACCCTCTTGGTTCACCAACAACCCTAGCCTTGAATTGGCTCCAATTTACCAATTGTCTTACCTTCCACTAACTAAAAAACCCCTATAACTTATCCTTCCTATTAATTATGCAACTTGAAGGAAATCAAGGTTGAAATTTGTCTAGGAATGGAGAAGTGCAGTACATTAAGATAGAAAGTGCAGATTGACATCATTCTCATTGTTGATCTAAAAGGCAACAATATTAAATTGGTGGTGAACTTCCTCCACTTGAGGAAAAGGGGAAGAGAGGATTTTTTTAGCGATGATACAATGAACACATCGAGTCAAAAACCCAAAATAACACATTCAATAGATGCAATTTGAATGGATCTATGCCAAATTCAATGGAAATTACAGTCCAATAATTTCAAAAATTATGATAGTTTTAGACCATTTGTGTTGTTATTTGTTGAAAGTGATTTTGGTAAAGTGCATAGTTGAGATGTATGTGGAGCGTTAAGCATTAGGGAGTAACACCTGGTGAGGGTAGAATTATGGAACGATTTCAATGGTGCCTAGCCAGATATCCAATGTAAAGAAAAATTGGAAAATGGGTCATCGAAAAAATGAGAGGACTAATGAGATAGAAATGTTTATGAATTTTTTGGTGAATTGACGATCAACATCAAAATTGACAGGCCAAATAATAAACAAAGGGAAGATGGCAGATGGTAGAGGATTTATGCTATACAAGATATCTAAACTTGGCTCTAGTATCATGTGAGGCCAAGGAATAACTCCCAAAATTCTAGATACTATTGTATTAATGAGAAGAGACTTAACTTACATAAAAGTGTGACCCTTAAGATTATTTTTTAAAGGTTTGTTCCTATTCCAATTGTTCATATTTCCCATAATTTACATATTTACAATTTATTCACCCAATCCCAAGGGTTGGGTGTCTAAAAATAATGATTTCCACCTTATAGGTATTGCATATTTCAAAGGTTTAACCTTAAAAAGGAACCTTTTGTTTTCTAAACACAACATATTTAAACATTAAATTATAATTCTAAATGACTCATGCCTTGCTATCACATTAAAAATCTATCTTAACCACTTGATCTATTATACTCGAGGTACAAAATTGTTTTCAATGTTCCAATATCAATTGTTTAAATATATTAAAACTAACCTCTCTAAAAATTATATACCTAGATTTTGCGTTAACTTCCTTAATATAGTTTAGATAGTTATCTTATTTCTATATTGTAAACTAGATATTTGAATCCAATATTTCAAACCTATAAGAAGTAGTCTTTATCGACAAACCAAAACATGTTTCATTCAAGAGGCTAAATGTATAAATAAGAGATGTTCGGGACTTAATCAATGCTTTTGTGGCCAAGGTAGTCATTGGTGGAGTTGAACTTCACAATAAAAATGAATTCCTTCATGGTTGTGTATTCACCTAAAAGTCTATAATTGAAAACATATTCCAAAAATTAGGGTTCTTGTTGCTTATGGGTGATAAGTTTGAAGGGGATCATCCTTGATCCTAGAGGAAAACATGAAAATTACTTTATCCTATGGGTTAGGGGAAACCATAAGAAATAAATTGAAGGCATTAACATTGTTGTAATGGCTAATTCTTCTCAACAACATGGAATTTGATCCAACCATGCTAAATTTTTTATGACCTAAACTTGAATATAAAATCATTTAATCCAAATCCATTAGAAAGTAAATTGAACCCCCCATTTGAAACCTTTTTTCTATCCTTTCATTTCTACTAGAATTAAAATGATTTTATTGGCTATTTTGTTTCCTCATGCATTCCTTTGTATCTCTATACATTGGAAGTTTTCCTTCCCTTGAACTATCTTAGAAACTATTATATCAATGTGGTTTTATTTTATTTTTTTGAATGCTTTCATAGCCAGAATACTTCCACAACAATGCAACAAATGAGTTCCACATGTATTTGTTTACAACAAAATATAACACTTAGGTTATTTACAAAATCAAATGTACTTCATTTTGTTGATATTGATTTCTCGAGAACAAGGATGCTCTTGCATTAGACACCCTTGGTAAGAAAAAAATGAACTTCCATCTCATGTGGGTGTAATCACAAAATTGTGGAGGTGGAAGACCTTTGAAGGCATTACAAATCTTCTTCAAAAATCCATTATCCATCCTCAAAGCTTCTCTTCGTCCATTTGACTAAATATTGAAAATAC